>OY744481.1:289814782-290176269 GCA_963556165.1 Tipula helvola
AATTAAGAGGTTCAGTTAGGGATTGATTTGGGAGTTTAGTTAATTTTCACTACCGAAGTTATGATCACCTCGTGAGCTTTCAGGCCTTTAAATTTTTATACATAATTACAATCGTCATACCTTTATTCAACATTATGGTAAAACCAAGTTCTTCTAATTAGGCTATTCACAAAAAGCAGATTGTAAAAATTCGTTCTAGTTTCGAAGATATGCCAATTTTTCTATAATGTACCAAAATCCTACTAAAAACATCGATTTCTACCAAACGGGTTATGTAAACGAACTGAAATTACGACGAATTTTATTTAATTAACTTGTATTATCATAATTATTAGCTTTGAAAACGATTGCGAACAAAAAGTTTTTTCTGCCTCTCCGAAAAGCATGGATAGTAGTACAGAGTGTTTTTTCGATATCCTGATTGCATACATTCGCTCAGTAAAATTAAGATATCTCAAAAACTAGATTGAATATTTACAATCTGTAAATTGCGTATGATAGGCTATACTGTTACCTATCATACACAAAAAGCAGATTGTAAAAATTCGTTCTAGTTTCGAAGATATGCCAATTTTTCTATAATGTACCAAAATCCTACTAAAAACATCGATTTCTACCAAACGGGTTATGTAAACGAACTGAAATTACGACGAATTTTATTTAATTAACTTGTATTATCATAATTATTAGCTTTGAAAACGATTGCGAACAAAAAGTTTTTTCTGCCTCTCCGAAAAGCATGGATAGTAGTACAGAGTGTTTTTTCGATATCCTGATTGCATACATTCGCTCAGTAAAATTAAGATATCTCAAAAACTAGATTGAATATTTACAATCTGTAAATTGCGTATGATAGGCTATACTGTTACCTATCATACACAAAAAGCAGATTGTAAAAATTCGTTCTAGTTTCGAAGATATGCCAATTTTTCTATAATGTACCAAAATCCTACTAAAAACATCGATTTCTACCAAACGGGTTATGTAAACGAACTGAAATTACGACGAATTTTATTTAATTAACTTGTATTATCATAATTATTAGCTTTGAAAACGATTGCGAACAAAAAGTTTTTTCTGCCTCTCCGAAAAGCATGGATAGTAGTACAGAGTGTTTTTCGATATCCTGATTGCATACATTCGCTCAGTAAAATTAAGATATCTCAAAAACTAGATTGAATATTTACAATCTGTAAATTGCGTATGATAGGCTATACTGTTACCTATCATACACAAAAAGCAGATTGTAAAAATTCGTTCTAGTTTCGAAGATATGCCAATTTTTCTATAATGTACCAAAATCCTACTAAAAACATCGATTTCTACCAAACGGGTTATGTAAACGAACTGAAATTACGACGAATTTTATTTAATTAACTTGTATTATCATAATTATTAGCTTTGAAAACGATTGCGAACAAAAAGTTTTTTCTGCCTCTCCGAAAAGCATGGATAGTAGTACAGAGTGTTTTTTCGATATCCTGATTGCATACATTCGCTCAGTAAAATTAAGATATCTCAAAAACTAGATTGAATATTTACAATCTGCAAATTGCGTATGATAGGCTATACTGTTACCTATCATACACAAAAAGCAGATTGTAAAAATTCGTTCTAGTTTCGAAGATATGCCAATTTTTCTATAATGTACCAAAATCCTACTAAAAACATCGATTTCTACCAAACGGGTTATGTAAACGAAATGAAATTACGACGAATTTTATTTAATTAACTTGTATTATCATAATTATTAGCTTTGAAAACGATTGCGAACAAAAAGTTTTTTCTGCCTCTCCGAAAAGCATGGATAGTAGTACAGAGTGTTTTTTCGATATCCTGATTGCATACATTCGCTCAGTAAAATTAAGATATCTCAAAAACTAGATTGAATATTTACAATCTGCAAATTGCGTATGATAGGCTATACTGTTACCTATCATACACAAAAAGCAGATTGTAAAAATTCGTTCTAGTTTCGAAGATATGCCAATTTTTCTATAATGTACCAAAATCCTACTAAAAACATCGATTTCTACCAAACGGGTTATGTAAACGAAATGAAATTACGACGAATTTTATTTAATTAACTTGTATTATCATAATTATTAGCTTTGAAAACGATTGCGAACAAAAAGTTTTTTCTGCCTCTCCGAAAAGCATGGATAGTAGTACAGTGTGTTTTTTCGATATCCTGATTGCATACATTCCCTCAGTAAAATTAAGATATCTCAAAAACTAGATTGAATATTTACAATCTGCAAATTGCGTATGATAGGCTATACTGTTACCTATCATACACAAAAAGCAGATTGTAAAAATTCGTTCTAGTTTCGAAGATATGCCAATTTTTCTATAATGTACCAAAATCCTACTAAAAACATCGATTTCTACCAAACGGGTTATGTAAACGAAATGAAATTACGACGAATTTTATTTAATTAACTTGTATTATCATAATTATTAGCTTTGAAAACGATTGCGAACAAAAAGTTTTTTCTGCCTCTCCGAAAAGCATGGATAGTAGTACAGTGTGTTTTTTCGATATCCTGATTGCATACATTCGCTCAGTAAAATTAAGATATCTCAAAAACTAGATTGAATATTTACAATCTGTAAATTGCGTATGATAGGCTATACTGTTACCTATCATACACAAAAAGCAGATTGTAAAAATTCGTTCTAGTTTCGAAGATATGCCAATTTTTCTATAATGTACCAAAATCCTACTAAAAACATCGATTTCTACCAAACGGGTTATGTAAACGAACTGAAATTACGACGAATTTTATTTAATTAACTTGTATTATCATAATTATTAGCTTTGAAAAACGATTGCGAACAAAAAGTTTTTTCTGCCTCTCCGAAAAGCATGGATAGTAGTACAGAGTGTTTTTTCGATATCCTGATTGCATACATTCGCTCAGTAAAATTAAGATATCTCAAAAACTAGATTGAATATTTACAATCTGTAAATTGCGTATGATAGGCTATACTGTTACCTATCATACACAAAAAGCAGATTGTAAAAATTCGTTCTAGTTTCGAAGATATGCCAATTTTTCTATAATGTACCAAAATCCTACTAAAAACATCGATTTCTACCAAACGGGTTATGTAAACGAACTGAAATTACGACGAATTTTATTTAATTAACTTGTATTATCATAATTATTAGCTTTGAAAACGATTGCGAACAAAAAGTTTTTTCTGCCTCTCCGAAAAGCATGGATAGTAGTACAGTGTGTTTTTCGATATCCTGATTGCATACATTCGCTCAGTAAAATTAAGATATCTCAAAAACTAGATTGAATATTTACAATCTGTAAATTGCGTATGATAGGCTATACTGTTACCTATCATACACAAAAAGCAGATTGTAAAAATTCGTTCTAGTTTCGAAGATATGCCAATTTTTCTATAATGTACCAAAATCCTACTAAAAACATCGATTTCTACCAAACGGGTTATGTAAACGAACTGAAATTACGACGAATTTTATTTAATTAACTTGTATTATCATAATTATTAGCTTTGAAAACGATTGCGAACAAAAAGTTTTTTCTGCCTCTCCGAAAAGCATGGATAGTAGATAGTACAGAGTGTTTTTTCGATATCCTGATTGCATACATTCGCTCAGTAAAATTAAGATATCTCAAAAACTAGATTGAATATTTACAATCTGCAAATTGCGTATGATAGGCTATACTGTTACCTATCATACACAAAAAGCAGATTGTAAAAATTCGTTCTAGTTTCGAAGATATGCCAATTTTTCTATAATGTACCAAAATCCTACTAAAAACATCGATTTCTACCAAACGGGTTATGTAAACGAAATGAAATTACGACGAATTTTATTTAATTAACTTGTATTATCATAATTATTAGCTTTGAAAACGATTGCGAACAAAAAGTTTTTTCTGCCTCTCCGAAAAGCATGGATAGTAGTACAGTGTGTTTTTTCGATATCCTGATTGCATACATTCGCTCAGTAAAATTAAGATATCTCAAAAACTAGATTGAATATTTACAATCTGTAAATTGCGTATGATAGGCTATACTGTTACCTATCATACACAAAAAGCAGATTGTAAAAATTCGTTCTAGTTTCGAAGATATGCCAATTTTTCTATAATGTACCAAAATCCTACTAAAAACATCGATTTCTACCAAACGGGTTATGTAAACGAACTGAAATTACGACGAATTTTATTTAATTAACTTGTATTATCATAATTATTAGCTTTGAAAACGATTGCGAACAAAAAGTTTTTTCTGCCTCTCCGAAAAGCATGGATAGTAGTACAGAGTGTTTTTTCGATATCCTGATTGCATACATTCGCTCAGTAAAATTAAGATATCTCAAAAACTAGATTGAATATTTACAATCTGTAAATTGCGTATGATAGGCTATACTGTTACCTATCATACACAAAAAGCAGATTGTAAAAATTCGTTCTAGTTTCGAAGATATGCCAATTTTTCTATAATGTACCAAAATCCTACTAAAAACATCGATTTCTACCAAACGGGTTATGTAAACGAACTGAAATTACGACGAATTTTATTTAATTAACTTGTATTATCATAATTATTAGCTTTGAAAACGATTGCGAACAAAAAGTTTTTTCTGCCTCTCCGAAAAGCATGGATAGTAGTACAGAGTGTTTTTTCGATATCCTGATTGCATACATTCGCTCAGTAAAATTAAGATATCTCAAAAACTAGATTGAATATTTACAATCTGTAAATTGCGTATGATAGGCTATACTGTTACCTATCATACACAAAAAGCAGATTGTAAAAATTCGTTCTAGTTTCGAAGATATGCCAATTTTTCTATAATGTACCAAAATCCTACTAAAAACATCGATTTCTACCAAACGGGTTATGTAAACGAACTGAAATTACGACGAATTTTATTTAATTAACTTGTATTATCATAATTATTAGCTTTGAAAACGATTGCGAACAAAAAGTTTTTTCTGCCTCTCCGAAAAGCATGGATAGTAGTACAGAGTGTTTTTTCGATATCCTGATTGCATACATTCGCTCAGTAAAATTAAGATATCTCAAAAACTAGATTGAATATTTACAATCTGCAAATTGCGTATGATAGGCTATACTGTTACCTATCATACACAAAAAGCAGATTGTAAAAATTCGTTCTAGTTTCGAAGATATGCCAATTTTTCTATAATGTACCAAAATCCTACTAAAAACATCGATTTCTACCAAACGGGTTATGTAAACGAAATGAAATTACGACGAATTTTATTTAATTAACTTGTATTATCATAATTATTAGCTTTGAAAACGATTGCGAACAAAAAGTTTTTTCTGCCTCTCCGAAAAGCATGGATAGTAGTACAGTGTGTTTTTTCGATATCCTGATTGCATACATTCGCTCAGTAAAATTAAGATATCTCAAAAACTAGATTGAATATTTACAATCTGCAAATTGCGTATGATAGGCTATACTGTTACCTATCATACACAAAAAGCAGATTGTAAAAATTCGTTCTAGTTTCGAAGATATGCCAATTTTTCTATAATGTACCAAAATCCTACTAAAAACATCGATTTCTACCAAACGGGTTATGTAAACGAAATGAAATTACGACGAATTTTATTTAATTAACTTGTATTATCATAATTATTAGCTTTGAAAACGATTGCGAACAAAAAGTTTTTTCTGCCTCTCCGAAAAGCATGGATAGTAGTACAGTGTGTTTTTTCGATATCCTGATTGCATACATTCGCTCAGTAAAATTAAGATATCTCAAAAACTAGATTGAATATTTACAATCTGTAAATTGCGTATGATAGGCTATACTGTTACCTATCATACACAAAAAGCAGATTGTAAAAATTCGTTCTAGTTTCGAAGATATGCCAATTTTTCTATAATGTACCAAAATCCTACTAAAAACATCGATTTCTACCAAACGGGTTATGTAAACGAAATGAAATTACGACGAATTTTATTTAATTAACTTGTATTATCATAATTATTAGCTTTGAAAACGATTGCGAACAAAAAGTTTTTTCTGCCTCTCCGAAAAGCATGGATAGTAGTACAGTGTGTTTTTTCGATATCCTGATTGCATACATTCGCTCAGTAAAATTAAGATATCTCAAAAACTAGATTGAATATTTACAATCTGCAAATTGCGTATGATAGGCTATACTGTTACCTATCATACACAAAAAGCAGATTGTAAAAATTCGTTCTAGTTTCGAAGATATGCCAATTTTTCTATAATGTACCAAAATCCTACTAAAAACATCGATTTCTACCAAACGGGTTATGTAAACGAAATGAAATTACGACGAATTTTATTTAATTAACTTGTATTATCATAATTATTAGCTTTGAAAACGATTGCGAACAAAAAGTTTTTTCTGCCTCTCCGAAAAGCATGGATAGTAGTACAGTGTGTTTTTTCGATATCCTGATTGCATACATTCGCTCAGTAAAATTAAGATATCTCAAAAACTAGATTGAATATTTACAATCTGTAAATTGCGTATGATAGGCTATACTGTTACCTATCATACACAAAAAGCAGATTGTAAAAATTCGTTCTAGTTTCGAAGATATGCCAATTTTTCTATAATGTACCAAAATCCTACTAAAAACATCGATTTCTACCAAACGGGTTATGTAAACGAAATGAAATTACGACGAATTTTATTTAATTAACTTGTATTATCATAATTATTAGCTTTGAAAACGATTGCGAACAAAAAGTTTTTTCTGCCTCTCCGAAAAGCATGGATAGTAGTACAGTGTGTTTTTTCGATATCCTGATTGCATACATTCGCTCAGTAAAATTAAGATATCTCAAAAACTAGATTGAATATTTACAATCTGTAAATTGCGTATGATAGGCTATACTGTTACCTATCATACACAAAAAGCAGATTGTAAAAATTCGTTATAGTTTCGAAGATATGCCAATTTTTCTATAATGTACCAAAATCCTACTAAAAACATCGATTTCTACCAAACGGGTTATGTAAACGAACTGAAATTACGACGAATTTTATTTAATTAACTTGTATTATCATAATTATTAGCTTTGAAAACGATTGCGAACAAAAAGTTTTTTCTGCCTCTCCGAAAAGCATGGATAGTAGTACAGAGTGTTTTTTCGATATCCTGATTGCATACATTCGCTCAGTAAAATTAAGATATCTCAAAAACTAGATTGAATATTTACAATCTGTAAATTGCGTATGATAGGCTATACTGTTACCTATCATACACAAAAAGCAGATTGTAAAAATTCGTTCTAGTTTCGAAGATATGCCAATTTTTCTATAATGTACCAAAATCCTACTAAAAACATCGATTTCTACCAAACGGGTTATGTAAACGAACTGAAATTACGACGAATTTTATTTAATTAACTTGTATTATCATAATTATTAGCTTTGAAAACGATTGCGAACAAAAAGTTTTTTCTGCCTCTCCGAAAAGCATGGATAGTAGTACAGAGTGTTTTTTCGATATCCTGATTGCATACATTCGCTCAGTAAAATTAAGATATCTCAAAAACTAGATTGAATATTTACAATCTGCAAATTGCGTATGATAGGCTATACTGTTACCTATCATACACAAAAAGCAGATTGTAAAAATTCGTTCTAGTTTCGAAGATATGCCAATTTTTCTATAATGTACCAAAATCCTACTAAAAACATCGATTTCTACCAAACGGGTTATGTAAACGAAATGAAATTACGACGAATTTTATTTAATTAACTTGTATTATCATAATTATTAGCTTTGAAAACGATTGCGAACAAAAAGTTTTTTCTGCCTCTCCGAAAAGCATGGATAGTAGTACAGTGTGTTTTTTCGATATCCTGATTGCATACATTCGCTCAGTAAAATTAAGATATCTCAAAAACTAGATTGAATATTTACAATCTGCAAATTGCGTATGATAGGCTATACTGTTACCTATCATACACAAAAAGCAGATTGTAAAAATTCGTTCTAGTTTCGAAGATATGCCAATTTTTCTATAATGTACCAAAATCCTACTAAAAACATCGATTTCTACCAAACGGGTTATGTAAACGAAATGAAATTACGACGAATTTTATTTAATTAACTTGTATTATCATAATTATTAGCTTTGAAAACGATTGCGAACAAAAAGTTTTTTCTGCCTCTCCGAAAAGCATGGATAGTAGTACAGTGTGTTTTTTCGATATCCTGATTGCATACATTCGCTCAGTAAAATTAAGATATCTCAAAAACTAGATTGAATATTTACAATCTGTAAATTGCGTATGATAGGCTATACTGTTACCTATCATACACAAAAAGCAGATTGTAAAAATTCGTTCTAGTTTCGAAGATATGCCAATTTTTCTATAATGTACCAAAATCCTACTAAAAACATCGATTTCTACCAAACGGGTTATGTAAACGAAATGAAATTACGACGAATTTTATTTAATTAACTTGTATTATCATAATTATTAGCTTTGAAAACGATTGCGAACAAAAAGTTTTTTCTGCCTCTCCGAAAAGCATGGATAGTAGTACAGTGTGTTTTTTCGATATCCTGATTGCATACATTCGCTCAGTAAAATTAAGATATCTCAAAAACTAGATTGAATATTTACAATCTGCAAATTGCGTATGATAGGCTATACTGTTACCTATCATACACAAAAAGCAGATTGTAAAAATTCGTTCTAGTTTCGAAGATATGCCAATTTTTCTATAATGTACCAAAATCCTACTAAAAACATCGATTTCTACCAAACGGGTTATGTAAACGAAATGAAATTACGACGAATTTTATTTAATTAACTTGTATTATCATAATTATTAGCTTTGAAAACGATTGCGAACAAAAAGTTTTTTCTGCCTCTCCGAAAAGCATGGATAGTAGTACAGTGTGTTTTTTCGATATCCTGATTGCATACATTCGCTCAGTAAAATTAAGATATCTCAAAAACTAGATTGAATATTTACAATCTGTAAATTGCGTATGATAGGCTATACTGTTACCTATCATACACAAAAAGCAGATTGTAAAAATTCGTTCTAGTTTCGAAGATATGCCAATTTTTCTATAATGTACCAAAATCCTACTAAAACATCGATTTCTACCAAACGGGTTATGTAAACGAAATGAAATTACGACGAATTTTATTTAATTAACTTGTATTATCATAATTATTAGCTTTGAAAACGATTGCGAACAAAAAGTTTTTTCTGCCTCTCCGAAAAGCATGGATAGTAGTACAGTGTGTTTTTTCGATATCCTGATTGCATACATTCGCTCAGTAAAATTAAGATATCTCAAAAACTAGATTGAATATTTACAATCTGCAAATTGCGCATGATAGGCTATACTGTTACCTATCATACACAAAAAGCAGATTGTAAAAATTCGTTCTAGTTTCGAAGATATGCCAATTTTTCTAACGCTGAGAGTTGGTTTTCGATAGTGAAGAATCATTACACGAACCATCAATCTTTGCGCTTAGGTAGATTTATTAGCATTTTAAAAGATAAAACGGAGAAATTAACAAAATTAATTGAAATTAGAAAAATTTGTGAAACATCTTCTAATGAAAGTGCAGTTCAAACTGGTATACTTGACGACCCTGATAATGAGCCTCATGAAGAAACGTGGAATAAAAAACGGAAAATTCTCGACTCCCCCAGGCATTTTGGTAATAAAGTATTGCGACGTTTAGCACAGAGCAATTGTCAGCCTACTCAGAAATCTAAACCTATTGAATATTCAGGTGATCGTGAAGAAATGCATATTTTAAAAAATGGATACTCTTTTGTTGAAAATAGCGAAGTAATAAGTGTAATTAATACTTGCGCTTTTGATGCAACAACGCAAATATTTTTATGTTTATTTACTGATTCAGAGTATTTTAAAGGTTTATTTCACACATCGGTAAATCCATTTTTTAAATTTGTATCTGAAATAAGCAAATTTCCTAATACATCACTTCTTTATAAAGAACGATCCCGGCTAATACTAGAAATTTATTCGAAAAGTATATCACTAGTTCGTACCAACAACTATACAAATTTAGACGCAACTTGTTGTATTTCTTTCATTTTGGAGAAAGTTTTACCTCGACCTTTAACAGAAATTCGTAGTTGTTCACAAAAAAAACATTCAGATGTTTTAAGAGAAACGTTTTACCTCCCTTTCGAAGAGGTTTTTAAATTCAATCAACAAACATTAAGCAATATTCAAAATGCTATTGACTTTAAACATACTATTTGCCCACAATGTCAAGATATGAGAAAAATAGATTATTTTAGCAACTATGGCATAGCTGTTGTAGACGTACAGCCAAATAATAATACTTACTCCATCAAAATAAATGAAATTAGCAACAAAATCGTATTGTCCAGCGAAGAGTTTTATTTAAAAGGAATAATTCATTACGAAAAGTCTAAAAATAAAAATGTAGCAAGTCATTTTCGATCCTATATAAAACGAACAAATAATATTTGGGAGCAACATGACGACCTTTTAGCATTCCCAATGGAAATTAATACGACAACAAAAATAAATCCTGATATACTAATTTACTCAAAATATTAGTTCCTTTATAAACAATAAATAAAAAACCATGAGTTTTAACCCAAAAGTTCACAAAACAGCTTCCTCGTATTTATTTGAAATTAAATTTTCTAAAAATAGTTATTTTAAACGACTGCTACACTAAATTTGTATAAAAATTAAAAAGAAGAAAACTCAATACAGTACAAGATGT
Source organism: Tipula helvola (assembly GCA_963556165.1). NCBI lineage: Eukaryota > Metazoa > Arthropoda > Insecta > Diptera > Tipulidae > Tipula > Tipula helvola. The sequence goes on from OY744481.1 coordinate 289,825,562, forward strand.
AATCGCCAGTCCAGCATCTCAAAAATGCCGTCTATCAATATAATACCAACTCAGATTTACTTAGACATCTCTAGGATTTCTTGAAACTGGCCAAAAGTGACCACTACACTAAATTTGTATAAAACTACAGATTTATTTATTTTTCTAAGTGAAATGGAATTTTTATTTTATTAATCATTTGTCTGTATTTCATAGACAAAAATAATTTTCATTTTATACGTTTAAAATTTTTTCTTCATTAACATAAATATAAACTTTTCCTACTATTTATAGTTTATACACATCTTTTTGTGTACAACTACACTATTTCCTATATTGTGTAACTACATTTTTGAAATCTGTTAATTTGTGTAGCTACACTTCTGAATTCTGTGGAAAACTTCACACCGGTTAGTTTTCCAGCGAGTGTAATTATTTAATTCACGAGCGAGCGCTAGTGTGGATTTTCTTACGTGTCGGACATGCTATTTTTTCGTGTATTTGACGACAAACCAGGTAAAAATAAAAAAGGTAGATCCAGTTTGGATCAAAGTATGCATGCATAGCGTGTACATAACAATCGCAGTAAGCAAATAAATAAAAGTCAAAAATCCAAAAATATTTGGAAAAAAAGCGTTTCTATGAAGAAAAGTGTTTATAGTAAAGAAATGTGTTGCTAAAGACAAAAGTAGTAGTTTTTTTTACTGTTTTCAGCCAAGAAATGACGCTCTTTGCCATTAAGTACAAGAAAAAAATTTCTTTACCGAAAAATTCTCATGGCTTACTACAACTTATGAAAGTTTTTAAATAATTTGTTGTAGAGTTTAGGGGCATCATAAACGCGGACCAAGTATTTTGGGTAAGACCTTTGCCGCTCTAGTCCAATGCGTTACCACTACGCTACAAACAATATATTAACACTTGTTTTATTTGCATTGTTAAATGGTTTTATTTTTTCAAAGCGTTCTACAGTGTCCCTAGCTAAATATATATGTATATTAATAATAATAATTATTATATTGTATTATAGTATACTAGGTTGTTTTGGAGAGCCTTCGGCGCCCGTTTGTTTTATTCGAAAATATATCTATAAATGTCTTAATCTGTCACATGAATTTAGTTTAAAACAGTATGCTACGCTGCCAAAATAGGTCGTACACAGCAGCACATTAACGCGATAAAATTGTCCGATTTAGTATGTTACACTACCAAAATAGCTCAGAGTGTCTCTTGACCTATGCCTCTTTTTTTAAGTCTGCATTCACAGTATTGTTTTCGATATTAGCAAAGAAATGCTCCATTTCCATGTAAAAAACTTATCGTTTGGATGGAAAAAATCCAAGTTTTCTACCAAAAATATGGTGTCTTTAGCGGTGAAGACAGCTTCGACTCAAAGCAAAATTATGTCAACCATAGTAATTTTTGGTTGTTTTCGAAAAAAAAAATTCAAATTTATCGACACATCGATATTTATAATTTTAAATTTTTATTTTTATTTGTTTTTTTTAAAGTAAAATTATTCTCAAACTGATTGTGGAATATATTAATGCATGTTTTAATTTTTGTTTTATTATATTTACACCAAATCTTTATGTGTTAACCAAAAGTACAAAGGAAAATAAACGATCAGTTTTCAAAAATAAAAATAAAATAATGTTTGTTGTTGTATCACGAAAAGCCCAAATCAACATCAAAACGCAGGGCGAAAACAATACTGTGAATGCACATTTAGCGATTAAAGTTGAATTAAGGTATAAACAGAACAAGAGCGACAACGGCGGCCGTCGACGAATAAAAAAAAAATATCGCCGCGATATCGCTGTAGTTAACATAACAAGAGCGTCAGCGCATGGCGATAAAAAATAACAACAAACACATGCAAGAATATTATAAATTAATATTGCCAAGTAGACGGTGGCGGGTGTAGATTTTTTGTTTTTTTTTATGGGTGACGCTGCATTTCCGTTGAAGATAATCCTACTGCTCCTAAAAAACCTAAATATTTTTATTTTATACATATGTGTATAATCATCAAAATGTTGCAAATGGAATACAGATTGATTGACAAAATGGTTCATAATATGACAGCTATCGTATAGCCTACTTAAAAATATAAAAAAAAAAACAGTTGGCAACATTGTATTGCCGGCGATAAAATTAGAAATAGATTCTAAAAAAAGTTCGGCGATATTGTCGTCGTCGCCAGCGACATTGGTTCTGTTAGCATCGTATGGTTTCTTTGTATTTTAATTTGACAGGCGTCATCGCTCGTCGTCGACGCTCTTGTTCTGTTTATACCTTTACGCGATTTGCTTTGATTGAATTTTATTCTGAATCAAGATTGCTATGATCATTTTTAATTTTACCGTTCTTTCAAATATTTTTTTTTTTAAATCATCAGAGTAAGTGAATTTTTAATTTTTTTATTTTTTTTTTTAAATCATAGTATGCATTGAGTGTTACGGAATCAGTGATCGACTGACCTGGGCTTTCATTATTATAGATTGCACTATATAGTCGATTATAAAGATATCTTTATGAAGAACAAGGGTTTTGTTTTATTTGCACCCCCCAATTTAATATTATAATTAATATGCACTATTATACTACATATCTTCAGCCAATAACTATCTATTTAAACAGTTAAAATTTGTGGGCACAAAACTATAATTATTATTTTCCGACTTATTTCGGATTATTTCGTAGTTTTTAGTTTTATCAAATATGATTTTGCTTAACACTTTATTATGACCCGGTCTAATTTTCCTATTAATTTTTTTTTTTTATTTATGTTTAAAAGTTTGTTTTTAATAATTAATATGTATAATATTAACACGTGATTTATTTGTTTTAAACTATTATTTATTATTTTTATGAATATAAATTATAATTACTACTATTAACATAATAAATTTTACTATACAATTTTATTTTTTATTTTTAATCCAAAATTCTTTTATTTTGGGAACTTTTGATTTTTAGTTAATGTAATATTTTAATCAACGTGTAACTTTTTTTCTATATTGTATTGTAGCATCCGTTCGCTACCATCTACATTCTTTGGAATTCCAAACTCAACTCCCCGTTCAATCTTTTTGCCCCGTTGTTCAAAATCTCCTAAGTACTAATAAACCACCACCAATTAATTAAAATACAGTGACCCAGTATTAAGTTTTTATTTCACATATTATCGAATTGGAATTTGATTTAAAAAGAAATTTAAAATTGTATGATTACAGTAGCATTCGCCACAAGTATTAAAATTATTGTAATGTGGATATCAAAATTTATTATTTTATTATTATTCTGACATATCTTTCAGTTTGCGCGTTAATTTTTGCTCTATTAACCCTCTTGGAGACACCAGGGTCTGGCCAGACCCTTTTTGGGTTTGTTTGCATTATTTTTATATTTATAATTTTGCTATCGTCAAAATATTCCAAGATATCCTCAAGCTACTAGTTTTGAACTGATATATGAAAAAAACTTCCAAAAATAGGGGGGTGGGTGAGTTTAAGGGCTTTGCAAAATTTTAGTCATATTCGAAACACAAGGGTCTACCCAGACCCCATACACATTTTATGTGAAATTATACTAAATGTGTATAATGATCTCACTGTATATTTATCTCTCCGAAGTTCCCGTTATTTATTCGTTTTCGATGATTGTGCTGTGTATTTTATCACGTGGAGTGTCATAGTCTCTTCGAATTTTGTGCTGAAAAGAAGCAAAGAATCCGCAAAGAAGCTAACCATTACAAAAATACAGATGCTCGCAGGAAATTTTTGTTTTCGCTTTCAGAAACTCTAGTTCGTCCGCAAATACAAGCTCGATGTAACAATCATCAAATAATAAAGCAATTTTCGTCTCGATCAGCAATAGAAGCATTCCTCGGTGGCCCATTACCGGTAAGAATTTACACTTCATAATATATCACAACAAATTGTTTAAATTCCACAATTTTTTCCAACCAACAACACGAGTTGTGGCAACGGTAAAAGGTGCCGACGTCCTCCAAATGAAACGAGACTGCCGATTATTCCATGAATATGACAAAGCCCGTCGCAAAACTCGCTTTTACTGTGTGAAATGTTCGACTTCAGTATGCCTGCAACACTCTAAATGCATTTATAAATGCTTCATTCAAATGTACGAATGAAGAGGAACTTTAAAGAAAGGGTTTCAATTCTACATAAATGTTTATTTTTTTAGTTTATTCAGGCTTTGAATTCATTCTGTAAGTTTTATTTGGTAATAAAATTAAATTGTTAAAATAAAACTTACATTTTGTATATTTAAACTTATTTTAACGTATAGGGGTCTGGCTGGACCCTTGTGTTTCCAATGTGAAAATAAAATGTGGGGTTCACACAAGGGTTAAGTGACATCTGAACTTAACGAAATAGTATATTGTATAACAAGTGAAGAAAACGAGTCATTGCAATACGAAAGTGAAATTTTCAGCCTGAGCGACAGCGAGGGCTGCAATCACTTGAGTATTGCAATGACTCATTTTCACACGAGTTATACACGCTATTTTTTCTACGATACAATAGCCCTGTAACATTTATAACTAAGTAGAAACATAAAAAATTAAAAACTTGTACGGATCAACACAAATTTATTAAACCATTAAAACATTTGGGTTTTCACAAATCGTGTAGCAATATTAAGAAATCGTTGTGTAATGAGAATATTTCCACACGAGTTTAGTATACGACGCAAAGGTTCCTTTTCTTATATAATTTAAATTCAAAAATCAATGAGAAGATTCGCTGGTCAATAACATGTACTTTATATATGATAATATATCGCTTTCTTACTTAAAGTTGTTAGTTACTGACTCGCTGGTTCCCCCATTATTTGGTACATACATTTAAATTTTAGATGGTTATTTGGTATGTGTGATGTATTGTTGGTAAAATCTATAAAAACGACTTTTGGAATGGGTGATAGAAGATTGGTAATTGAACTTATGGCTCCTCGATCCAGTTTATGGGGCTTCGATGGCCATAAATAAATAATAACGCACAATTATTCGAGCGACCACACAATTTTCACTATATGTATGTGGTCGGGAAATTTATTCCGATACACAATATTTGATTAACAAATTATACGTGGATTAATATCCACCACCACTGTAATATTACGCGGAAACTAATCGCGAATTTATTGAATTGAATTTATTAAATTAAATTAATCACTTTTCTAATTTTATTATTTAACTAATTTCACAATTTATTTAATTTTGTAATGGACGATGCGTCGCGGATGAAAGCATGAACGAGAGAATTTTTCTTGTATAGAAAAATAGCGTGTGTCAAAAATGAAATATTCAAGAGGAAAAAAACTTAGACATAATATTTCTGTGTCAGCAAAACTCGTATTTTGCGGAATGAATGATTTGTGAATGTCGACAACAGATGGTGTGAGTAATTTCGGTTGCTGTATTAAATTGTCCATGATATTTATTTAATACCAAATAGTGAACTGTACTCAAATATAGGGAAATATATTATTTACGTTGAGTACAGATGCAAACCATACAACTTATGTAGGTGTCACTATAAACCGAAAAGACTGTTCAAATACAATTATATTTGAAAGTTGAAATGCATTACATTTCAAATAATTGTGGCGAATAAACGAATGAAAATGCGCGATTTGAATGAGAGAATCGCTACAAACTGTTAAGTCGATCAGTCGACAATTTTGGTGGAATAATTAATAAAACAAAAATTTGAAAGCCATAGTTAGACATAAATTGTGATGTGTTATGGTTCGATAGAAACCGATATACAAGTTACGATGTCTAAAGTAAATGTCTTATGTGAAATAAATAATCGGGACTAATAGTTCACTAACTATCATTTATCATTAATCACTATATATTATATTAACCTTAGTCCCAATTATTTACATATATCACATAAGACATTTACTTTAGACACCGTAACTTGTACTTCGATTTCTATCGAACCTTAAAACATCACCATTTATGTCTATTAACGTAACAACACTATTCACCCGTCCATCATTTGAAAATACGAGAGGTTTATAGTGGTTCTATCATGTTATCAAAACATAACAGTGTACAAAATGGAGACGAAGCTACATAGTTAATTTTTTGACATTTAACTCAACAAATGTCATAGTTGTCATCATTCTAAAATCAGGTAATAAGTTGTTATTTAATTATTATTTCATAAGTTATAGCTTTGTTTTATTTATACATATATGTACAATAATAGAATAGCAATGGCTAATTTTATTTTTGTAATTTTTACTCATAATACATCAAATATTTTTTAACAGCGCGCTTAAGGTTGATAACCATTTTATTGCAGCCGGAGCCCGATAATTTAACGTGGTATGAGCACAAAAACATATCCGAGAAGTACAGTCTGAACAGCAAATGTAAATACATAAGGATATCCTCACTATAATGACACTATTAACGGCGGTTGATATATATCTCGAATCTTTATTCTTGAAGCGAATTTAATTTTGAATAATTGATGACAGTCGTTCGGCGCATGTTCATTATCTCCTAGTATCGTGTCGTGGATTATCACATATGTACATCAAGAGTACGAGATTAATTCGGACAATTGTTTAAACAGAAAGCGGTAACCACTATCTTTAAGTTACCTTTATTGTGTATAAAAATTTATGTTTATTCCCAGATTTATTTTGTTAACGAATTATTAAGTCCGGTAGTTACGCCATTTGTCATGTACTTCTGTTTCTGGTCACGGGCTTTGGAGATTGTTGATTTTTTTTCGCAATTTCAAAGTGGCAGTCGTTCAACAAATGGATGTGCGAAAACATGGGAATCCAGATTGGCAGCTCACTAACAGTAATGTGGGGGAAGAAATTACATCACAACCAGTTTGCCAATCAAATCAATATACGCAGGGTGAAAATAGTAAGACTGAATTATCACTGGTTCATTTCACTATGAAAAACCTGAAAAGGAAAATGCCAAGCGAGCCCTGCCATTTTGTGCAAGGATTACGAAAATATGCTCTACAATATTTGAATAAAACACGCGGTGGAGGAGGTTTAATTTATAATAATACATCGATTGCCCAAAGCTTAATGTCGGTCGAACACAAGGGTGGTGAATATTCGATGAAATTGCTCCCTTTCAATATCGTTCATATTTACAAACAGTAAGCTAGGGTTTTCGTAGTGCGCATCAGAATTAAGCTCATTTTCAAAATATCAATTAGTATTTTGTGGCTTTGCAATAGTTAATTACAAGTGTTAGCAAGTAAAATTTAAAATGTCAATATAATGACAAACATATACTGTTAAAATCTTTCCTATTTGGCAGAATTATTGCACTGTTAAAATTTTTTTGAAAATTGAAAAAAAAAAATTGTGTCTCTAACTTCATTATGTCAAAAAATACGGGTAGATAAAAAATCGTTTAGTTCACGCAATGGCGAATATAAATACTTTATAATATATGACCAGGGCCTCTATCATATTCTTTTCGACCCGCTTCATAACTTTCTTATTATGAATTCCGTTATCGAAAAGGCTGTAAACCCATTAATTTAACGCAGTAAACTGTTACGTGCCTCTATGTTCAGCTAACACGACTTGCATAATGCGGATAGATCCCAGCGGAAATTTGGGAGGTTCTTTGCCGACATAATATTCATGAGACACAACAAAAAAAATCGTGTATTGATTTGTATATCGATGCCCACTTGATCCACAAACACCACACCACCACAATAATTAATAACACAATTAGTTCATATTTCTATTTTACTCTTTGTATTTAAAAAGCTTCATTAAATTTACAGCAACAAAAGAAATATTTAAACTAATCAAAAACCTAAATCAATTTTGTGGCCTAATATGTGATGAGCAAAACAACATTTATATATATAAAAAAAATTTACAAAAAACTCACCCACAAAGCGTCCAATGAGTACTCTTTGGTTACCTTTATGGCTGGAACTATATGTTTCTGAAATAAAATATTCTTTACACAATTCACTATAATATGCCACAACACTGATTCTAATAATTATATAATATTATCTTTTTTTTATCTTAACAAAAATTAATTGAAATTAACCTTTCAATTGTAAAAGAAATTAAAAAGAAGAAATATAAACAAAAATTTATACAAAAATTATTCTTATCTAAAAACAGAATGAACACACTAATTAAATCACTATTTCATGATTACCACCTTTAGGTTTTTTTTTTATGCGTGAATCCGAATAAACTTCTAATTTAACTAAACAAAAAAAACAATAATTCACTAAACTGCCGTAATTTAGACAATAAAATAAATCTTACCGTCTCTGGATTAATAAGTACGCGTATACAAAAATCTAAAACTTTTGAATCTGGTTTTCTTTTATGCAAAAAAAAATTTTTAAAGTATTCAATTTTTAATTATTTTGCATTTAATTGAAATAAACTTCGCAATATTTTTATGGGCCGTAGTGACCTCTCAAACAACTAATTTGGTAATGCTCTTCAGTATTCAATGTTCGTTCTTCTCCAGTTTTTTTATTTAACATTATATGTACAAGTAATATAAACTTCGTTATATATAAAACATCTCCTATTGCATTTGCATACCTATTTCTATATATTCGACCCAATGGTTTACCCATACTTAAATATGAAGAATCATATTCGTGGACAATATCGGATGATGTAAATTATCTACACACAAATTAGTACCTACCGAAGTCAATATGTGCCAATTACTCCCACCACCTAATTTCCCTTATATACCTAGTAAAATAAACAATACAAGAGACACGATTTCATTTGTTCATCAGCTTACCACAAATACCAACGGATTAATGGATTATTACCACAACAACAGTGCGTAAAATAATTTCTCTAAATTCAACCAATAGCCAGTAGAACATGCGCGCAATTTATCAACGGTTTGGTTTGCTCTGTTTTGAGAAAACCAGCCGTAACAAAACGCACTTATTTAATGACGTTTGTCAGTGTACGCGGCATTATTTTGATGCTAGTTTTGATTTTAGTTTAGATTAGACGCAAAATTCAACAAACGGGTGACTTGTCACAATCCTCAACAGTAATTCAATCGGAAAATTCTACGCCTTATTTTTGTTGGCGGAATTTTTCTCGCTGTCGAATAGATGCCGAAAAAGTATCGTGTTTTGTGATTCCAAATTCACGATATCGTGAAAAAATTAACCTTCATCCGTCCCTCGCGTCATTTTTGACCAAATCGAATATTATTTTTCAAATATCTTGTTAAATTAAACCATTAAACATGTTTTGCTTTGTGACTTTTATTTAAATGTATTAGTTATGATTTACTCAAAGAATTGGAATTTTCTGATTAACCGTTACCCTGCTACGAAATAAGTAACACTAAAGATCTTGTGGTCAAAAATGACCAATAGATGAATTTCACATTATTTGCTTTTCCAATTTTCGTCTAATGGTAAAACTAAAATCATTTTGTACATACACATACATACATAATATTTTTCAAAGATGTCAACGGCAACTGAAGAAGAATTAGCTGAAGGAGGGCATATCATTTTCCCCTGATGACCTGATGATGATACATGTTCTGAAATTTCGGATTACGTAGAACTTCATGTATTCTTGTGAAAGTGATACTTCTAAAACGGTTCAAAGTAATTTCAAGAGTCATGAGATTTGATGATTGTAGCACACGTGACACGAGCTAGTCGTAAATGTATCAATATGTTAGCACCAATTCGAGAAATACGGGTAAAGTGGGTGGATATATTACCGAAATCCTCACAATTGACGAGCAGTTGGTTGGATTTCGTGCACGGTGCCCTTTTCGACAGTATATACTGGATAAACCCTCCAAGTATGCTATTATGTTTTGGCTGCTCTGCGGTAGTGAAATCTCTTATGTTTGGAACGTACAGCCATACTTAGGAAAGGAGGCAGGCACATCACCTGAGAGAAATCAAGGTTTACTTGTAGTCTTTGGTCTGTGTATCCCGCAGCATATAAAAGATAGAAACATTACATATGATAACTTGTTTACATCCTATACGAACTGGGCAAATGCTACTGAAACGCCACATGACCATGATTAGAACAATTCGAAAGAAAAAAACATCAATACTACCGATTATTCTAGAAATCAGAAACAAGCTTTTGTATTCCTCTACTTTCGCTTTTACTAAGGATACAACCTTGCTATCATACATCACAAAAACATATATGTAAGTGTGAATTTTTGCAGAGACAACCAAACAAAAAATATTTTATTGGACTGCAATAAAACGAAAGGCGGTGTTGTCAACATGGTCGATAAAACGATTGCTTGCTATACTTGTAGATGTAAAACAAATAGATAGCCAGAATAGTGTTCACTAACATATTGGATCAGTAATAAATGTGCTCGTGCTATTCACTAGTGTTTGCCAGAATGGAGTAATAAGAAGCATTATAGAAGCCGACTATTTATTGAAACACTGGGTGAGTCGTTGATCAAGCCACGTAGGTCTAGAAGGGTTTACCTCTCACGGTCTACAGATTGGCGCAATCTGATAGCAGATTCGACATCAAGCGTTGCAAAATTTTCAACCCCGAGATCATCTACAGAATAAGCAGGAGCACTGAAAAGAGACCTTCGCAGTTTCGGACAAAATTCGTACAACAGGCACACTATGTAAGAAATTTATTTGCAAAGCTCATACTAAGAATGTGTACCATCAGTGTACGAAATAAAATATGAATTGTTCTTAATAAATAAACATTGAAATTATTTTAAATTACCGTGTTATCTTTTGTTTTAATAATTAAATTTGGAAACAAAAATTTACATCGTATTGCTTAGTGTACATTTGCTGTTGAATTTATTTTGGTCATTTTTGACCAAAGGAACTTTAGTGTTACTTTTTTTTAGGGACGGATGAAGGTTAAGGGCCCCTGGTTTGCCGTCACCATTCACTAAAGTTTAAATATGGAATCTTCAACAATTGCCGTGTATGAATAATGGTGAATTTTAAAGGGTTCAGGGCAGATTTAGATGATTAACTTAACTGAACTGTACTTTGCTCAAGCTCACCAAGACATCGCTATACTGAAACGTAGTCGGTTATAAATTTCAATTTTCAATTTTTTTTTATTTTTTTTTTTTTTATTAACCATTTTATTATTATTTTAAGTAAGTAGGTAGTTACAAATTAAATAAAGAAACTTTCAAATAATAAAAAATGTAATAGTGAGCTCCCTATAGCATTGCTATGTTTTGGAGTCACGAAACGTACTTAAACCTAATAAATATATTAAATACAACATTTACAAAAATCATTTACATTTTCTTAAATTAAAATACATCGAGAGAAAAAATAAATAAAAAATAATAATAATGAACATAAAATAGCATTAAATAACTTTATAATATTATAAGCCACGGAGGAAAACAATAGATGGTAAACAAAAACAGAAAGTTCAAAATAGTTAAATTATAACTTTAAATAAAAAATCAATATCGGGCTTGGAAAGCAGCCAGCATTTAAGGGATTTTAGAAAAGTTTTCCGGCTGCCCATGCTTCTAATATATTCAGGAATTTGATTAAAAAGCCTCGGTGCAGTATACACGAAAAACTTCCTAAAGTACTCCTTTGTAGCAAATGGAACGTGATATTTGTTGCGTTTACGCAAATTATACTTAATATCTAAATTTAAATATCGATTGCCACTTCGGTTATAAAAAATTCGAAGTACCTTAAAAATATATAAATGTCTTAAAGGAAGTATCTTATTTGCAACAAATAAAGGGTATGAAGGTACTGTTTTTCCTTGGAAACACATAATTCTTATGAAGTGTTTTTGTGCTTTCATTAGTTTTTCAAGTGTTGCAGTATAGATACCACCCCAACACGAAATTCCATATTGTAGGTGGGAATCAACCAAGGAATAATACAAACACTTTAACAACGAAGAATCACAGATCCAGCGAATTAAGTAAAATTTTCTTAGAGCAGGAAACAATTTTAGCTTTACGTAATCAACATGTTCTTTAAAATTTAATTTTGAATCTAACATTAGTCCTAGATATTTATAAGTATAGACTTAAACAATTAATGTCGGTAAGGTTCGTCCTACAAATCCAAGAAAAAAATAACTTTTTAAACCAAAATTGTACGGTAATTTAAATACTGAGCGAACAGTTCTCAGGCCTATCGAAGAGACTTGAAATGATTAAATTGTTGAAGGTTTTCACATAATTCTTTTGCGAGTTGAGCGTGAACTCGCCAATTGTTTTTTATATGGTTCAGTATAAGATCGATTTATAGTTCAAATTATTGGGTCAAATTATTTTGACCCAACCCAGGCTGAGCAGCCAGCAAAAAAGAACTGTGGTTGGTTGACAACGTGAATCGATACTAATTTCTATTAAACAAGGTCCCTCAATGGAAGCCTGTCTGTTCATCTAAAAATAATTTGAGAATCCCATTTCCATTGGAAATCCTGAATTCGAAATACATCAAAATTGGATACTTAAGAAATAGAATCCCAATACAATTTTTATAAAAAAAATCACAATTCAAGTTTAACTGCTCACTAAACTATAATCCAACCTCAACTCAGCCCTAATTCAACCTGCAAACGGAACCCAACTCAACCCTCAACTCAACTGCAAACTTTATGCTAAACACAATCCTCAAACCAGCAGATACAAAAAATTGGATAAGTGTTCACTACATCCTAATCCAAAACCAACCCCAACTCAACTCCAACTCAAATTCAACTCAACCTGCAAATTGACCCCTGACTTAACCTTCAAATCTACTCCGAACTTAATACCCAATTCAATAATCAAACCAGCATATAAAAAAAATCGGAAATATAACAAGGTGTTTAGGGTTAATTCGTATGGGAGGTAGGACACCCTATAGTCATTTTTGAGAGGATTTCAATAACTTGGTCTTTTTAGACCGAAGTAAAACTGGAAGCTAATAAAGATTTAAATTGTTGTGATTATAAATTTTATTAATTTTAATATACACTACTCCAAAAAATTAAAGGAACACTAATTTTTTTCAATTTTTTTAGTGTTTTTTGAAGAGCTGTATCTTTGTGAAATACGGCCGTATAGAGATGAAAAGAAAAGCATTTTAAAGATTCAAATCTCTAGTTTTGAGACTTTTGAGCGGACAATTTTTGTGAGATACCGTTATCACACAATCATAAGAAAGAGCGCGAAATAAAACAATTGGATTTTTTTTTTTTTTTGTAAGGATCCATGGGCGTGGGAATTTTTTTTTAAGTTATACCAATGCATAGGTCGGTTAGCCTGTTAATTAGGTGTAAATTTAATTTCATTCTGGTCTCTCTATGTTAACTTTCTGCTGAGATATCTGACTTTGAATCAAAAAAGATCCTTTTGCCTTTGATCATCGGTATCTCAGCAACCAATGATTGCACAGTAAACTTTAGGGCAGCCTTAAAAACTTCAGTAAATTTCCTACAAGACCCTTTAATGATTAGTTGAGAACACATTTTTTTCACCCTCAATACTGATTTGAAAAATGTACAAAAAAACGACTTTTTAGGTTGTCTTAGTAAATCTACCGTTATTTTACAAATATTGATGAAAAGACTATGTAATGTTGCCAGGTCATTTTACAGTTTAATGTACTACTAATAGCCCTGTATTATTTTCAAATTGATCCATCCAACTGTTTTTCCGGACAGATTGATCAAAGTTTTACAAAACAATTAAAGGAACAAGTGATCATCAAAATAAAAAACGACATTTTTCACATTTTGCGTTAGTTATTTGTTAACCCTTAACGATCGTAAGATTTTTTTTGTAATACTCGCCCATAAGAGACGACAGAAAATTAAATATAGTTCTGCAATATGACCAATTATTATGGAACTTGGCCATTTCTCATCCGATTTTAGTGAAATTTGGTATGTGTTATTGAAATGGGATTCTAAAACGATTCGTGGATGAAGTTCTGGAAAATGGCCAACTAGGAAGGAACTTAGCCATATCTTATCCGATTTTGATGTAATTCAGCATGTACGATGGAAATGGGATTCTAAAGTGATTTTTTGATAAAGTTCTGGAAAATGGCCAACTAGGATGGAACTTGGCCATTTCTTAACCGATTTTGATGAAATTTGGTATGCGCAATGGAAATGGGATTCTAAAATGATTTTTGGATAAGATTCTGGAATATGGCCAACTAGGAACTTGGCTATTGCAGAACCGATTTTAGTTAAATTTGGTATGGGCGATGGAAATGGGATTCTAAAATGAATTTTAGCTAATGTTCTGGAATATGACCAATTAGGTAGGAACTTAGCTATTTCTTATAAGATTTTGATGAAATTCAGCATGTGTAATGAATATTGGGTTTTAAAATTATGTCTAGATTAAATTCTGGAATAAGCCGTATTGGGATGGAACTTGGCCATTTTTTATCCGATTTTAAACAAATTCAGCATGTACTATAGAAAAAAAACTCTAAAATTATTTTTGGTTAAATTTATATGGTTAATTTGGAAGGCCCTTGCCTATTCCTTAAACGAATAAAAGAAATTCGACAAGTGCTTTAAAAGTGGAAAACTAAAATGGTTATTCCATGTATTTAATGATTTATTTTATCAATAATTTAAGAATTTCATTTTCATCGTGAATGCTGAAATTCATAAAAGTAGGATACAAAATTTCCAAGTTACATAACAAATGGCCAAATTCTGGAACTTTATCCAAAAATCAGTTTAGAATCCCATTTCTAAGGCACGTGCTGAATTTTATCAATATCGGATTAGAAATGGCCAAGTTTCCACCTAGTTGGCCATTTTCCAGAACTTCATCCACGAATCATCTTAGAATCCCATTTCCATCGCGCATGCAGAATTTCATCAAAATCGGATAAGAAACAGCCAAGTTCCATCCTATTTAATATAAAAATAAAAAATAAAAAATATTTAGCCATATTCCAGAACTTTATAAATGGCCAAGTTCCTTCCTAGTTGGCCATATTCCAGAATTTTATCAAAAAATCATTTTAGAATCCCATTTCCATCGTACATGCAGAATTTCATCAAAATCGGATAAGAAACAGCCAAGTTCCATCCTATTTAATATAAAAATAAAAAATAAAAAATATTTAGCCATATTCCAGAACTTTATAAATGGCCAAGTTCCTTCCTAGTTGGCCATATTCCAGAATTTTATCAACAAATCATTTTAGAATCCCATTTCCATCGTACATGCCGAATTTCATCAAAATTGGATAAGAAATGGCCAAGTTCCTCCCTAGTTGGCCATATTCCAGAACTTTATCAAAAAATCATTATAGAATCCCATTTCCATCGTACATGCCGAATTTCATCAAAATCGGATAAGAAACAGCCAAGTTCCATCCTATTTGGCCATATTCCAGAACTTTATCAAAAAATCATTTTAGAATCCCATTTCCATCGTACATGCCGAATTTCATCAAAATCGGATAAGAAATGGCCAAGTTCCTCCCTAGTTGGCCATATTCCAGAACTTTATCAAAAAATCATTTTAGAATCCCATTTCCATCGTACATGCCGAATTTCATCAAAATCGGATAAGAAACAGCCAAGTTCCATCCTAGTTGGCCATATTCCAGAACTTTATCAAAAAATCAATTTAGAATTCCATTTCCATCGTACATGCCGAATTTCATCAAAATCGGATAAGAAACAGCCAAGTTCCATCCTAGTTGGCCATATTCCAGAACTTTATCAAAAAATCATTTTAGAATCCCATTTCCATCGTACATGCTGAATTACATTAAAATCGTATTAGAAATGGCCAAGTTCCTCCCTAGTTGGCCATTTCCCAGAATTTCATCCAAAAATCACTTTAGAATTCCATTTCCATCGTACATGCCGAATTTCATCAAAATCGGATAAGAAATGGCCAAGTTCCATCCTAGTTGGCCATATTCCAGAACTTTATCCAAAAATCATTTTAGAATCCCATTTCCATTGCGCATACCAAATTTCATCAAAATCGGTTAAGAAATGGCCAAGTTCCATCCTAGTTGGCCATTTTCCAGAACTTTATCAAAAAATCACTTTAGAATCCCATTTCCATCGTACATGCTGAATTACATCAAAATCGGATAAGATATGGCTAAGTTCCTTCCTAGTTGGCCATTTTCCAGAACTTCATCCACGAATCGTTTTAGAATCCCATTTCAATAACACATACCAAATTTCACTAAAATCGGATGAGAAATGGCCAAGTTCCATAATAATTGGTCATATTGCAGAACTTTATTTAATTTTCTGTCGTCTCTTATGGGCGAGTATTACAAAAAAAATCTTACGATCGTTAAGGGTTAACAAATAACTAACGCAAAATGTGAAAAATGTCGTTTTTTATTTTGATGATCACTTGTTCCTTTAATTGTTTTGTAAAACTTTGATCAATCTGTCCGGAAAAACAGTTGGATGGATCAATTTGAAAATAATACAGGGCTATTAGTAGTACATTAAACTGTAAAATGACCTGGCAACATTACATAGTCTTTTCATCAATATTTGTAAAATAACGGTAGATTTACTAAGACAACCTAAAAAGTCGTTTTTTTGTACATTTTTCAAATCAGTATTGAGGGTGAAAAAAATGTGTTCTCAACTAATCATTAAAGGGTCTTGTAGGAAATTTACTGAAGTTTTTAAGGCTGCCCTAAAGTTTACTGTGCAA
The DNA here is from genome assembly GCA_963556165.1 of Tipula helvola. NCBI lineage: Eukaryota > Metazoa > Arthropoda > Insecta > Diptera > Tipulidae > Tipula > Tipula helvola. Next base: position 289,842,264 of record OY744481.1, read on the forward strand.
TCATTGGTTGCTGAGATATCGATGCTCAAAGGCAAAAGGATCTTTTTTGATTCAAAGTCAGATATCTCAGCAGAAAGTTAACATAGAGAGACCAGAATGAAATTAAATTTACACCTAATTAACAGGCTAACCGACCTATGCATTGGTATAACTTAAAAAAAATTTCCCGCGCCCATGGATCCTTACAAAAAAAAAAAAATCCAATTGTTTTATTTCGCGCTCTTTCTTATGATTGCGTGATAACGGTATCTCACAAAAATTTTCCGCTCAAAAGTCTCAAAACTAGAGATTTGAATCTTTAAAATGCTTTTCTTTTCATCTCTATACGACCGTATTTCACAAAGATACAGCTCTTCAAAAAACACTAAAAAAATTGAAAAAAATTAGTGTTCCTTTAATTTTTTGGAGTAGTGTATAAAGATATTACAGTAGAGCGTCAATTATCCGATCTAATTGGGACCGCGGGTTGTTCGGATAAACGAATATTCGAATAATCTAACATATAAGTAAAACTACTAAATATTATGTAAGAGACATCTTCATCATCGGTCATCTTATTATCGTCTAGGATACACGCTATACAATTTCATCATCGTTCAAACTTTGAAAACCAACATCGTTATTGTCGTTTTCGAGTCACACGTGTGCAGTGTCCTCTGTGGAATTTCCTGAAATTTGCCCATAAATTCATTTACATATATCATCAGTTACGTCGCGCTTCTTGGTTTTCCTCATTTGTTTCTACATTGTTCAACGGTTTATTCCACGCCAGTTTAAAGTTATCGTGTGATAAGCTATTCCAGGTATCTGCTATCATATGACTGCAGTCTCTTAAATCAAGTTTTTTTTGAAAACGCCACTACACTTTTTTCATTGTCTTCAGCTAGCAGCAAGCGAAGTAAACCCTGCTTTACGTAAATTTGTTTAATTTTGCTATTACACGTCCATTGGTACGCAAGCAGAAATTACGTTGAAATTCTTATGAACCCATTTCTCCGTAAAGCCTAGCGGAAGACATCAAACAAAACATGCAACACATGCACTTGTGCTTTAATTTTTTTTAAATTGTCACAGTGTTCGGTTACTTGACGTTTCGGATAATTGACGTTCGGATAATCGACGCCCTACTGTATTAACTAAATGTTTTAAATTTTAAACTTATTATTATTCGTTATTTTTAGAATTTATTCATTTTTTCATTTAAATGTAATTTATTTACATTATTTACATTGTAAATCGTTGTTTACTTGTAAAATGTAAAAAAAAAAATTTACACGAATATGCCCAACTGTGTCAACCGAGCGTCGCTATCCAACGTGACTATAATATGAGAATGGTTTAATATCAAATTATTTGGTTTTATTGAAAAGAGGATCTAACAATGTTGGTAGTTTCGCTACTAAATGGACAAGTATAACGTATAGTCAAATGATATTAAATAAAATTTATTGCCATTAAAAACAATGATTAGCATTTTCATTTATTAAAATAAAATAATTTCATAATATATTCCTTCCTGTAATTTAACAATTTTATTATTGTTTTCCTTTGTTTATTACGTTATTAACTTACATGAATACACATTAGCATTAACAATGATCTCAGTTCACACAGGAACTTCACTAACAAAAGTTTGAGTGGAAACATTTACTTAAGAACAACAAAACATGTAAGCTTTAACAACAAGAACAAAAAAAAACAAATTATTATTTATACAACTTTCTTTTGTTAAACAAGTAAAGCTTAAACTGGAAAAAAAACAATGTCATTAAAAATAAAATAAACTTAAGAACGTAACGAAATATACAACAAAAAAGAAGAAAGCAATAAAAAATAACGCAAGACAATTTTCAAGTTTTCTTAAGTTGAAAATTACGTAATTATGAAAATTAAACATAAAGTCTAAATTTTTAGTATTTCTATTTGCCATTAATTTATCATAATTAAATCCGCTCTTGTTAGTCATGTTTTGGGCCTCATACAATTTATGAGCTTTTTTCTGGTTTTGTTTTTGGTACGTACTTTTCTAAATACGTATAGAGACAATTCTAAGTAATTTGATTATATGTGTACATACATATCTGCACACACTCTGTGTATATTATCTCTTTATTGTGTATATGTGTCTCTGGTCTGGTTCAAATAATAAATTAAAATAAAATACGGAATTAAAGTGAATAGACGACGGGAGAAGGAAGTCTCGTTATTTCGTTATTTGTGTTTTTCTTCCTGCTGTTGAATGTTCTTGTTTTGGAAAAGACGAATTGACTTTTAAGTTGTGTTGAGATTTTTTTTTTCCTTCTTTTGTGTTTATTATTGTTTGCGTCTCTTCGTTTGACTTGTTTAGTGATTTATTAGGAAGAGAATTTATTTAGGGAAACTGAAAATTATGTTGTCACCAAACTAAATATTTTATCAACCCGCTTTATTAATTTATTTATGACGAATGGTTTGTACTTTGTTGAAGTAGATGAAGACATAGAAGGAAACATAATTAGATAGCCGATACGATATTTACTGTACTTTAAATTATGTTCTACTTATATGTACTTACCTTTGAATTATGTATGTTACCTAAATTTTATAATCGTATCTGTAAAGAAAAATGTAATTAATTTAAATTTAATTGAATTCTATACTTATCATTTTTATTGTTCAGTTGACAGTTCATTGACAATAAGATATTAATTGTTAGGTTTCAATATATTTAGATATTTTAAGTATTACCTTAATTAAGTTATTTAAACATAAATATTATTTTTTTATAATTTAAACAAATGAATTCATTTCATAATATATCATAGATGGAGCCATGTAAAGCAAAGGCAGTAAACGAGTAATATAATCAAATAGTAACATTATCTTAGTGATTATTATATTAAACTTAATGTTATGATTTTAATATGTACCGAAGATTGTAAAATAATTTAACCCAGTCTCGAACTGATGAGCTTATGATTATAAAAAATCAATCTTCTCATCAGGCCGCGGCGACTGGACTGATTATACAACAATTTACCTTCTATATACATATACAGAATGTGCTGTGCAGGTTGTATTAGCGAATTTTACTAATACAGCCAAATTCTCTTACAATTTTTCTTTTTCACGTCATTCACACAGGCCTATTTCTGTATAAGCTAATTTTATTTTAATTTTGAATGTTAATTAATTAATTTTTTTTAATATGCAACCGGTCCTTTGACCATTTTTAATGTGTTTTACAAATTAACACGTAAAAGTATCTTAGTATTTGCGAACAATCATTCATAAACACTAATTTACTTCAATGTTAATTTGTAAAACACATTAAAAATGGTCCAAGGACCGGTTTCATATTAGAAATTACAAGAATTAATTAATTAACAATCAAAATTAAATATAATATTAAACAATCTTGATATGGTATTTGTATTTCAGTGTTGTCAACAAAACCTTTGGACCAGAATGCAGCTAATTAATGTGTTCCTTTCTTATGGCCAACGTTATGGTGTGATGCGAATATGCGATGGTTTGCTGGAATGATATTTGGATGCTTAAGCTCATATACATTTCTACACGATTAGACTTCATGTAGACTACGCATTACAACACTCTTATTGATTGGTATTTACGTAAATTAAACCCTACTTTTCGCCGCATGCAGATTAAATTTTCAGCAATCTTTTTGTTATACTCTAAAATTACGTGAAAAGTGATGGCATTCTTTGCCACTCTCAAAAGAATTTATACAATGCTTTTTCCGGGCATATAATTGTTAAAATAGAAATCATGTTTCACTACTCTTGAGTAGTCAAAATGAAGCGTAAGCTTTGCCATTGTTAGCTTGATGGTAATCTCGTGGATTTTCGTTTTTAATATTTTTTTTGATACTCCCTCTACCCTGTGCTAAAGGCTGTTGAAAGTTTGCCGAAATATTTTCTTAATATGGGTAGAGAAGGTGATCCTGTAAGTATGAAACCGTAAAAATATTTCCACGAAACTGAGCTGAACGGTCGGTCCCACAAACAGCTGCCCGTTTAGTGAGTTTCCGTTTGTTGTTTTTTCCTATGCATCAAAAACTACTCGCAGTTTGATAGTGAAGTTTTGGTAATGACCATCTAAGAATCGATCATACCATCCTTTAAATGCGTCATCATGTAAAAATCGTTTCTCTAGACTGAAAAAAATTCAAAAACGAATATCAAGTGTTTCGCAAATGTAAATACCGCCGGTATAAGGAGCATGAACGTGATTCAGCGATATACCAACAATATCATTGTAAAACGTATCGAAACTGATTTATTTAAAGAACTACAATATTTAACTTCATAATAGTTATTATTTGATTTAATTTTATATTTTATTCAAAACTTGAAATAGTTTTTAATTTTCTTTATTGTGATATTTTTTGTATTTTATTTTATTTTAAAAATACTAGTTTCGAGCTTCGCTCTTTGTCAATTTTTTGCAAACTACTCAATGAAAATTGAGCGTTGACAAAGAGCGAAGCTCGAAACTAGTATTTTTAAAATAAAATAAAATACAAAAAATATCACAATAAAGAAAATTAAAAACTATTTCAAGTTTTGAATAAAATATAAAATTAAATCAAATAATTTAAGTGTGATATAAGCCACGGCCACCACAAATAATAATGTATTTACATTATTACGGAATTTATAGTTATTATCATAAAGGATACTAAAACCAAAGCAGGCAACTATACTTCTGGAAATAAACATCATATACATTTAATCTGTCGATTGTAGGATATAAATAATAAATTAGCATCGTTCGGCAATGCAATTCAATTACTATAATGGCTTCATTTTCAAAAGAATATGGCCTAATCGCGATGCAAGCCCAAAAACAACACAAAACTATCACTTGGTGTATCCACACCAAATAGTAAGGTCTCCTAACAATTTGTCTTGGGTTTTCAGACCCATTGATGCGACAGTTTTGCTTGTTTAGTATAGCCAGTTGAAAGCGAGCTTTCTCGCTGAGAATGATTTCCTTGAAAAAATCAGGATTACCTTGATGCTTTTTGAAGACCCATTACATTATCTTATTACAATTCTCAAATGTGGTGAGGCAAAGAGCTTTGAATTTAACCAGAGGAAGTTTCAATCGTATGTTTTGACTGGCAGAAACGATAAATATGCACTATTTTTCCAGATTGGTGCATCTAGTGTGGTGAGCAACTCCGAATCTGTTGACATGCTCGTCTTAACTATATCTAATAAGATTTCGTGGGCCGATCTAATAAATAAGGCAGCTTTGAGTGCAGCTAGGTGCCCTGTTTATTTATTTATTTATTTTAATTAATCATAAACTTATCAGATCCAAATTGGAATATAATTCACATATCTATGAGCGGGGGCCCGAAAACCCATCTGGCTGCACTATACCAAGTTCAAAGATGAGTATGTCGCATGATTTCGGATTCTAACAACTCCTCTACTGCCCTTCCCCACAGACGGAATATTGGAGTCTCATGTGTATTCTACAAATATTCGCACGGCAACTATTCGAAGAAACTCTACGAAGTTATGCTTGGTCTGTCCAAGCTGGTATATTATTGGTCACTGGTATCTTATGGGTCAATTTAATGGCACTTTGTGTACTACCTGGTAAACACAACACACAAATAAAAAACAATATTTTTGGTTGACAATAATTACTGGATTGTGTTTTTTTAAATGAAATTTCGTCTTTTTATATCTTTCGAATACTTATATCGAATCCTTTTCACCCAAAAACATAAAAAAAAATTGATTTACATCGAAAACGTGTTCTTTTATCCAAAAAACATAAATGTTTGTACATCAATTTTATGTACATTTTTTCGTAAATTTCACTTTGGCTAGTAACACCAACAAAGATATAAATGTCAATTTTAGTTCTCAAAATTGTCAATATATGGCGTTTTTTGTGTCTCGATTTGTATTATCATTTTAATTGATGTGTTTAGTTATTTTAATTGAATTAAATAAATTGTCTTTACCACTTTCATGTGCAATTAAGTGATTTCTATGTATTATTGGATGCAGATGGATGCATAATACCAGAGCCTTCTAGAGTATAGAGCCATAATCATCATAACGCATTTTTTAGGAGCTTTTAGTGGTGTACATTTTCACTGATTTCCATAGGAATCCATAGTAAAAATGGTGTTTTTTAGCTTCAAGTTTTTCAATGAAAAAAGCAAATAATGTTATAAAACGTTTATTTAACAGTTTTCTACATATTCACAACATATACAAGTAGGCTATAATGGTATTAAGTTAAATTAATTGTAGAAATATTAAAATTAAATTTTTTCTATAATAATATATTTTTCGAACTTCTAGTTTGAAAAATATCAAAGTTGGACGAATTAAAATAATACTTGCTAGGTTAGGTTAGGTTTGGGTGGCGGTCTACTAGGACCAGGCATGGACACAAAAAGGTCCGTAGCCGTACCACAATTTAAAAATTTTCCTCCAACTCATTGAAACCACTTTGAGCTTGCTATGAAGCGCTGGATACTCCTGACGTTCATCCTGCTGAGCTCCATCAGGTCGTTGAAAAGGGGTGCCCTAGAAAATTCAGTCTGTTTCGTGCCAGACGAGGACAGGTGCAAAGAAGATGAAGTACTGTCTCTTCCTCCTCTTCGTCCTCGCAACTGCGACAGTAGTCATGTGAGAAGAAACCAAGTCTACTCGCATGTCTGCCTATGAGACAGTGACCCGTAATCACTCCAACAACCACCCTGATCTGACTCCGCTGAAGTGAGATCAGCTGTTTGGAACTCGCCAAGTCCAACTTTGGCCAGACCTGCTGAGTTATTACGCATAAGGTACTATTTGACCATCTGTCATTCGTCAACTTACTAGCTTCCTCCTGAAGCAGCAGTTTGTATACCGCAAGATAGGCATTTCAATATCCTTTTTGCTGTTTGAGATGTGGTCCGTCACACCACGTCGAGCCAGTTCATCGGATGTTATATTCCCTTTACTAATGAAATGTCCTGGCACCCATATAATGTGAATGTTGAACTGATCTGTCATCTCAATAAGATATGAGAGATAGTTCCAGACTACTTTTGGTATAAACTTCACACTTTTTTTTAAAATTTAATTTTTTTTCCAAATGCAAGAGACATGTGGAATTAAAAAAGAGATAGCATGGATCATCTCTTTCTATTTTAATATGTCGTTCTTACTTTAATATATGTTTTAACAGTGTAACTCACCAATACAATATACTACTAATATAAAATTCCAATTGGAATCGTATACGTACATATTATTTTCGTTGTTATAAACTTCACAGGAACCAGTGAAGCATCTGATCAAAAAGAGTTGATAGTGAATTAGCCAACTTCTGTCCCTTTCACACCTGATACCCATTGCAGTGTTCGCGATAAATATTCATCGACGCGAAAACACCCTATGCCACGAGAAAAAAAAGTCCGATGGTGAAAAGAAGTTAAGAGATGATCAAATTAAAACGCTTCAGTCCCGAACAAAGCTTAACGCCATTAAGATGGAATTCTATAAATTTATCTTGAGATTCTTTTTTTAAATAATGTGATACATAAAATTAATGAATAAACGAATAAATTTTTTATTTAATAAGCAGAACTTTCTAGTAAATTTTGATTTTGGAGTTGGTATTTTTCCATTTATTCTGCTAAATTTCGGCAAATTTCATCTCTAACATCAAATTAGCTTGAGCTTCGAAACCGTTTGGAATTTGATTTTGGACATCTGGCGGAATCATTAAATTTAGGTCTTCATCGACGGGAGCATTTAAAATAATCGCAATGTTGTGGAGAACTGCAGTTGCCACAATAATTGTTAAAGTGTTTTGTAGGTATAATTGTGATTCTAAAGAAAAAAATTGTTTAATTATACACAAATTATGAAGATAATAAAAGTAATTTTTTACTTATGGCTAGAACCGGAAACCTTCACTTTCACTGCCCGAAAGTCCTTTTATTACAGACCTAATTGACGATAGCGCATGCACTCTAAAAAATTTTCAGATATTCTATAAAACTATTTATACTTTTTTTCCTATACAGGTTCTTTTATACATAGGAAAATAGTTATCAAATTTATAAAAGTTAAAAGTGTAGAAATAGTTTATACGATTACATGATAGCTTTTATACACGTTCCTAGTATAAACATTATTTTTATACCATCATTAGCTTACATTCTATATCATAATATGTAATATAAAAACTAAATTTATCCTTAACGTGGTAGGTATATTATTTATAAAATTTTCGTGTAAAAATTTCACTTATTCAAACAGTGGTTTGAAGTTAGTGAGTTTTAATAAAAAGTAACAAAATTATTAAATATTTCTAATTAGTAAGTAATTTTACATGTAAATATAGAGTCAAAGGAGAAACTCTATGTAGTTTTTAGCACAATTTCTTACCGTGTGTGTTTTTTTTTTCTTTCTAACAATTAAGAAAATGTTACCCGGCGTATACTTTACATGTAGCTTTAATAAAACAGATATCCGTGTAGTTAAAGCACAAAAATATGACTCATCCGAAGAACTAACATATTTAGATTTTGTGTTTTCGGGTAAGAATGAATTTAACTTTTTTTAATATAAAGGTTTAGGAATACCGCTCTATTATTTTCGTGTGCTTGCGATAGTCTGATTATCGTCGGTGATTCCTGTGAACTTAACCTAAGAATTCACATTTTATTTTAAAAATAATATTGATTGAATTGAAATTTCAGCACTTCAGAATACAAAAATTCCATTAAGACTTTGAATATTTTTCAAATTCCCTTGGAGCAATCTTAAGTGAAAATATATTTTTAGACTATGTAAGTCATTATATAATGCACCCCAATTTTTTATTAAACGTTCATACAAAAGAATATGACGACATTTCTGTAGCATCATGAACCACAACAATTAATTTAGATCGGACCAACTTTAAAAATTCTAAAGATTGCTTCGGACCATCATTAATGTACACACCAGAGGTTAACATTCCAAAAAATTGTATTTACATTATTTAACTAATAAATAAATATGACTATATAATTGTTACAGGCCATCAAAAGTTTTATAATTCGTAAAGCTGGTGATCCAGATTTATTTCAAAACTACGAAAACTTCAAGTCTCTGACTGACAATCAAAGAAGGAAGCTTGTTACTTTCTTAGCAGCTTTTATATCAGAAAATTTTAATTCAACACCAAGCACTGATGATCTTCAACTTATAGCACAAATTGCTTGTGGATTATTTCCTTCCTTAGAACCAGTAATATAATATATTAAATTATGAAGTTGTTTAATTATGTTAAATGTGGTTTTCTTTTATTATAAATTATCAGATATTGTTAGTCAACAAAAAAGGAAACGGCTTTCTTCAAACTAAAGCTTTGAAGAAGAAATTGGTAGTTCCGGACCATCTCAAAGCACCAATGATGATCATCTAGAAAATGATTTAAACATACTGACCACTACCACAGCCATTTTACCTGAAGAAATTGATCTAGTTAAGCAGAAATTATTGATTACATTAAATTATCGGCGATCAGCTGTTAAAGAAAACACGGAACATTTATTTGAAAATTATTCATTTTTATTCACTTAATTGTAATTTAAATTCAATTAGGATATAGTATATTCTTTATTTATTCTAGGTTAATTAAAATATTTTACCTTTTCACAGCTGTTGTATGATTTTTCTCTGGCATATAATCTAACCGAAAGTTTGATAGAGAAGTGGCCGAAGTACCAATCTGTAGTTTTTACAGCTGTTAAAAATGCTGGACGAAGCCTTTTATACACTGAATTTGACCGAAATATAGGTATTCAACAACATTAAAACTCATTTGAATTGACTTAACTAATTCTTACTTTATTTGCTTTTATTTACAGGATCTTACAATTTTATCTTTTTAAATTTAATAAGATTGTTACCACCATCCGCAAATGGAAACAAAAAGTTATCGCGATTATCCGATGAAGAGGCTGTCGAAATGCTGATAATATTTAGACGTGTAAATTATTTGCCAAAGTTTTAATTTACTTTAAAAATAATTTTTTTTTTTAAATAATTGAAGCTTGAAAGTTGCTGGATCTGTTTTATAAGTTTACCTGTTATTTTTTGGTTTATAAACGATCATGCAATTTTCAGGCCTTAATTAGTAAGTAGTTTTAAATGATATTCTTCCGCACAACAAATAATTTTTAGGAAGGATTAACAAACGAAGAATTTTTATGTGATTCCGAAAAAAAATCACCCTTTATTATAGCCGTCGGTACATCGAAAGCTAGTATCAATCAATTTTTTGTTGTTTTGGTGGATAGTCAGCTAATTTGTCTACCAAAACGTTATAATTTTGTCGCAGCAGTTGATTTTGTCTTAAAACTTTATTTCATATTTAATATTGAATATAACATCAATTTACGTTTGTTTTGGAGCTTCATCCAAAATTATATTTTTAAGATTGAATGTCCAGTTACCACAAAAACACAAGAAGTTGCTTTAAAACTTGAAAAGTTAATGGTAGACATTTTTAATTAATTTTATTACTATTGTTTTCTTATTTATTTCCCATTTTCTTATTATTTTTGTTTCTTAATATTATTTGAAATTTAAAAAATGAATTATTTCTATTGAGCCGATTCACACGTGTTTTCTTGCATCAGTTTCTTTCCTCGTTTCTTTACCCCTCTCTCTATAAACTGATTTCGAAGGTCATATTTTTCTGATTCTTTTTTCAACAAAATTTTTTTGTGATTCTTGTGTTTCTCTGCACTAATACAAACAAAAAGTTATATAAAATTTCCGAAGGTCATATTTTTATTTCTATACCAAGTATGCGACGAGAAATATTTTTATACATACATAGACGAATAATTCAAAAGAATCACGTTTCAAGAAAACGCGTGTAAATGCAAATTGGTTTTTTGAAAGCAGAGAAACGTAATGCAAGAAAACATGTGTAAATTGGCTCATTGTTTTAAGTGTAATAAAAAATCGTCAATGATATTACTCATTATTAGGCATTTAAAAATTGACCATTTTTTATTACAATCAAAATTTTTAAAACTTAAATGTTTAGCATCCGTATCATGTCAACATTTATTTAATACATATTCTGGATCAAAAAAAACATTCTCTCAAATGTTCTAAAGATCAGATTTTTGATCCAAACATTTTAGCTTGTAGCAATATGGAGAAACCTCCGTTAACAAATAATAAGGAAACGCCATCAATTCTTTTTTCAAGATGTAATGATACTGAGGCTCAGTCGACGTCGAACAGTAATAGTAAGGCTAAAGATGGTAGTGACCTGTGCCGACCGGGCCACTGTACAGTGGCTCAGGGAGACCATAGGCGCTATTAAGCCATGGGATGGTGCAGAGCTGATTGTGGCTGAGGCGGGAAACCTGCCTCGAGCTAGGATCGTGTTTGGTACCTTCCCAAACAGTGCCGAATTGCCCACGGATAAGCTTCTGGGTTTTATCAGAAGCCAAAACGAGGGCATGCAGGCGATCGACTGGAGAGTGGTCAGGAGAGAGGCGAAAGGCACTTCAGCTTTTTGCACCTTCTCCATGGGCCACTCTTCGGTTGAGAAGCTCAAACAATTGACTTTAAAATCAATTTTAAGTTTGGGATTGTCCAACTGCACCCCAAGGGGGACCAGGGTGGTGGAAAGCCAGGTTCCAGGGGCGGGCCCCAAGTGGCCAATCCTGTGGGGGCTATCGTGGCTGCACCTGTGAAGGCGATCGTGGCCGCACCTGTGGCTGCTATCGTGGCCTCACCTGTGGTTAAAACCACTGGTGTGGCGGCCCTTTCCAGGAGACAGGCGAGGAGAAGGAGGGAAAGAGAGAGGAAGGCGTCAGCGGTTGTACGGAGTTTGGCCCCGCGAGGGGTCACCCTGCTCAAGCCGCTGGTGAGGCCTGGTGGCTCTCAGTCAGCTGTAGACAGCAGCAGTAAGATGGAGGACACCGATTCGCCATCTGGCAGTGGCGGTGCGAGCGAGGAGGCTAATCAAGGCCTTCAGCAGACGTCGCCGGAGTGATGACACACATAACCTGCCTACAGATAAACCTGCATCATGCAAAGGCGTCTTCGGACGTCCTTTGTCGTAGGTTTATCTGCCAGAAAATTGGCATGGCTCTAATACAGGAGCCATGGGTAATAGGTAACCAAATTAAAGGTATACCAAAACAAATGGGTAAGTTGATTTATTGTAAAGGAACTGAGAGTCCAAGGGCGGCCATTTTGGCCAGCTCGCAAATTAATTTTATTCCCATTTCAGAGTTCATCTCCAGGGACTTAGTGGCGGTAATGGTGGAGGTTCTGGGTGAAAGAGGGAAACAGGAGGCTATAATGGCCTCCGCCTACTTTCCTGGAGACTCGGAAATGATACCTCCTCCCGAAGTTAGGCGGCTCATAACTCATTGCCAGCGCAATGGGCTGGCTTACCTAATAGGATGCGATGCAAATGCGCACCACACGGTGTGGAGCAGCACGAAGTATATAATACGAAGTATATAATACGAAAACAGCTGCCCAGTTAAGCGAAGAGAGTCCATTAAGTTGGTCCCTTGGTGGAACGGGGCGCTGAGCAAGCTGAGGAAAAAATCGAGAAGGTTATTCAATAAGGCTAAACGCACCGGGGAATGGGGCGAGTATAGGATGGCCTTAACGGAATATAATCTGGAATTAAGAAGATCCAAAAGGGCTACCTGGAGAAATTTCTGTGAGGGAATCATTGAATTACCCTGTGCAGCTCGTCTCCAGAAAGTCCTTTCTAGGGATCACTCAAATGGTTTGGGGCTTCTTCAGAAGCAAAACGGGAAGTTCACTGAAAACCGGAAGGAAACCCTGGAGTTACTATTAGGTACCCACTTTCCGGACTAAATAGTGGTAGGTACCCAGGAGGACCCGCATGACCCTTCAAGTGAGGTAGCCTATTCACCCCACAGTAGGATCTGGAGCCTCTCTGGAAAAATGTTCACACCCAGCAAGGTGAGATGGGCTATTGGCTCTTTCAAACCGTTCAAATCTGCTGGAGGGGATGGTATCTTTCCGGCTTTACTTCAAAAAGGTATTGAGGAAATACTCCCCAGCTTGGTCCAGTTGTTTCGGGCAAGTTATGCTTTTAACTATATTCCGAAACTATGGAGGAAAGTAAATGTGGTCTTTATACCAAAGGGAGGGGTCGTCTGGACACCCAGCCCAAGGCTTATCGGCCAATTAGCCTCACATCGATTCTATTGAAGACGATGGAAAAAATCCTGGATAATCAAATAAGAAATGAAATCCTTGTATATAACCCACTGCATCGGAACCAGTTTGCTTATCAAGCTGGCAAATCCACTGTGATGGCTCTTAGTGGTCTAGTCACGAAGATTGAAAGAGCGGTGGCTTTTAAGGAAATTGCCCTGTGTGCCTTTGTGGACATTGAGGGGGCTTTTGACAATACCTCCTATGGTTCAATAGAGAGGGCAGCTATGGAGAAGGGGGTTCCGCATTCTACAACTAGGTGGATCCGCTCCATGCTGAAATGTCGCGATATTACAGCCACATTAGGTGGTGAGTCAGTAACCATCAGGGCCGTAAAGGGCTGTCCCCAAGGAGGTGTACTGTCTCCTCTTTTATGGTCATTGGTTATTGATAGACTACTGGTCCTCCTGAATAGCCATGGGTTTGATGTCCAGGGCTATGCGGATGACGTGGCTATCGTGATTAGAGGCAGGTTTGATGAGATCATCTCTGATCTCATGCAAAATGCACTCAACCTGATATGGCAGTGGTGCGACAAGGAAGGTGTCAATCCAAACAAAACTGTCATTGTCCCTTTTACGAGGAGGAGAAAGCTCTCGCTTGTAGCTCCCTCGTTAAACGGTACTATTGTTGCCTTTTCCAAAGAGGTTAAATATCTAGGGGTTATCCTGGATCATAAACTGAACTGGGAACAACATTTACAAAAAATTCAAAATAGAGCCACAAATGCTTTTTGGGCCTGTCAGAGACTCTATGGACGTACTTGGGGACCACAACCAAAAATGAACTACTGGTCATTTCTAACAATCATTAGGCCTATGATCACTTACGCATCGCTAGTGTGGTGGCCTAAAACTGAACAAAGGACAGCGCAAACTTTATTGAATAAGGTTCAGCGTATGGCCTGCATTGGGGTTACGGGCTCAATGAAAACATGTCCGACCGCAGCAATGGAGACACTCCTAGGACTAACTCCATTGCATCTGCATGTAAAAAAGGATGCTGCTACTATGGCCCTTAAGATGCAGGCGGAGGGTAATATCAAACCAGGCAATTTGGTGGGCCATCTGGAAATCCTTAAGAAGTTTCAGACAGACCCCACTATAGGAATGCCTTCCGACTGTATGCCAGCCAAACTGGATTTCCACAAACCCTTTTGTGTTAGGTTACCTGACCGGGAGGAGTGGAGTACAGGGGGACCATCCTTTGAGCGAGGGTCATTGGTGTGGTTTACAGATGGATCAAAAACGGAAGATGGGGCGGGGCTAGGAATACACGGGAGTGGAATATCACTCTCGAAGTCCTTGGGTACCAATGCAACCGTCTTTCAAGCAGAAGTGCATGCTATAGAACTTTGTGCAAGGATAGGCATATCAAAAGGCCTAAACGACGCAAAGGTTTATATTGTATTAGACAGCCAATCGGCCTTAAAGGCTCTTAGGTCCTTTACCATTGAGTCAAGGCTGGTATGGGATTGTCTGAATGTTATTAAGTTGCTGGCAAACTCAAATAAGATAACACTTGTTTGGGTGCCAGGTCACACTGGAATTGTGGGAAACGAGGCAGCTGATGTCCTCGCCCGCGAGGGATCTGCCTTTCCATTAATTGGACCAGAGCCCTTCTGCGGCGTCTCTAAGGGGCACCTTAGGGCAGCAGTTAAACGCTGGGAGGATGTGCAGAAGTCCTCTTACTGGCGCGGAATTCCAGGTTTGCGACAGATGAAAGAATTTATTTCACCTTCGTCGGCCAGGGCCAAGGAATGTTTTGTACTTAAGAAACCTGAGTTGAGGCTGCTTACCGGCTTCCTCACAGGTCACATCCCCTTAAGGTATCACCTTAAGAAAATGGGCCTAAGTTCGACGGATAGATGTCGCTTCTGCGACATGGAAGCGGAATCAGCGGAACATGTTCTGTGCCATTGCTCAGCCATTTTCTGCAAAAGGTTACAGCATCTAGGAGGGAGAGTAATGAGCCCGGATAGTATGCATCATATACCGGCCGGCAGTATTGTCAGGTTCATTAAGAGCCTGAATATTAACTGGACGGCTCATTAAGTAGGGTCCATGCACAATAGATCTTTTAGGTCGCAGTGCGGGGTGGCTTGAACGCCCACATGGCCCTCAACTAATAATAATAATAATAATAAGGCTAAAGATGATTTTGGAATAAGTGGGTTCATTGATGAACTTAATGCGTTAGGGTTAACAGAAAATAGTATTATAATTTACTAATTAACAATAGGTATAAAAAATGCATAATTCAAAACACATTTCAATATGTTTCCATTTTTCAAACTCTTAACGTCTTATTCAAAAACAAATCATTTATGACAAAATTTTATGAAAGAGATTACGACTGTTCTGATGATATTTTATATAATTTTTGTTGTGGAAATATTTGTCGTACAAGTGACTTTTTTAAAAACAATCCGAACGCCATACAAATCCAAATATTTTATGATGATTTTGAAGTCACAAATCCCTTAGGTAGCCGAAAAAGTATACATAAAATAGGTGCCATTTACTTTTCAATAAGAAACTTCACACCGAAATTTTTATCACGATTAGAAAATATTTATTTAGTAGCCTTATTTAACACCAATGATTTAAAAATAGGTGGATCATATAACAAAATTTTAAAACCTATTTATGACGATCTAAAAAAGCTGGAAACTTGCGGAATAAAAATTGAAAATACAACTTTACGCGGTACATTAGTTGCAATATCTCATGATAATTTAGGAGCTAATTCATTATTAGGATTTGCTGGTAGTTTCAGAGCGTTGTATTGTTGCCGTTTTTGTGAAATTCATAGAGACGAAATATCGAAAACATTTTGTGAAGATGGAGACAAACTTCGTAATATGGAAAACATTAAAATGCAGGCCCAGACCTTTAATGGAGATTTAAATGAATCGAAGGGCATAAAATCAGTTTCTATACTAAACAATTTAAATAATTATAACATCTGTCAAAATAGTACAGTTGACTCTATGCATGATATACTGGAAGGTATAATTCCATTCACTATCAAACATTTGTTTAATATTTTAGTAAAAAAAAATATTTAAATTATAATCAAATAAACGAGAGAATCCAATCGTTTATATTTGGGTTTAAATCGAGAAAAAATATTCCCACTGGTTTGATCTCAAAGGATTCATTTAATTTTTCAGCCTTACAAGCATTGTGTTTATTTAAACATTTACCATTTATTTTTGGAGATATAATTTATGAAAACATTTATTCGAAATGGAAAATAATTTCAACCCTTCTTAAAATCATAGACATAGTGTTTGCTAAAAAAGTGACTCTATTGTCAGTTAACAAACTGCGAGAATTGATAATGGGGCATTTGCAAGCTATAACCACTGAGCTTAATGTAAATTTATTACCAAAACACCATTTCCTAATACATTATCCTAGTATAATGTTAAAGATGGGACCAATATCCCATTTATCCTCTCTGCGATATGAGTCATTTCACCAATATTTTAAAAACCTTAATAAAAATCAAAGAAATTTTAAAAACGTTTGCAAGAGCTTAGCCCTTCGACGACAACAAAAATTCTCCACAATTATAAAAACTTGAATATGGATGAAAACATAGAAATAGGTAAAAAAACTTGTCTGGCGACAGAATTTATTCGACAAAATTATTTATCAGATAAAGCTTTAAATGTATCTTGGGTTAAATGTGAGTCACATTATAAGCCAGGATTATTCTTATCTTCACCTGATTTGCAAGACGAAAATTTCCACGAATTTTATGAAATTAAACACATAATTTTAGATGATGAAGAAATTTTATTTTTATGTAAAAGACATGTTGTTACAATGTTCGATCATTTTCATAATGCCTATGAAATTGAAGCAGTAGTAGATGCATTAGGTTATAGGATTAGCTGTTGTTTGCTGTATGGTTACGGTCGGCCTATGGACCGTCTTATGCACCAAGCCCTATATATATGTTTATATATCCCGCGTGGGACAGCGGCACGTAAATTCACCGAATTAAAATAAAACTCGAACACTGATTGTATGATTATTTAATTTCACTATAAAACTTCACTTTATTTATATAGTTAATAAATTTTTAGTTATAATTTACAAAATTATTATTAAGTCAACTTGACTTTGGTTATAAGAAAATTTACAAATCACTTGAATGAAATAAATACTTTTCACCACCAAGAAATAATTAAAATAAATTTACTACACTAGCGTGTACAAACAAAAAAAGATTGATAGAAAAATATTAATGCCTTAAAAACTTTAAAATCAAAATTATTATTTTTTAATTTAAGTTGCTCCAAACTGTCTCGGACGAGGTAGAAAATCGAACTTTTTTTATATTTCGTTTATATGTATGCAATTTCGGTGTTGGCATGGTATTTGTCGAAAATCGGTGTTGACATACCAACTCACCAAAAATTGGTGTTGGCATACGAGAAGAATCGTATTGTTAAATCATCGTTGTCGTGACGAAAACGAGATGGAGTACACAGAATAATAGCAAATAAGAAATATTTCGAAACTGCTAGCGAAAACGAGATGGAACAAGTATCACTAAATATAATTTTAGAGTTCCGTATCATTTACGCTAGGTGAAAATGAAATTAGTTACGCTAAGAAGAATCTTGTGCGTAAACCCAAAATGTGTATGTGGTGGCGAATGAATTGCAATTTATATAAACCAAATAATTAATTTATATGATTGCAATGCGTGAGTCACTACAGGACTCCCCCGCAAGTGAGTCCCCCTCCCTAAAGAAAAGTATCTTCGGCTGCGAAACGAACATGTTTATGTGAGCAATGAACTGATTTTGCATCAGTGGAACACAGCATGCCGTAAGCCGGTTTGAGCCGATCAATTGAAATGGTCTGATTCTTTCCATTAATTGAGACGGTAAATTGTTTTCGAAGGCGTCGAATGACTTTAAACGGGCCTTCATAGGGAGTGGATAAGCCTGTGCGAACCTTATCTGTTCTTACGAATACAAAATCACAGTCGGCAAGTGCCTTTGGAACAAAAATGTCGTCTTGTCTGGCTTGGCGAGTTGATTTTGGGATAAGATTTTGCATAGTGTCACGAAGTTGGTCGATAACTGTGTCGCTGGTTGGTAGAGGTAAAAGAGGATTTTCGACGAAGAACTCACCTGGTAGCTTGATGGTTTGTCCATAAACCATTTCAGCTGGTGAGCACTTCAGATCTTCTTTTACTGTTGCTCGGATTCCCAGTAGAACGATGGGTATTTCCGAACTCCAGTTGATCGTGTTTCCTCTGGCCATTAACGCAGCTTTGAGTTGCCGGTGGAAGCGTTCGACCATGCCGTTGGCTTGAGGGTGGTAAGCCGTTGTACGAATACGATGTGAGCCAAGGAGTTTTGTTAACTCGCTGAAAAGCTTGGACTCAAACTGCGTTCCTTGATCAGTAGTGATATTAAGGGGCACGCCGAATCGTGAAACGTAATTGTTGACAAAAGTCAAGGCAATGGTTGAGGCTGACATATTAGTCATGCAGTAGGCTTCGGGCCATCGAGTGAAACGATCGACACAAGTTAATAAGTATGAATATCCATTAGAAGGAGGAAGTGGTCCTACAATGTCTATATGGATATGTTCAAAACGACCAGATGGTGTTTGGAATTGTCCATGGGTAGATTTGGTATGCCGTTGAACTTTGGCACGTTGGCAGGATAAACAAGACTGAGCCCATTGGCTTACGTCTTTGTTCATACTAGGCCAAAAATATCGAGCAATAATCAATTTACGAGTAGCACGAACACCAGGATGCGAAATGTTATGTAAAGTATCGAAGATTGTTCGACGCAGTGATTCTACGATAAATGTAATTATACATATATATTAGATATTCGAATTCAAATTTGAATGGAGGCGATGAAAGAGATGATTATTGTATTGTTTATAAATTTCGAGTTATGTTTATGACATATACTATAAAAACAACAACATTGTATATTTCAAAAATACCTTATTTTCCATGACAGTTTTCACTAAGAAATAAGCATTTTAAAAACTCGTTTTTTCAAACAAATTACGTTACACGTTTTATAAACGTTTTCGTATAAAAACAAAACAAAAGCTCACATTTCTAATAAACTAAAACTGGAAATGAAAATAACCGTTTTCACATATACACTTCCGAGCAACTAAATCAACTCAAACCTCCAGCGCTCACAGAAAGGCGAATTTTTTTAAAACGGCTCTACCGATTTTCACAGTACAATATTTTTGTGAAAGCCTGATATGTTTAATTTAAAATGACACTATCTTCATGAAAATTGGTTCAGTACTTTTTTTTATAATGAATTTTGAATGAAAACCCAACCAAAATTGATGATTATGAACAAAAATGTTGCGGATATTTAAATTTAAATTACAACAAAAAATTCAGGCAAAACAAAAATAATTGTATTGGTTATTAGTTAGCATTACCCTCCTTGCATCTAAAACGATTCGCTTGCGGTTCCCTATTGACCTTATTAAGGTTTTGACAAAGGTCACAAATGTTAGACGGTACCGAATTTCTGACTCGGATCCTCCGTTTTAGTTTGTCCCATAAATGCCCAATTGGATTCATGTCTGGACTGAGGGCTGGCCACCTCATCGTTTCGAGTCCAACCTCATCCATCACCTGCCGAATGGTTCGATCTGTATGACACCAGGCATTGTCATGCATCATTATGAAATCTTCCCCTATATATCCTGCGTATGGCACTACATGATCCAATAGAATGTCCTCGATATATCGTTCAGCGAGCACACCTCCTATATGGCCTCCATCAGGTATGAAAATAAGCTCTGTTTACCCTCAAGCAATATGCCAGCCAACACCATGCACGTATCGCCGTCGTACGAGACTGTTTCAGCAAAACAGCACTACAAAAATCGCTCTGCTGGACGTCGGTAGATCGAGTCTCCCCTATCATTACCATTGAGAAATATTCTGCACTCGTCAGTTAAAAGAACGGACTTCCATTACTCGATGCTCCAATTAATGTGTTCGCGAGCAAATTCGAATCGCTCTATGCGGTGGAGTGCTGTCAATTTTGGGCCTCTAGCGGGCCGTCTTGGAATGAGGTTGGCTTCCTTCAAGCGTCTTCTTACTGTCCTTGGACTAACAGTTACTTCTCAAACTTGTCTTTGCTCCTGCTGCACATCGACGCATGTGAGACGCGATTTCGCAGTGAAGTTAGGACGATAAATCGAGATGTACACCGATACTGGATGGCATGTGCTCTCCGATTGAAGATACGAGTTTTCTGAAACCTTCTGGATACTCTTGAAACAGGAGCTTGGCTCATGTTTAGCTGACGAGCGACTTCTCGTTGATTGCATCCTTCTTGCAATAAAGCAACAACTTGTTTTTTTTTTTTTTTTTTTTCATTTTATTTTATTACGACTGAGACTGCGCTCATCTAGCAATTTTTCTTTCAAATACAAATTTTTATATATCTAGTAAAATTCACGTTTGTTGGGGTGTAACCCACTGGTTAGCCCCATAATCAATTAAACCTATTTACTAATTTTAGTTTGGTAAGTTCACTAGGTCAAGTGGCCTCGTTCTTTGGAGTCTTCTTTCAACGACAGGGTTATCTATCATATGGCGAATATAGGGGTTTCCATGTTCCTGGAGCCTTATTTCGTGTTTTGCGGCATGCATTTTTATTTCCTCTTTGATGTATTCCATCCGTAGGTCCCTGTGAAGGTCTTCATTTCTTGCGTACCACGGAGCATTGACGATGCTACGAAGAACCTTGTTTTGAAACGTCTGTATCATTTTGGCGTTTGTTTGCTTGGTACATCCCCAGAGTTGTATACCGTAGGTCCATATCGGCTTCAAAATTTGCCGATATAGCAGCAGCTTGTTGTGAATTGTAAGCTCAGAGCCTCTACCTATGAGCCAATACATTTTTCTGAACTTTATGTTAAGTTCTTCTTTTTTCTTTTTGACATGCTCTCTCCACTTAAGCTTGGCATCGAGGGTCATGCCAAGGTATTTACCTGTATTTGCATATGGCACGAGTCGCGAGTTAATTTCTATAGGTAGGTGGTAAGCCTTTTGATAAGTAAAGTTAATATGCGTGGATTTTGTCTCATTAAGTTTGATTCGCCAACGCTTTGTCCAGTTACAAACCGCATTGGTCATCCTCTGGAGTTTGCTCGTTGCATCAGCGACATTATTTCCAACTGCCATAATTGCTGTGTCATCTGCAAAGGTGGCTATGGTTCCTTTATTTGTGGTTGGTATGTCCCTTGTATATAGTAAATACAGGATTGGTCCTAAGACACTCCCCTGCGGGACACCGGCAGAGATTTTCTTTAGCTCAGAGTATTCATCCTCATATTTCACTCGAAAGTGTCTATTGGATAAATAAGATCTTAGTATGGCATAGAATTGTCTCGGTAGATCTCTATGCAGCTTGTATTCCAGACCACTGTGCCAGACTTTATCGAATGCTTGCGCGACGTCCAGGAATATGCTTGAGCATACTTTTTTACGTTCTAACGTTCTTTCAATTATGTTGGTGATTCTATGGACCTGTTCAATTGTAGAATGCTTTTCTCTGAATCCAAATTGATGTGGAGGAATTAGTTGTCGGTCCTCAATTATTGGTTTAAGTCTCTTTAGTAATAATTTTTCAAAGAGTTTTGACATGATTGGCAGCAGAGAAATTGGCCTGTATGATTTTTTATCGTTAGGTGGTTTATCAGGTTTTGGTATCATGATTACTTCTGCTACTTTCCATTGATTCGGAACATATTTTAACCGAAAGCTCGCATTGATTATGTGTAGTAGCTTACGAAATCCTTTGTTAGGTAGAGCTTTGATAATTTGGCAAGTAATCAAATCATACCCTGGGGCTTTTTTAACATTCATGTTACTTTTCACTTCTTCTTTTAATTCTTTGAGAGTTACTGGCCGTATTTCAAACTCATCCAGCTTGTGAATAGATATTATATTTTCATTGGCAGTTTGTCTTGGTAGTGGTTGGAAGGTTTCCTGGAGATACTCCGCAAATAGATCAGCCTTCTCTTTGTGGCCTCTTGCCCAGGTTCCATCATCCTTTTTAAGTGGAGGCACTTGCATTTTGGGTCTTTTGAGTCCCTTCGTCGCCTTCCACAGTGAGTAATCAGAATTTTTTTCATCAGTTAGGCTAACTAGATATCTGTTGATTGATTCATTTTTAACTTCTTTAAGAAGGGATTTGAGGCTGTTACATAAATTGTTAAGAATTGTTTTGTTCTCCGGTGTTCGATTAATTTGCCAGGTTTTACGAGCTCGTCGTTTTTCTCTTACCAACTCTCTAACTTCCATTGGGTAGGATATGTTAAGCGTCTTCTTATTTTGTAAAATGGGAGTGCTTGCCAATGCAGCATAGTGAATTATTTCATTGAGTTGCTCCAATTCGTCTTCCAACTGTCGAGAATTTCTTATCGGTACCTGGAGATTGATTTTGTCCTCCATTATTTCACGAAAGAGATCCCAGTTTGTTTTTGAATTTGTTAATCTGGGTGCACTTTCCCTTTGAATTACAGTTTCACTGACTGTCATGATAACCGGTGAGTGATCCGATACTAGAGAATTGCTGTTTTCAATGTGAATATAGTTCTGAGATATACCTCTTGCTACATAAAAGTCGATTAGGTCCGGTATCTTAGCTTCGTCACTGGGCCAGTATGTTGGGGAACCACCAGAGTAAAATTCAAATTTTGATGTCTGGGCTGCTTGAAACAATTCTTTACCCTTTGACGTCGTAAGTCTAGATCCCCAATAGGTGTTTTTTGCATTAAAGTCTCCTCCAATAATAAAATCACGTCCTAATGATTTAAATAGTTTAATGTAGTCCTCCCTTTTCAAGTTATGCCGGGGAGGACAGTATATTGCGGAGACAGTAAGCTGTCTGTGTTTAATGTGAATCCTAACAGTGGTGACTTGCATTGTTTCTTCTTCGATTTCTGTTTCTACATGGTGTTTTATATTTTCTTTTATTAGTAATGCTGAACCACCTCTTGCTCTTTCTGCTGGATGAATGGAATGATATAAGTTATAACCCCGGATTTTAACAAACGAAGATTTAACAAAATGGCTTTCGGATATTAGAAAAATGTCGATTTTTTCTGTATTTAAAAATATTTCTATTTCTGGAATATGTTGCATAAGTCCATTCGCATTCCAGATTGCTATTCTGAAAGTTGTGTTCTTACTTAACATTTTTTATCGGATTGCGTTGTGGGAGTTGCATTTTCTTCAGTTGATCAAATATCATGTTGTTCAGGTTACTTTGGTCATCTAGCCGCTTTGTAATAGCTTCGATGCTGTTCATAATGTTTTCCATAATTCGATTATTTTCAGAGCCCATATATTTAGTTGAACCCGAGCCTTTCACTACCTGAGCAAATGTTCTTCTTTGCCCTGCGTTGCTTGGTTGTGGATTTTGATCCATCTGATTTGATGGTTGAATCCTTCGAATTTCATGATTTTGCGATTGATTTCGTGATTTATCTCTTAATTTTTGTAGGTGTTTAGCAACCTCACAGCCCTGATAATTGGCCGGATGTTGGCCTTTACAATTTATACACTTAGCTGGTACATCTCTCCCTATTGTACATGCCTGGGTAAAATGTTTACCTGAGCATTTTACACATCTCGGATCCCGGCTGCAATATTTTTGGGTGTGATTAAATCCCTGACATTTCTTGCATTGTGGTATGCGTGTAGTGGTTCTCCTCATAGGTTCAATTTTTACCTTCATGTGAAGAATTGCTTTTATACCATAAATATTTTGAACATTTTCTGAGTTATCAAATACTAGCATAAAAAGAGGGAGTCCCCTTTTATTGAAAGTTGGGTTTCCTTCTTGGTTTTATATTCTCTCTTTTTTAATCATATTCACAGCATCTAGTATTTTAAGACCTTTATTTTTTAAGTCTTCCATTATTTCTTCGCTTGAGCAAGTGTGATGCAAACCTCTTGCCATAACTTTTATCGGACGAGCCTGTTTGTCCTCATAGGTAAACCACTGATACTTTTCAGCATTCAGCTTCATAGATAATGTTCTATAGGTTTCTGAGTCCAGAGTATTAATTTTCCAAACGTCATTTTTTAGCGCTGTTACCTTATATTCTTTGTCAGTAACCGATTTCATCAGTGACTGAATTATTGGGTAACTGGTTACTCCCACGATACTTATTGGTGGGGGGGGTTTTTCTTTCGGTTGCACCAGTTTTGGTGCAATGTTCTTGGTAGATTTACTACCTTTCGGTTGATTGGCCTCAGGTTGGACAACTTCCGGTTCGGTACTTGTAGTTCCACTAACATTTAGTTGTTCAACCTCAGGTGACGATTCAGCTTTTCTTTTCTTACCCTTCCTGGAATGTTTTTTTTTCTTCTTTAGGATCCAGTTCGTCTCCCTTTCTAATTCATCCTCATCAGTGAGATAGTTGACTTTCTTTGGTTCAATACTCTCTAATTCGCTTTGTTCTTTAGCATCCCGATTCATTTTTAGAAGTTCATTTTCTCGCTTTAGATACTCAATTTCTTCGCTTAGCTTGGCAAATGATTGCTCCATCTTCTGTAGCCTCTCAAAGAGATCCATATTTTCCTTTTCTAGGTCAACAGTTCTTTCACTGAATTTTACTGCTCGCATTGTAAAATTTCCGCTGGCATCACTACTTTCATGGAGTGTTTGGCCCTCCTCAAAATCCATAGGGCCAGCCTTCGAAGAGGATGGATCTCCCCCGGATGTATTGTCCAGTCGACTGACTGGAGTACCACTTGGGGTAATAACTTTCTCGGACTTATGCATTGCATAGAGTCTTGCTGGTGATCGTGGCACTATGGAACTTCTTCCAAATGGATTTACAGAACTTATCACCTCTGAAGTATTGCGGTCATTGGATAACGACGACTGGGAGCCCGCTTGCTCACCCCTCAAAGTCGCCGGCACTGGGTATCCGTTTCCCTGCGCCGTAAGGTTTTCTCCATTAGAGTCCCCCATATTGGTTATTATATTCAGGGAACCACCCCTAGCTAGTTTTGGTCCACGAATGGTATTTTATTTCCCATTTACCCTCCGACAAGTCGGTTAGGGTTTCCCCCTATCCGCCACCTGGGGACGCGCCCGATGGGAGACTAGCAGCTCCACACGAGAGCAACAACTTGTGCAGGTTTTTCTGGAGTAGTATCCATGATTTTGAGGAAACAACGAATGAAACTGATAGAGATTTGTTCAGGTCAACGTCTGATAAGTAACTGATGGCAAATATCGGTCAACATACAGGAGATTGCAGCAAGTATTTTGCTAAACATGCTTTAATTTGAAAAGTACTGTATAGATTTTAATGATAAAGATATCCTTGTAAAGATAAAACATTAACTATCAAAAAAATTGTTTTAAGAAAATCGGTTAGGCCGTTTTAAAAAAATATGACTTTTTTTAAGCGCGGAGGTTTGAGTCGATTTAGTTGCTCGTGAGTGTAGTTATTTACTAGGAAATATAAAATTCCGGTAGTTAGCACTCCTATCGTAAATGACAGTGGACTGGATTTTGCTGACAGAGCGATATTTCTGGACATTATCTTTGATAGTAAGCTCAGCTGGAAGCCTAACACTTTGGAAAGAATAAATAAGGCTAATGTAGCCTTATACTCGTGTAGGAACGCCGTAGGTAAGAGATGGGGTTTGAAACCGGAGCTGGTACACTGGCTCTATACCGCCGTGGTAAGACCTGTGCTAATGTACGGGGTGGGCGTTTGGTGGCCAGCTCTGGATAAGGTAACATATAGAGGTATGATGGAGAGGGTGCAAAGAACGACCTGTATGCTTATAAGCGGGGCGCTTAGGACAATACCTACACGCACTTTAGAGGTTATGTTCCACCTTATTCCAATCGACCTTCACGGTAAACAGATGGCAGCCAACGTGGCTACGAGACTCTCGGCTGTCTCTCAGTGGAAGTGTCTTCAGGTGGGACACTCGACGATAGGTAGATTCGCTGGCGAAGAACTGGCGAATCTGGATTATATTACACCAACTTTGTGCTTCGATAAGGGTTTCCGTACCATCTTTCCCTCAAGGGAATCCTGGAGAAACGGATCAATCTTGGAAAACGAGGCAATGCAATTTTTCACGGACGGCTCGAGGCTAGACGATAAGGTAGGAGCCGGAGTCTTCTGTGAAAAGCTTAATGTTAATATTTCTGTTCGTCTCCCTGACTACTGCAGCGTATACCAGGCTGAAGTGGTGGCGATCGGGGAAGTCATGCCATCGTTAAAGCATAATGTGGTATCCGTAAGGGATATCGCAATTTATGTGGGCGGTCAAGTCACTAGAGGTTGTTTGTCTGAAGTCACGGGTGGCACTGGATTGCCGATCATCTCTTAACGAGATGAGCGAGTATTTCAGTATCCAGATAATCTAGGTCCCGGCTCACTCGGACGTCACGGGGAACTGCAGGGCGGACGAACTAGCTAGGTGCGGTACGACTCTTCAGATGCAGCTGGAAAGGGTAGGTCTGGGAAGGCCTATGGCAGTGCTAAAATTGGCGCTCAGTAAAAAGGCAATCACCCTGGCAAATGAAAGGTGGATCAACACTCTCATGTGCAGGGTAGCAAAACAGGTTTGGGGAAAACTGGACATCACTGGGAAGACGAGAGATATGATGGATCGTACGTCGTAGGGATAATGACAGGTCACTGCCTTTTTGGATAACATGCGAAAATGCTGGGGATACAGACGAATGACTTTTGTAGAAGTTGCATGAACGAAGAGGAGGAGGAGACTTTGGATCACTTCCTATGCTCATGTCCGGCGCTATCATACAGAAGGCATAAGTACGTAGGCGTGTACGGTATGGACAGCCTTTCGGAACTTGCGGACTGTGGAGTGCGAGATATTTTACGCTACATAAGTGACTCTGGTTGGTTTCAACGGGAGTAATTGGGAGATGGGATCCTGTGGTATAGCAATGGGCCACTGCTGGCCTAAGTGTGCGATAGTACCCACTCAACCCTAACCTAACCTATCAATTCACCACAAAAATTTAAATAAAACAGCCCCGTGTATACCAACATTTTCAATTTTATACTCCAAAATTCTACACAATCTTCTCCCACCAAATACAAATTCAACGGTACAGTCCAGTATGGTCTATTCCCCTGTTTACTAAAATAGAATTAACGGTCCCGTATTTTTTATATAATAACCACTACAAAGAGGAATAAAAGCTAGGCAAACTGTTGCTCATTTTGGAACGGTCGACACAATTTCGAACGTTACACTACCATCAGAAGTTTCACATGTCAGTTTTTACCTTCAACAATAACAAGATCATCAACATCGATACGAGCTTCACAAGCTTCACCTGAAATTGTAAATTTTTGGGCAGTAAATTCAGAACTTTCATCAGATTCAGAAACATCATCGCCAACCCCTTCACGAAAACGTAGAAAAACTGCACAAGAAGTTATTGCGGACCAATACTATACCTTAAAATAGCAACGGCTCGACAAAATTGGAAAGCTTCTTCACGAAAATTAGGAAGTTGGGCAAAACGGCACGAACAAAAAAAGAAGTAATTGAATGAAATAAAAGCCAAACAATTTTGTTTTTTTATAAAATTAAAATTTTTAATTAACCTGTATATACATTTTTTGAATTAAAAATAAATGGAATTAAATTAAACTTTTTTTTTAAACTAAAATGACATAATAGTCATGGTCCGCTTAACTTTCCCTAAATGTTTTAAAACAAATTCAGACATCGGTTCTTTATTTTCTTCAGTTAGTTCGGTGTTTCTGGTGTCGGGCAAGGCGGCTTCAGCAGCAATTTCTTCTTGCAGTTCAGGTTCACTTTCATTCCATAAATCCCCATATTCAATACAAAAATTGTGTAGAACACAACAACCCAATACGAATTTGCACATTAATTCCACAGAGAAAGTGTCGAGACGAATAAGCTGCCTAAATCTTTGCTTAAGCAACCCAAACGTGTTGTCAATTTTTATCCTAGTCTGTGCATGTTTTTGATTAAAAATATTTTTTTTGGGGGTTAAGTTCCCATCGTCTTTGTAAGGGGTTAATAAGTACTCCCTCAACGGATAAGCTGCATCCCCCAGAATGTGATACTGCTTTCCGCAAGCAGCTGGAATTTTTTTCGATATAAACGACAGTTTGTACATCCTTGAATCATGTAGTTTACTGGGCGATCCAATAAATACATCAAGGAATTTATTTTTGGCATCACAAATTCCTTGTAGCGTAATTGACATTAAACCATGACTATCCTGATTCACATCAGAATGTAAATTATTCACCGACTTTCGTATGTATATGTAACAGCTATCTATACAGCCTATTACATTAGGAAAGCCTGCTATCTGGAATTAGAAAAATACAAAATTAATCATATAAATGATCTTCAAAGCAATTTAATATTTCGTGTGTACAACCTGTGCAAATGCTACGGATTTCTCAATGTTCTCACCATCAGTAGTTGGGAATCGTATATGCTGATCGGATATACCAAATAAAAACTCCAAGAAATTAGAAAGATGTTTGGGAGCAGCTGACGGTGACATGTTGAACAGGTTCGCGACTTCTTCATATGTATCCCTATTACCAACAAACCTAAAGATATTTTTAAATTATTATTTTAGAAATATGTTAGGTAAAATCAAAATATTTTATTACCATAGGAAAGCTAAGCATTGTGCCTCAGCTGTTACACCCACTCTTCCGCCTTTGCTCTTTTTGTAATGAGAGGAGCTTTTAAATCGTTTTAGTAGATGATCAGCTACTGCTCGTGACACTCGAAAATTACGACGAAACTATAAATACAAAAATGATTGTAACCATTTATTGATAGAAAAATGTAAACATAACCTAACCTATTCACAACTTACTTCATCTTCTGAGTATTTTGTCACTACATGGTTGATAAAATTTTGTCCGGGATTCTTTGTAGTACTTCTAAATAATTTTTGTTCAAAATTTAAAAATTCATCATCGTCTGAAGATGAATACATTGAATCCAAATCATTGTCCGAAGACGACGATGAAGATGTCACCAATTCTGCAACTACTTTTTCCATAATTGTTTATGTTTATTTTGTTCAAACAATTGATTAAAAACTTTTAAATACAAAACATTAGATTAAAGCACTCAACTAAACACTGCAAAAATTAATTCGAGACTGATGCCGCCAAATTTCAATTTGACGTTTAAAAACTAAAATGAAGTAAAAAAAACATCTGTGTGGTAAAAATTATGTTGTTTTGCGATTGTATTACTAATACAATCACAAAACAACATAATTTTTTTTTTTACTTTTGAAATTCATTTGAAAAAGAAAAAGAAATAAAGAATTTGACAATAATATCTTATATACTAATAATATTTAGGTAGGGATAAAGAGTAACTAATAGTTTATGTTGAAATAGGGGATACAGAAAAAAACAGAATTATATTGCAGTTGTAAAACCTTTTTGCTAAAACATATTCATTGTATTTTATTTTTATGATGTTTGACCTTTCTTAGAAAATGCGCATGTCAATTATCTACGTGTAAAATGAAATCTACTTATTAACACAAAAAAAACAGATGGGCTAACAATTTACCACAGGCCAACACGTAAAAAGACTAATTCACAGGTATAACCTGAATAAAATTTACACATCCAACAAGTTTCAAAACTCTTTCGTTCTTATGGAATTTGTCGTGTTTACAGAATTTATAGCATTTATAGAATTTAAACCACTTACTGATTTTTTAGGTTTTATAGATTCAAATTACTGAATTTATTTAAATTATGGAATTTAAAAAAAGTCTAATTAGAGTTTGTCGAATTTATAGAACTGACATACTTGAAACAATTTTTCGAAACCATAGATACTATAAAATATAAAGAACTAGATTGTTTCGCCCGTCATCATGTCGACGATTTCGCGATTCATTGCCAGTGTTTGAGCATTTGTGGGCGCTACTATGACGCGGTTCGAGAGTTCCTCGACTGATATTTGTGCGATATTGCCGAAAATATGGACTGTATGAGATCTTGAGTGGTGAGCATTTACTGAGGTATTTCAATTGCATCTTCATCGAATAGATTTGCTGTTTACTTCAATGTTCCAGATCCAACCTGCAGTAGCCACTGATTATGATCATTCTGACCTTCGCTCCTCATGTTTGTAGCAAGTGTAAATAGCTTTAATTTGCTCCATAATGGGCATGCCTTGATACAACACTCAATAATGTCAGTGCGAGTTCCTCAAGGTACAACAGGAAGATTATGCCGAAAGTCTCCTCCAATCACTAACACTTTGCCTCCAAACGCTGAATCGCTGTCTTAGCTTAATATTCTTTCGTCAATACTTTAGCTTCTGGCGATGTCAGGCGCATTGAAGAGACCGAAGTGTCCAGTAAAGGAACGGGCAACTTGAATGCACTGAGGACTGTCCTACCACCCTTCAGAAACGTTCCTTGTAGAAACATCGTATTGCAATTTGTGTATCGTCAACGGTTGCCATGATTTGTTGTTGATCATGGAGCATTGAATAGTGCTCCGCTCCTTCACGTACTTCCTCGACTGAGTCAAACACTTGATTGTTATCTTCAGGTGAATTTCCAGTGGGCGCCGGCAAACCGATTGAAGCACACGTCATTCCGTGTTGCTTTAGTATGGCGTTGATATTGTGAAGTGCTTTCTTGATTGCAATAGGCTGTGGATCACGTCGGGAGTAGTCGAGTGTCATTTCGGTAAGATTATCTTGTCACAATTTCAGCGGTCGTCAAGGCATGCAAAATATGCATAAGCAAACATCTCGCCGCCCCGGTGGCACAGTTGTTAGCATGCTTGCTTTAAGCTCCGGAGGCCCCGGGTTCGATTCCCGGCGGGTGATGAAAAAATCACGGCTGGTTTAATGTAAGGATCAATGAACTAATCACTCATTATCCGTTGTAAAAATGATTACGAAACTTCAAAAATGAAGCGGCCAAATCCCTCCATGGGATGTAGCGCCAGCGAAAAAAAAAAAAAAAAAAAAAAAAAAAAAACATCTCGCGCAACTGCTTTGGCATCAGGTATGGACCGCATTCCCTTAAACAATTGCCCCACTCATCATCCGACTCTAGAAGTCCTCATGCTGGTGCAGCTGCCTTGAATGTCTCGTAGACGATGCCATTGACGGCTCGCAAAAACTCAAAACTTGTTGCTACACGCACATGAAACAGCAAGATCCTCAAGTAGAAACGTTCCTCGTCTTTAAATCCTACGGTGTACATACGTGCCACAACTGTATTTCCTCCTCCTTCCTTGTGTAGACAAATTGATATGAGATTTCGGTGTAAAGCCATTGTCGTGCTGCCTCATCATTCTCGTTGAGAGTAAACTACCTTTCAAGCATTGTTTTTCCAGTTCGAACCGCTAATAGTGGTTTCTCCTCTTGGCCTGCCTCAAAAATAACAGTCTGTTTGTTGGGTAAATGAATTGGCAATCTCATCACAGCATAACTGCGATCGTGCATTGGCGGCTCTCGCAATCGCCTTATGGCTTCAGGTGCACTAACATAGCGACAATTATTGAAATTTGAGATCTCGTTGTATCGGAGCTCTGCATTTCCGTTAGATGTGATGGCGAAATTGGCGCAGTCAAAACCTTTAGATATGTACTTGTAGATATATTTTATGGCGTGGAGCGATGTGCATACTCAAAGTTTATATGGGCATTGTATTTTAAAGTCAAATAAGGGTTGTATGGTGGATATCCGCTTTTAGTTTTAATAGTTGTGGCATTAAACTGATTCGGGAAATTCTTTGTGCAATTTTCGTTGCTCATACATGGCACGTGTTGGTTTGTTATTCCACATGCATCTCGTGACGATTTCACGAAGTCTTGGGCTTGATTCAGGTGGAATCTCGACGCTGACAAATGATTGATCCTCTGAGCCGTAGTAAATTTATCCTTGGCTCGCAATGTTACTAAAATGTGAGCATGAGGGAGGCCACGCTCTTGGAATTCATTGCTGAAGACGTAGGCTATGTAGGCTCTGTCCAAAAATTCCATGCTTTGTAATGTCGTCCATCAGACAGTCGAGCTTAATTTTAAATACTCTTGCAACCAAATCAGGACGATCACATGCTTGATCTCCCGGCCTTAAGTTGTCGATATTCTCATGCCAGCTTGGATTCGCCGTGAAGGTGATGAAGATGTCGGGTGCACCCCACTTCGCGAAAATTGATATTACATCATTACATCGTTCGCGCATATTCCGAGGAGAGCCTTCAAAGCTTGATGGCAGAATAACAGATACGCCAGCAGCAATATTCTGATTTTCCGCTGCTTGCTCTTCTGTTTCCAGCTGAATTTTTCGTCGCTTAGCTTCAAAGGTTAACAACATTAATTCTGGCGAGGGACTCTTGTGATTGCTTAGCCAACCATCTTGCTTTACGCTCCCTGGCCAGTTGAAGCCTTCTTGCCTTAGATGAAGAACATCCGTTTCCATAGCGAATTTTGACTACATAAAATGAAGATGAAAAATTTTTTGATCAAAATGGATCTGTATCAATAACAACGTTTTAGCCGATATGTATGATATAAATATCTTGAAATGTGAACAAAAACAATTGAATTAAAATTTCCGTGCATAACGAAAAAAACGACTTACTGTGGGTTTCCACTTGGGATGCCTTTGCGAATAATCGCAATCTGTTTTAAATTTTTTCACACGGATAGCATACATTGAAAAAAATACATATCGGTATATAAATTTGTCTACGCAACCATAGACAAATTTACAATACGATTTGCAATCAAAAGTAGTCATGCCTACATCTTTTTCCATTGCAAATTTTGCATTTACAAAAAAAATAAAAATTTCCCATATTTTGTTTAGGAACATTTTCAATCCTGCGATAAACAAAGCAAGCTGAAATATTTTTCCTATGTGAATACTTTATTGTTTTTATTATGATTTTTGATTGACGTCTAGAAATGTCTAAATTGACAAAATTATTTGGTAATACAAATACAAAATTATTCTAACACAGTGACATGAAACAAAAAATTTCCCTTTGCGAATATTCGCAAAGCATCCAAGTGGAAACCATAGGTAAGTGCAAAAAAAAAAATTGCGAAGGGCTCCCACGCACCTTTGATATTTTACAATGGGAAACAGTCGAAAAGATAGCTGTTTCCATCAATCAGCGACCAATTCAAAAGAAATATAAAATTTATAATGTTTACCTTTTAAATGATGTAAATGCCTTTAAATTTTATGATTTCACGTTAAAGGTATAATGATATTGATTGTATATTCAGAAATGCAGAATTATAATAAGCAGAATTTCGAAAAATTACAATAGGTGCTTTCAGTTCCCGCAAGATGATGGCATTAAAAATTTACTGATGGGAAAAAATTACATTCGATCTATCACGTTGCCATGAAATTTTCAATAAAACATTTGCATTCAGAAAGCAACTTGTTTACGATTTTTTTTTTAAATCTAAAAACTCGAAGAAAAAAATTTTAATCATAGTATGCTTTGAGCGTTCCGGAATCATAATATCATAATTGACGGTGTTTATATAATATTTATTATTTATTAAATTTATAGAAATTATGGAATTTTTAAAATAAGTAAAATTTGAGTTTGTAGAATTTATAGAATAGACAGACTTGAAACAATAATTTATAGAACTCAAAGAATCTACAAAATTTAAAGTTTATTTCATCGATATCGGTTATAATTGTTTCTGAAATTTAGCTAGAATACTTTAATACATGTATATGAGTCGCGTCGTTCATAATTCCGAATCCGACTTTATTTCTATAGATAATAGATGCCCTTGACATCCAACAAAGTTAGATCCACTTAAATAAAGAGCCAGCCAGCCAACATTTAAGAAATTTAACAGAATTTAACGAAAGTTTTTTCTCACGGAAAATTTGACAGGTCGGTTAGCGAAACTGAAACACAACTTATCAATTGCATTGAAGTGACGGTAGCTCGCGTTAATATTAATGAAGTTATACTACTTTAGGCGCGTTATGAAAATCTGATGATAGTGAATTTTGTCGATGCAACAAAATTTAACAGGATGAAGTTGCCCGCTAAGCAATTCACAAATATTGTATTGATCAACATATCGTTGAAATTTCAATCATTAAAATGTTATAAAATGTCAATAAAACGTCACAGAAATGTCAATGTCATTGAAACGGGAATATCTTGCTATATTTAAAAGCTTTCTTGATATAATTTATTTATAAATGTTGACGATATTAGACATTTTCGGAAATAGACCAAAGTAACTTCAGAGTAAGTTTTAATTTTTATTATGTTGGTAACAAAGTTACTCAAGTTACCTTTCACATACAAAAAAGTAAGAAAGGATTTTGAGTGCGTTTGTTTCATGAAGTTACTTTTTTCATTACTGAAGTTACTTTGATCGTTCGTAAATAGATGGGTAACTTTAAAGTTTGAAACTTACTATGAAGTTACTTTGGTCTATTTCCGAAAATGCCTATTATTTTCCATCAGCAAAGTATTTTAGGTAAATTTTGAAACTTAAATTCCATATTACACGTTAATCTATTCAATTTATCTTTAAGACACCTATGGAACAATTGCTAGAATTTGCAATTTGTATTAACTGTAGAAAACTATTTCTTCGGAAATTTCGACATTACCTCGGTAAACAGATAAGCAAATTTATGTTGCTCCTTTTTGCCAAAATGACCCCCACGCAATGCTTCAATCGACTTCAAATTTCGTGAACAAGTAGATGATGAATTGTCAACTTTATCATCAACATAACAAAAAAATCGTCGGTCCCGTTTTTGAGAAAATCTGTTTGGCAATTTTCTCTTCCACTGCAACCCCCTCTATTCTATACTCGAATGGATCTAAAAGTTAACACAAACTGCTTATTACTAAAGTCTATCTTTGAACAAAATTTCTACCAAAACTATCAATATTTGTGAGAATGGGAGGCAAAACCAAAATAATAAAAATGTGCGACTGGAAGGGCGGAAGTATGGAAGGATAAAAAGACGGACAAGAAATTTTTCTGATCGGTGTTTCGGGATCCTGGTAACTTAATTCTTCAAGAAATGTCAAAATCATGAACAAAATTTTTTTTCGCGATTACAATACTTACCCAATATAACTTTATTATAGTGGGAAAAGT
The DNA here is from genome assembly GCA_963556165.1 of Tipula helvola. Lineage (NCBI taxonomy): Eukaryota > Metazoa > Arthropoda > Insecta > Diptera > Tipulidae > Tipula > Tipula helvola. The sequence goes on from OY744481.1 coordinate 289,877,728, forward strand.
AAAAATAAAATAAAATATATAATTTGGAAAATTAGGGAGCGTTTCAAAATCTCGGTTTTAAAAAATTTCGGTTTTGTTCTCGGTTTTTATTTATTTTTGTTTTGAAATTAAAATCTCCATTTTCCAAAATTTATATAAACCGAGATTTTGTAGCCAACCCGGAAAATTATTTAATACTCGTATACAACAAAATTGAAAATAAATTCGGATAATAAGTTTTCAAAATCAAACTTTTCACAACCGCCATATTATAGAAATTAAAAAAACGTATGATTCCAACAGGAATCCCAACATAACAATTATTAACAAAATATAAGTGATCAGTGAATACAAATCAAATAATCTGAAAGTTTTCCATTTTTAGATATACAAAAAATTTTAATAAATTAAAAAATTTAACAATACTCAATTAAGTGAAATAAAATACAAATTTCGAAAAATAAAAAAAATTTAGTAAAATTAAACATAAACTATCTACTGAATCTGATCGGATCGAATAGATACAAACTACAAAAACAACAACAAAATTTTTCCTATGGATGAAAAAAAAAAGGTTAGTATAAAATCCATCAAGTATGTAGGCACTATGTTTAGCATAATGGAGGTTTACCTTATAAAACAGTATTTGCGCCTGATGTTTTTTATATGACTACAACAAACATCGAAGTGTCAGATGGTTTAAGCAAATGGTGCTGTTGGGAAATTAGTTCATATTGAACGTAATGATTAAAGAGAAGTGAAAGTTGTATGATTTGATTTTCTACACACAAAAAAATAAAAGGTCACCACAACACCGAATCGGTGTTACATAGTGTCCCACCGATCGGATATTTATAATTTGAATCCAATCGGATATTATAATAAAAATGGCATAAAATACATTTGGATAAAAACTTTTACACCGCATAAAACCCAAACAGGAACATTCATCTTTAGGAAAACACCTAGAGGTGCATTTTATTAAATCCAAAAGGAGTTTTTATAAAAATTTATCTTTTCGGATAGATAAAAATATTTATCCGTTGATGCGTAATTTTATAAAATATATTCAGTTGGAGAAAAATAAAATACTTTTTCGGATAAAAAACCAATTAACCGCACATTTTTTGAGTGTATGGTTTTTATCCCATCGGTATTTTATTTTAATGTATATGATTTTAATATGTTCCGAATATTGTAAGAGAATTGAATCTTCTCATCAGGCCGCTGCGACTAGACTGATTGTATCACAATTTAAATTCTATTATACAGAAGGAATATGCAGGTTGCTTTAGCGAATTTAACTAATACAGCCAAAATCTCTTACAATTTTACTTTTTCACGAAAACTCCAAACGGTGTAAATATTTACTCCGATAGAACGAAAATAATCTCTGGGAAGTACCTTTTAAAAAAATCCGCTGTTGACAACTTTTGCGTTTACTCCGAACGGTGCAAAAGTATACTGTTCGATCCTTTTGGATATTTTAAAATTTGTACCCGATCTTGCGGAGTTAATATGGTACTATTGGATAAAAAATAAAGTTTTTTTCGGATAAAATACCATTCACACCGCAATATTTTTTTGTGTGTAGGCTCTCCAAAGATTGGATAAAAAAATAAAGAAAAAAGTGCTCAACATCTAGCTGCCAATCAAATTACTAACACTGCTTACTGATAGGAATAAGATCAGCAACTATTTCACTTAATAATTACCAAACGATAAATGTTAAGGGATCGCACCTACCTTTAGTTTGTGCTTGTGCAACTACGATTCATAAATCTCAGGGAAGCACGTAACCTGAAATCGTTTATGAATATGACAAAAAACATCAATTGCCAATAGCACCAATGTTGGTCCAGATTTTCCCATTTCTCGATGAATTAGGTTACCAGGGGTCCTATTCTAGAATTCCACATCCATTTTCCACATGTGGAAATCTGTCAAAATTCACAAAAACGTTCGGAAATTTTATTTCATGTATTCTTGAATTCCCTACTGATAGAATTTTTTCGGTACTAAGGGAATATTTCCGAATGGGTATAAGTATGTGGAAAAAATTTCCCATGTACGAAAAAGTCAATAATTACGTAGATTTTAGATTTACTTTTTGTGAATAAAAAGTTCGCAAAATTTTTATTTTGTGAATAAAAAATCATTTCGAAATTTTTTTTGTATCAAAATTCATGATAACAAAAGTAATTATTAAAAAATGGACTGACATATAGCAAAAAAAAAACATTGCAAACATTAAACATATTTAGTTGACTTTATTGACAATTGATGCTTTGGTAAAATTACAAAATTGCCGAGTGGTGAATAAAAAATTCCGAATGATTCAAGAATAGGGTATTTGGTTGCATGTGGAATATACATAGGGAAAAATACCAAAGGGAACTATTAAGGGAATTTTGACAGATGTCCACATGTTGAAAATGGATGTGGAATTCGAGAATAGGGCCCCAGGACCTCGAAACATCGATTAGAAAATGTCGTGTCCGCGTCCTTCCGTCTTTCCAGTCATACATTTTTATTATTTGTGTTTTGCCTTCCATGATCACAAATATTGATAATTTTAGTCGATATTTTGTACAAAGATAAGATTTTTACTTTCTTTTACGTAAGTAAAATAAAGTATAGTAATCATGAAAATTTTCGACCTTGAGATTATTGAAGATTTATCTGTTTTGAGGTCCCCTGAGTCCGAAAAAGTGGGTTTCGAAATGATGTCTGTCTGTCTGTCCGTCTGTCTGTCCGTCTGTCTGTCCGTGTGTCAGTCTGTGTCCTCTCTACAGCCCAGATGGCTTAACCAATCGAACTGAAACTTCAGATTTAAGCTTTTTGAATAAATTGGGAGGTCCCAGTGAATTTTACTTCAAATCGGTCCACCGGAAGTGGCCACTCCCTTGGGCCAGAAAATTTGTTTTGCAAATATCTTAAAAAGTATAAGGTTTACAAAAAATTACTAATACAAAATGTTTCCAAAAATCAAAAAAAAAATAAAAATAAACAAATTAAAAATTAAAAAAAATTAAAATTAAAAATTAAAAAAAAAATTTAAAAAAAATTTAAAAATTTTATAAAAAAAAAATTAAATATTGTTTTGCCAACACATAAATATATGTGTATATATAGCCTAATTATGCTAATTATAATTAATTTGCACACTACAGTGACATACTTCCGGTTTTTAATGCAAATATTACATAATTGAATGTGGATCATTTTTTCATGTTTCTTAACTTTTTTAACGACTTATTAGGGTTTGTAATACTTAAGTATATATATCGTTTTATAATTGCAAAAATATTTCGCAACGCCTGCCCCCCCCCCCCCCCCCACACTTTTTTACAGGGAGTTACAGCAGTTCTTGCATTTGTCATTTTAATTATTGTGTGTATTAGCCCAATTATGCTAATTATAATTAATTTGCACACTTCAGTGACGTACTGTATGTTATAAAAATATTTAGCCTACATGTATGTTAAATTGCCAAATCGGTCAACCTGAAGTGGCCACTCTCTTGGGCCCGAAAATGTGTTTTGCACATATTTTAAAAAGTATAAGATTTACAAAAAATCACTAATACAAATTCCAAAAAATTAAAAGAAAAAATTTAAATTCATAAATATCACCTTTTATTTCTTTTACGTGTGTACTAATGAGTTCAAAAAATTGAGTTTTGAAGTGGTGTCTGTTGGTATATATGTCTGTCAATTTGTAGTCCAAATGGTTTAACCAATCAAACTGCAACTTCATGTTTAAACTTTTTACATAAATTTTGGGGTCCCAGCTCCCAGCTCCCAGATTCCGTAAAACAGAAAATTTATTTTGCAAATATTTCAAAAATATACAATTTACAGAAAACATGAAATAATAAAAACAATCTTAATTAAGTTTGCGGGAAATTTGAATTATAAAAGTTTCTCAAAATTCGCTGTTCGTAAAAGAAAGTCGTGTGTTGGCCACACCTCCATTTTTCAATAAGCAGTTTGTTTTAAGTTTAAGGTTCATTCGAGTTTAGAAAACAGGGATTTGTAGTGGAAGAGAAAACTGCAAAACAGATTTTCTCAAAAACGGTACCGACGATTTTATAGTTATGCTGATGATAAATTTGACAATCAACTCCATCATCAATCTGTTCAAAAAATTTGAAGCCGATTGAAGCATTGCGTGGGGGTCATTTTAACAAAAAGGAGGAATGCAAATTTGTTTATCTGTTTTCCGAGGTAATATCAGACTTTTCGCAAAATTATTTTTCTACGGTTGATACACCTTCCAAATTCCAACAATTTTTATTTTTTTTTTTTGCTGGCGCTACATCCCATAGAGGGATTTGGCCGCTTCATGTGAAGTTTCGTAATCATTTTTTCAACGGATAATGAGTGATTAATTCATTGATCCTTACATTAACCAGCCGTGATTTTTTCATCACCCGCCGGGAATCGAACCCGGGACCTCCGGAGCTTAAAGCAAGCTTGCTAACAATTGTTCCCTAGATATCTTTAAGACAAAATGAGTGGATTACCGTGTAATCAGGAATTAAAATTTCTAAATTTGGCTAAAATGCGTTGCTGGGTGGCAAATAATATCGTCAATATTTAAAATTAAATTATACAGCAAGTCATTCCCATTTCTGTGACATAGACCTATTCGACATTGACAGACGGTTTATTGATATTTTAGGAAATTTTATTGATTGAAATTTCAAAGGCATATTGATCGATACATTTATGAAAATTGCTTTAATAAAATCGCATATATTTCAAGGTAATTTCTGAGTAATAAATTCTCTTGGTCATTTATGAATCTTACCAGCAAATTACTATGGGAATGGGACGCATTTAACGTTTATGTGACCAGATATTGAAAATCTATAGCAAACTGGAATGATACAAAATGTACTCAATATAAATTAATAGAGAATTTGACAAAAAATTTAAATTATTTCGATTTGAACTGAGAATAATATAGAGCAAATAACGGCAAAAGAAAAACTAAAAAATGACGTAAGGGAAACATTTCAAAGGTGTATTTGGGTACAATTGTACCCAGTCGAGTCACATAAAGGGTAAAAGAATATCACGCCATTAGAGTGGAGCAAGTTGCGGAGAAAGGCGCTGGGAGATAAATAAAATAAAATGCTATATGACAAGACAGGAGGTGGGATTCGGTAACAAACGTTAATTAATGTTAATTCTGATTTTGTATTGTTTCGTGTTTCATTATTTTGGATTCTCGCTCACATAATAGTATGATCTGAACAAACGGCACAAACTTTCAGAAACTAAATTTTGGACATTGTGGATGCTCTCTGAACGGAGTCATTTAAATGCATAAGGACTTCGACAGTATACTAGAGATATTTTTTTTTTATTAGGCTTGACTCCTACATAAACTAGAGCCGTATTGCCAGAAAATCCAAATTTACAAATTGCTGTTTACATACTTTTAATCTTTAAAATGAATCCGGATTACTCCCTACACATATTCTGCCGGCTATTAGTTATTTCGTATCAAATTGTTAACCCACTCATCCTAATAAATTCATACATTTCCTTATAAACCAATCCGCCCTCATTCATTAAATCACTTAGATTTCTTGCACTCCGAAGAATGTTGAACTGAGATTTGTATTGGCTGTACCTTGGACAAGCCAATATGAGGTGTTCAACATCCTCCACACTTCTACACAACTAACAATCTTTGTCCTCACTCAAATTACGTTTCCACAAGCATTCCTTCCAATTTCCGAGGTTCAGCCTGATTCTCTCAACCGTTCGCAATATTCGCGCAACTCCTTTGAGCTCCTTATAGAAAGGAGTTCTCAAAGGAGTTCTCAAAGGAGTACCACGGAACGCTCTGTACTTAAAATATAATATATATATAATTTAACGTTCTGTTAAATTCACTCTCTCATTTTCTCCATAGATTCATCTGAAACATACGAATTACGTATCTTGCATCCTTTCTTTCGTACTCCTGAACCACCCCATTGAATGAACCTTCGGTTGATACACCTTCCAAATTCTAGTCTCTGTTTCAAGGCTCTTACTAGGCATAAAGACACCAACACCTACTCCACTCTCATTCACACTAGCATCTGTATAAACGATGTCTTCTTGCACATACCGCTGACTGATTTTCCCAAACATAATTTTGGCGATAACTTCATTCGTTCCCTCATTATATTCCTCCATATTCAAACATACAGTCAGATTATTAGAAACGGATTGCGGACCAGCATTGCCTATACTCAAAAATATGTTCATATTTTCAAGTGCAATGCTAGTTCTATATGTTGGTTTGTAAACCGCCCTACTTTGTAATCTTACTACCATTTCATTCCAAAACTCGTTTTCCTTAGTTATCATTCTCACTGACTCTCTCACTGTGATCCACTCGCTCTTATAATCGAGAGGTGATTCCCTCATTTCAAACCTGTGTATTGGGGTTGAATTAATCGCTCCCAATACCACTCTGACGCATGCACTCTCCACTTTCATTAATTGGCTAAAAGTCCCTTTTGAACCATTCCCATACACACTAATACCATATGTAATTTTGGAGGATATAAGGACCTTTCTTATCATGTCAGTCACACTCACAGCTACCAGCCAAAATTTTCATATGTTTACCAAAATTCATACGTCTGTCAATCCAAATACCCAAATACCTGTACGCATTTACTTGTTCAATTCTGTGATTATCGACACTGATGTTAACATTTGCGGCATTCATTTTAAAACTCATACAAGCTCACTTATTAGGATTCCCTCTCAAATTCAACATTGTAAGTTTTTGAATTAACTCATCTACTCCCTTTTGCGCTTTTCGAGCCGCCGCATCAAAACTTCCGCCTGTTTCAATCACTACAAAATCGTCTGCAAATTGCAGAACGATTTGATTATCAGTATTGAGGTGTATCTCGCTGGTATATAGGTTGAACAGAGCTGGTGATATTTTACTTCCTTGCGGAAGTCCTATATTCGCAACACTCCCTCCAACCTAAACCCACTTCCAATCAAAACCAGTTTTCTCTCAGTCATAAAATCTTTTATCCACATACATACTTTCCGTGAAAACCCAAAATTCGAGAGAAATTGTTTTAAGTTCCACAGAACCACGTAATCGTAAGCTCTTTCAATGTCCAAGAATACCGCAACAGCTTTCATATTATCCTTTCTCACTTCCAACACAAAATTTTCCACACACTCGATTGCAGTGTGATTCTTTCGAAATCCAAATGTTGTCGATGACAACAAATTATTTTCATTCACAAAATCTTCCATTCGTTCTTTCATCATTCCATTTAACATTTTTACAAACACATTCAACATACATATGCCTCGATAATTTGTTGCCACATTTGGATCTCTATCCCGTTTAGGGATGGGAACCACCCTGCTTTCTTTCCATTTGACCGGTATTTTGGTACCCATCAACACTTTGTTGAGTATCTCAAGCAAGTTATGTTTTGCTGAGTCACTCAACAACCGAACCATTTTATAACTTAAGCGATTCGTCCCTGGAGTGGTAGATTTTGATGTATCTTAAACTCTCACGAACTCTCCCCATTCATACTTACAATCCACAAATCACTTATAATAGATTGCGCCTTCGTGGATTTCGTTTTCGTAGTTTACTGCGCATTACGTCAACTGAGAGTTGCTAGTAAGATATTGCAAAGGAAATGTATGAAAATAAGGAATTTGTCTAATAAATGTATAATATATGGATGTATTATGGTTGAATATGGATGTATTATGGTTCAATATTTGTTTCCTCTTACAAAACAGGATCCATGCTGTCAACAATCTCTTATTTGTTGGAAAAGAATGAAAACTATATAGACAATTATTTATATTGTTATTACAACAATTAAATACGGCGCACTGCATTATTTATTTAATTTAATTTAATTTTTGGATTCAATTCCACACAACAATATCGTGAAACAAAACTGTTCACTCTCATTTGACGTCATTTGCCAGCCATAAAATAAATGTAATCCAAATAGGCAAAGTGCGCAAGGCGTAATCTATTATAAGTGATTTGTGCTTACAATCTATGTTTTCATTTCTACTCATTCTCTCAATTTCATTTATAACATTCAAATCATTGCTTACATTCAATACCATTCTTATAAATTCTTCACCTTTTTCTCTGTTCTCACACACCATATTGCGCGCATTAAAATGTTTACCGTTCACCCTATTAAATAAATTCCATACATCCTTAGTTGTGGTTCTATGTGTCATTTGGGACACAAATTCCCGCCAACTTTTCCTTTTCGCTCTGCGAAAAGCCTGTTTCAACTTCCTATTCATTTTACTATACATAATCTTATAATTTAAGGTCCTCGCTTGCCCAAAATAACAGTAAGTATATGTAAAATATAAATGATTGATTTGGTGATCTTTAACGGACACTTTGTGTGGAACAGTGACTTATCATCAAAGTATTAGTCAACAATATTTGGACTTTAAAGCCCGATTTACCAACGGCTGGCTTCGAAGCTGTATATAAATTTGACATTAAATTCAGCGTATGCGGTATGCAAAACTTTGACTTAAGTCTAAAACGAAACTCTGACTTCAGCGTGCAACAAAACTCTCACTTCAGCATGTGACGAAAACTTTGGCTTCTGCGTTCGACAAATTTCTGATTATCATGTTTTATGTGGAGCTTTAAAATAATACGAGTAACGTACATTTTATAAATATTTATTTTAAATTATAAAAACTTAACAATTCATCAAACCAATAAGAATTCAATTCAGTAAATTCAAAATTAGAAAATATTCCTTATATTACAACAAATTTTTTGTGTTTTCTTAAAAGACTTTCGTTTAAAAAAATCTTGTATTGTATCTGTGTCCTTCCTATTTTGATTACATACTTCGACAATACTGAAAATAAAATATTAGTTTTGAATTACGCTTTCAATTTAAAATGTTCCCTTACCATGTTCTTCACCCGGCAAAGCCCCTTTAACTTTTTTAATTCGATCCCTTCTTATTTGTTCGGCAAACTTTTCTGTGATCAATTTGCTTATAATGGATTTTAAAAAGCCGTTTGACTTCTTTCTTGGAATCTTCTTTCGATGTGTATTGAGTACTGGAAAGCAATGTGTGTACTGGAAAAATAGTATAAATAAAACGACAATTAGAATAAATGTGAATAGAATACTTCTTATACTTTCTGCCGTAGGCACTTGGCGAAACACACTTAATACACACATTTTTAAAATTTTTTTTAAAAACACTTGTTAAATATTTCGCAAAATTACAAAAGGTTTAAAAAATCACTCGATCGATTTCGGCTTATTAGGCCATCATCAGGAGTATCTACTAAACTGTAAAAATAAAAATGTAGTTAGATATATATATATAGTTGGAAAAAGCAAAAAGTGAAACCAAAATATACCAATAAAAAAATGTGGGAGTGGTAAAAAATAAAAATTAAAAATTAAAAAAGGGGTGAGTTAAACACAGGTAAAATTGGTGAGAGCAATAAACATTAAAAAATAAAAATTAAAAGAGGGTGAGTTAAACACAGGTATATGATTATTGATTAGTCAACGGTCGAATAACAAAATTCCAGATGTTGATTTTTTTATATTTTTTTTATTTTTTTTATTTTTTATAACCCGACGAATTAGTAATTTTATGGTATGGAATGAGTATGTGAATAAAACAATGCGGGGTCGGTAATTGGTGAGAAACGGATTTCTCTCTGTTCGTTGAGGATATTTTGGTTAAGAAATATAGCTTTTCGGATTTCGTAAGATTCTAAGTTGTCTAAACGTCTGCTTTTTGGTTGTACATGCAATATTTCTAAATTGTTTAAACTGGATGTGTGATTTTCTAACGTTAAATGATTATAAAGGGATGATTCATGGCTACCAGATAAATGTTCTTTAACTCTAACTTCAAAATTACGCCCAGTCTGTCCGATATAAGAGGAACTACAATCATTGCAATTGATCTTATAAACGCCAGACTTGGAAAGGCGATCAATTCTTGGTTTGTTGTTAAAAATCATTTTCTTAATTGTATTATTGTTATAAAAAGCAAAGCTAATATCTGTATATTGTGTCACGATGTTACTAATCCGTTGACTAGTTTTTCCTATATACTCTAAGCGGCGCCAATTTTTCGGCATTGGACTATCAGGTGGATAAATGTTAGCTAAAGCTTTATGCTTCAGTTTTCTGTTTAATAGCTTTAATATAGTCTTAGCTGCATAACCGTTATTCGCTGCTATTTCTAAAATTATATTAAGCTCTTTGTTATAATTGGATATGGTCAAAGGAATGTTTATTAATCTATCTAAGAATGAGTGGAAAGCTGACATTTTAATATTATGGGGATGGTTTGACGAGTTAGGTATAATGGCGTCTGTATACGTGGGTTTTCTATAAATTTTGAACTCTAATGAAGAATTAATTCTGGTTATTGTTAAGAAGAAAACAAATCTATTAACTTTCTAGATATAACAATAACCAGAATTAATTCTTCATTAGAGTTCAAAATTTATAGAAAACCCACGTATACAGACGCCATTATACCTAACTCGTCAAACCATCCCCATAATATTAAAATGTCAGCTTTCCACTCATTCTTAGATAGATTAATAAACATTCCTTTGACCATATCCAATTATAACAAAGAGCTTAATATAATTTTAGAAATAGCAGCGAATAACGGTTATGCAGCTAAGACTATATTAAAGCTATTAAACAGAAAACTGAAGCATAAAGCTTTAGCTAACATTTATCCACCTGATAGTCCAATGCCGAAAAATTGGCGCCGCTTAGAGTATATAGGAAAAACTAGTCAACGGATTAGTAACATCGTGACACAATATACAGATATTAGCTTTGCTTTTTATAACAATAATACAATTAAGAAAATGATTTTTAACAACAAACCAAGAATTGATCGCCTTTCCAAGTCTGGCGTTTATAAGATCAATTGCAATGATTGTAGTTCCTCTTATATCGGACAGACTGGGCGTAATTTTGAAGTTAGAGTTAAAGAACATTTATCTGGTAGCCATGAATCATCCCTTTATAATCATTTAACGTTAGAAAATCACACATCCAGTTTAAACAATTTAGAAATATTGCATGTACAACCAAAAAGCAGACGTTTAGACAACTTAGAATCTTACGAAATCCGAAAAGCTATATTTCTTAACCAAAATATCCTCAACGAACAGAGAGAAATCCGTTTCTCACCAATTACCGACCCCGCATTGTTTTATTCACATACTCATTCCATACCATAAAATTACTAATTCGTCGGGTTATAAAAAATAAAAAAAATAAAAAAAATATAAAAAAATCAACATCTGGAATTTTGTTATTCGACCGTTGACTAATCAATAATCATATACCTGTGTTTAACTCACCCTCTTTTAATTTTTATTTTTTAATGTTTATTGCTCTCACCAATTTTACCTGTGTTTAACTCACCCCTTTTTTAATTTTTAATTTTTATTTTTTACCACTCCCACATTTTTTTATTGGTATATTTTGGTTTCACTTTTTGCTTTTTCCAACTATATATATATATCTAACTACATTTTTATTTTTACAGTTTAGTAGATACTCCTGATGATGGCCTAATAAGCCGAAATCGATCGAGTGATTTTTTAAACCTTTTGTAATTTTGCGAAATATTTAACAAGTGTTTTTAAAAAAATTTTAAAAATGTGTGTAATAGTGAATAGAATAATTTACAAGTAAGCAAGACAAAATAAAAGCTCATGCATACGTTTTCATATAAATGCGTGTAGTATGATTTTATATTACAGATATACATGAAAACTTTTGACAGTGAGTGAAAGTGATGGCAAGCCAGAATGCACAAGATCTGAACTAGCAGGTTAACAGAAAGGCTTTGCAAATGCTTACCATATTTTCTTTACAACCTTTTTCACACAGTTTATGATCGAGCTCACTCTATTTTCCATTGTCGTCTATATCTGTTATTGCAACAAATGACAATTCGGCTGGCCAATCCATTTTTATAGATAAAATGTCAGACTATAATTGATTGGACTGTTTCACTTCAGCTATGTCTTGCAAGATAGTTTGGTGTGTTTCGTACTGAATGGATATAACATTGCTGACTGCAACTTGTTCTGTCGCTATTTCTGTATGTTTATCCGATAATACGGATTCTGATAACTCGCTATTGATTGATTGATTGATTTTGAATATACGACCAAGCATTTACATTTATTTGGAAGGATAGGATAGGATTGAGGTCGACCCGGTTACAAACACCTTGACGGTCAATTGTTAGTATTTACATTTTTCTAATAATTACTTTACTACATTTTTTCTACAAACTGCTTTCCATCCTTGGCATCCTAAAGTCAATATTAATTAGCTTTCCATTGATTGATACTCTCAACCAACCATGACAACACATCTCCAATCTACTTCCGTGCTTTAATTAAATTAGGATTAAACTGCATACTAATTTCTAAAATTCAAAACGCATTAATTTAATTAACTAATCTCTTCCTCTTAATTAATTAATTTTAAATTTAAGTTTAATATAATTTCCATAAATTGAATCCAATTTCTCGTGATCTCTGAAACAAAATTAATATTAATCTATTATTAGTAAATAATTACTACTTGATTAATATGAATTAACTTATGTAAATTTGTTCATAACCCTAGATTTTCATGAGCCTGTTATTAAATATCATTAGTTGCTACGGACAATCTTAATATTAATATTAGTATCTGTTTCTCTTGGTTTTTTTTGCTTCCCAAATCTGTGAATTTTCCGGTTTTAAAGTACCTTTTGATACTACTGTCAAATTCTGCAATCGATAAACTATCATAACCCAAAATATATATTAAAATTGAATTTATGCAAGAAAATGATTTTGCTAATAAATTTCGATTTGGCTATAATTTACTGTTGAGTGTTGAGGACATTTTTAGGAAATAAGCCACCTTCACAATATTTTTAGGAATCAATTCAATGAATAAAGCTTTACCTGTAAAAATTGTATTAATAATAAATTCCAATGACCAATGATTTGCACATTATCGTACTGCTTCACAGTTATTTTAAATGTCCCCTTCTAATTACCTATGGAGGAATCAACCTCCTATTTATGATTCCATTTTCAGCCTTCATGTTTATTTAATAATACAGCCCATACATATAAATAAATCAGTAAAATACATGAATAAAATTGAATAGAGGTAAATCAAATAAATTACTTCTCCAAAAGGATTTTTCATAAAGTTTATTAATTTTATAAATTTTATAAACTTTATAGGTAGGTATACAATTACACCTAAGGTTAATATAGCAAATCAAGGGAAAGGGAAAATAGTTTAATTAGTTAAATTTTAGTTCAAAATTAATTTAATTTTCATTACCAAGTTATGCAACCTGTTTTCAAATTACAATTGTAGTAAAATTCCAAATTAGTACATACATAAAATATGAAGACATCCAGTTCCTAATTATATTCAGCTATGCTGTGGTTTTTTAAAAAACATCACATATATCTACATAAAACCCATCCCCGATATACAACACAACAACACTTTACTCGTGTTATGTATTATAACTTACAACAAACGAACCAAGGAAGCCTACACAAACCGCACCTTATCAACACATACAAAACCTACTACTTCTACAACATTCGTGTCGTGACACAGCGCAAAACCAACATAAATGTCTAAACATTTTTGTTGACTTCGACGCAGTGTTGTCTTTATCTACTTTTGTTGTACGACACACACGAGGAATGAAGTATTCTAGTATAATTCTCTATACAAATTTTCTCTACAAAATAACCCATTGTTTGAATAGAAATAAATAAAAAATAAAACAATGTAATAAAATGAACAAATTCTTCACAAATACATACCAGCAATGCATGTATTGTGAACAACAGCACATGGTGAAATTACCCGCTTAACGGTATTAGAGTACCGTTAATTATTTCTTTTTGAACTCGTTTTTATTTTTTTAAATTTTTTAATGTTCAAAAATTCCTACACTTTTCACTTTTTCACTTTAATTATGTTTTCCCACATTTATTCATTTATTTAACGCATCATAAAGCGCAAAAATAACTAAATTTAACTCACATTTAACTTAAAATACATACCCACATGTGCATATATTATATATGTATAGACACATATATAGTATAACATATATACTTACATCTGTAAACATGTAGAACAAAACCAAAGTAAAACCAAATTTACAAAGAGGACGACCAAAACAAGTCCATCCTCTTCGAGCGTCGACGACCAACCTACACCGACACCAGTCGTATTTTTAATTGTTTTTGAAATTGCATTCTTGCGAAAAAAGGTGAAGAGGCGATATATAACTCCATATACAACGGCGAAAAAAAAATGTTTGACGACTCTTATAATGGCTTCTGCTGATGGCCCTCTTCCACGACCAATGATTGTGCTTAATTACAAAATTATACCATTGAACTTATTTAGAACCCCATGCCCAGGGAGTGGGGATTTAAAAAATAAGAATCAGGCTGGATGACTAGCGAATTCTTTATTGAATACGTAGCTAATATTTTCCTACGGTGGCTAAAACAGAACAATGTAAATTTCCAGTAATTTTGGTCGTTGATGGCACTTGTTCGCATTTGATGCTTAGCCTTGGTGAGCTTTGGAAAGAGAATGCCCTAATTAACTCACCATATTCAGCCACTCAATGTTGCGGTGTTTCGGCCATTAAACCCAGCATGGAAACAGCTGTTCACAATTGGTGAATAAATAATTATCAAATTGAATTGAAAAAGGAGTACTTTAGTCCCTTGTTGTGCATTTTATAATACACTACTGCCAATCCAACTACAATTCAAAGTGGCTTCAGAACAACTGGTTTGTTTCCTTTTGATTCGGAAGCAGTAAACTACGGTAAGTTAATTCAGAACCTAGAATCTTCGCTCCAATCGACTACGCCGATTTCTAAAACACAAGCACATCTGGTTGAACATAATCAATTCCATTAAAATTTTGAATTATTTTTACCAAAGACCACCATTGAGAAATTTACTAGCTCTGAATCTGAATCAAAATGGACTGGATCACTAGAAGACCAACATTTATTTTATTTGTGGGAAAGTGAAAAAGAAAAAATAGAGAACGGAAACATGCTTCGCATGTTTTTATCAATTTGGAGAGTTCGGCTTGCGGATTTGAACCCATTAATGAAAATCTAAATGTTAATCAGACAAAATGTTTAAATATGGAATCTGGCGATAACCCACTGTGCAATAACATAGACCTATATGGTACATTCGCTCATCACGATGGAGCTATTCTAACTGAAATTGAGGAAGTTGGCAGGTATTGGTGATTAGCATGGAATCATAACACCTGCCGATGATTTTATGAATCAAGTGGAAACTCCATTTAAGGAAACTATATTTTGTCCAAAAACGAAAGAAGAAGCCACAACCATAAAGCGGACACGAAAAACTATGCCGTCAGTAAAAATTTCATCTGACGCTTACATTTCATATTAGGACAAGAAAGAACATGAAAACGATCGGGTTGTAAAAGGAAGATTGAGTCGGAGACAAAAGCGAGAAGCGCAGAAGTAAATAAAAGAAACCGTTATTGTAAGAAACAGAAAACAAACCTGACATAAAGGAAGATCGGTGCGTCATAGATAACTACGAAGGCGAATATTTTCGAGGTATTTTACTTGCGCAAGAACCTGAAAAAGAAGACAAATTTATGTATCCATTGCAGGATGTTATTTCCACAATTGCGGAGCCAGATATCCTAAACGCCAGAGAAGTTTATAACATCAAGGAAGTACCTAAACTTAAAAATAATAAATTATTAGATTATGTAGTGATAAGGTAGGTACTTATACGTATATCGTGGTTATTGTAATCACAGAACTGAACTTTAAGCTAGGCTTAATTTGAAATACTCAAAAGTGCAATTTTTAATTTGTGATAAGTACAAAGGTATAGTAGAGACATATAGTGTGAAAGAGGCTAAATTTATTTTTATTAATTTTCTATGTATAAGTATGTAAGAATTAATTTATTTTTATTTAATAAATATTAATTACTTAATTATAAAGTAGGCCAACGAAACTGTTATTAATCAATATCTAGAGTATTTTAACACGTTCCATAATACGGACATAACTGGTTCATATTAGGCCCGCAAAATAGTCCTAAAAGTACTAAAATAGTTCAATTAAACATAACTCATAACATAATAATAACTCAATATGAAAGCACCTCCTCCGGATATGTTAAATATTAAAAAAACCTTTGAACATTAAAAAATTAATTGCGATACGTAGGTCCATATTACTTATAGCGATTTACCTTTTGCATTTTATATAATTTACAACAACAACCGCTTACCTTACATACCCATCAATGTTTGCTTCGCAACGACCTTTGGGTTTAGATTTTATACTTACCCCTTTTCTGGGATTATCGGCGGAACTGTTTCGCGGTCTTCCTTCACAGTGTTGTCGGCGCAGTGTTGTTGAGGTGCGACTCACACATATGACCCCAGGTTTCTTAGTACTACACCCAAGCTTCCAGCATTCCCTTAACACCTCAGACGCCCAACGAGCTCCTTCTTTCCCCATTATTGGGGCGCAACTCAAAAAAATAATGAACCGAAGGAACTACATGCCTCACGTCACTACACTTCAAAATTCCCTCATCACTTTCACCATTTTTAACAAACCCTTGTATTTGTACCTTGATTATTAATACATGAAACTTCAAAGTTAAATTAAAAGAATTAAAATTTACTATTTAAAATTTTAAAATTTTATATAGAGAAAATATTTCCTCCGCGAAAAAAAAACAAAACCGTTGTTCGCTAAGGCTATGCGATTCTCCCATTCTGATAACTCGCTATTTTGCATAAATTCGATTGATTGCACCTCGGAATTTGAAGTGATTTCAATTACTTCGATCTCATATTCATGAAATAACTTTCCGTAACGTTGCGTTGCGAAACTTTTCGTTTACCAGAGAATACCATTTTAGGGTTTTCTTAATACTTTGACATAAACTCGCAATTTGAAAATTTTCGTAATAGTTCAAAAATAGCACCCCAGATCGGTGATTTTAGTATAGAATGCATTTTTTAAATTTATTTGTTTGCCAGTACTAACAAATAGCTTGGGTTGCGGAAATTAAAAAAATTGTTAAACGCCTCGACATAAATTTTCGACAGACATAAAAAGTTGATTGTATTTTTTTGTACATAATTGTACGTATACATACAATTTTCTTAGAGTGGTGCGAGTTGTGTGCGGTTAATAATAATTTATGTATGATACAAACATTATCAACAATCTCATGCCGTAAATTTATATATCAATAAAATAAATTAAATTTTCATTTCCTCATTATGTACACATACCCAGTACCAAAAGGAAATAAGAGAAAAAATTACTTCCGTCCTTCTGCTACGTATACACTCGTATCGGCGTGTACCAAAACACAAAGTACAACAACATTCAATTTAAGATATTTCTGTTGCTTTTGGTTTTGACTGTTGTGTGACAAGGAGACGAACCAAAAAAAAATAGAAAATTAGAATTTTAAATTTTTGATTTATTATGTTTTTAATTACGATAATAACAATTATGATGGTTATATGAATTTTATTGTTTTTCGGATTATTTTGGTCGGAAATTTATGTGTTTTTTTTGCTATTTGTTTAATTACTAACGTTTAGCTATCTTTAAGATTTTCATTTTAAAGAAATTTTTTTTTGCTACTCGTATAAACATTTTAATGTTGAAAGCAGTGCTCAAATTTTGAAATAATTTCAAAAATTTATTGAACCGGAGTTATTTCCAATTTTTTTAAATTAGTTTTACAATTAAGATTAGTTTTACGCAGGCAATCCTGAAACGATTTGTTAGGCTGCAAACGGAATTTTAGCCTATATTTTAGCAAACAAATTCTGCTGAGCTTGAGAGAGAAGGATTTGAGACAGAGCCTATACCTCCTAATTCCTAAGGAATGATTTCCTCTGTGGACTCTATAATCGACTAGAATAACGATTAAAACTGTTAAAGAAAATGTTTGAAACAAATTCAAAATTTAGAGAATTTTAGGTGTTTCAACAGTTTTAATAGAACTTTAGTTTCTGCGACGTACTTCATATTACAAAATTAAAAAGCCAAATTTTAAGAATTTTTTTTATTTTTTATTTTATTCTTGAAAATATAATACAAAAAAAACAGTGTTTAAACAATTTCATTCCGAACTGTATTCCGATAAAATTGGGCCAGTTATTTAAGATATCATTAAATTTACAAATTTACAAAAAAAAATCCAATAATTTCATAGGCCGTAAATATTTGAAACTACGCAGAACATTACAGATCAATAAGTGAATAATCAAATGCTGTTTTAGTAGTGGTTTATAGTAATAATGTCAAGCAAATTTGGCAAGTTAATAAGATTTAGTACACAATGTTACTCAAAAATATTTA
The DNA here is from genome assembly GCA_963556165.1 of Tipula helvola. Lineage (NCBI taxonomy): Eukaryota > Metazoa > Arthropoda > Insecta > Diptera > Tipulidae > Tipula > Tipula helvola. Next base: position 289,896,233 of record OY744481.1, read on the forward strand.
TTTTCTTTTATTTTAAATCAATCGATATAATAACTATGTACATTGTACATATATGCAAATCACATAAGTATAAATAACCATTTAAATACTCAAGGCACCAATTTTACAGTGCAAACATTTTATTTTACACAATTTATATTCAAATTTTTATAAATTTTCCACATGAGAATATCCAATTTACAACAAATATACAAACGAACGTATAGAATTAGGTATGGACATATAATTTTTCGCTTGAATATTCGTCGTTAACATTATTGTTATGTCGTTATTTCAACAAAACCATTAAAAAAACGCTAACAATTTCGACAGATTTATTAACCTTCTATTACCCAAAAAATACTATTCAGGTTAACGAACTGTGGATTTTAAAATAAAAAAAAAACCATCCTGTCTCTTCCATTACACCCAGAGTTAGCGGATTTATATTTCTGAGCACACATGATAATATAGAGTTGCCGTTTCAAATTTTAGATGGGCTTACCAGGTAGATAGGTTACTACCATTGTTGTTCGTCTAGTTGAAATAAAATGTTGATTAATTTAAATTCCATGTAACATGGAGCATCATGTTATTCATTTTTTTTAAGCCTCGTGTCTATAACCAAAAAATATTATTTTTGCTAAGCCCGGCTTACGTTACCCCGAGTATATATTTACATTTTCTTGGTGTTAATAAAAATAGACAAAAGGAGAACTAAGCGGTGTGACAGCAAGATGTCTTTTGCTTTTATCTTCAAACTTTATTGATGATGTGTGCGATGAGACTTAGAAGATGTTTACAGCAAACCACTCTCCTCGCAAAATTGTATAAGAGTCGATATTCTTTAAGGAATCTGGCATTACAGTTATCAATTCAATTATCGTGGTAGCATTAAATAATCGGCAAACAACTCACAATGTTTCCATTTGGAGTCGAACCAAATAAATGGAGGACTTCACGAATTGTAAACAACCAGCATGTACTAAGTAGAAGTAGCAGTGAATTAAAACCAATATTGTGAAATACGTTAACGAAAATCTAATGTTTTTGCAGAATTTGCTCATTCGTCTAATTAGAATTTGAGCAAAAATTAGAAGAGATTTTAAATTAAATTTTAAACTTTAAATTGAAGTTCCGAATTTTCCGTAAATTTGGATCATTTGAAATTTTAATCTTAAGTTACTTTACGGAATTTTTATAACGAGCTTTCCTTACTCAATTCCGATGTAATCAACTAATTTGAAATTTTGTTCGAATGTTAAAATTTTTGAATTGATGATTTGGTACAGTCAACCATCCTGCTTAGTTTTAGGCTCCATTTTCACAGATTATTTTATAAACTCCATTTTAACAAAATTAGATCGTCTTAGATTCGACGTTAGGAAGGAAATCATATTTAATACTCTGCAATCAGCAATCGTAATCAGATGATGAAATATTCCATTCACATCCTAAATGATTTTTTAACTTAAAGACGATGTCTCTCGATTCAAACGCAATGTATTATTGCTATAATGCTAGCTTTCATTTCCCGTAGGATATGTTTTTGAAACTCAGTTCTCTATTTAAAAAAAGTTTACTTATATTTGATTTTAAATATATTTTGAATTGTTTTAGCCACATCGATTTTCAAATAAAAATATTAACACTGTTTGGAGGTTGAGATATTCTCAAAATTACTGCCCGCACATTTTAGGGCTTAAAAATTGAATTGCTCGAAACAATACACGCTTGGTTTCAACTGTGTACTTAAATATTAAAAAAGGCTAACGGTTCTCAAGAGTTGCCTATGATAATTTCAAACACAGTACAAGTGCTTGTAGAAATGTTAATTCAACAAACGCGTCCAATCAAGAAATTAATATGAACGAAGAAAGAATAGCCCCCCCTCCTTCCCCCTCACCTTATTCGGCAACCATGAACACAACTCGCAATGGGATTTTCCAAACAATCTCACCAAGCAATACACTATGTACACACACAAATTCATAAGAATTTATTCTCATCAGATAACAACCATCAACACGATCGATCAGACAACAGTTGTAAGGTGATACACTCGCATTTCAATGAATTACTGCCAGCAGTATATATTACAGCGACCAGTTTGGCAAACGGCATCGGTGTAGAGCATTATTGGACTCGTGCTCTCAAGCTAATTTAATCACAGAAGATTGAGTTTAAAGACTGAATTTTTAGAGGTCCAATGCTAACATTTTAGCCGACGGAATTGCATCTTAAAGCGCGAGCAAATGTAACGGAATCATAGAAATGCAAGAGGCCAACGGTATTTCAAATACCATAATCTTAAGTACAAATGCTCTAGGTACTTGCCAAATTCATTCTCAACACAAGATTGGGATTATATCAAAAATTTACAGCTAGCATATCCGAATTTGCATTCAACAGCAAGAATTGACTTAATTCTGGGAGCGCCAAAGTTTTTTGAGATTATTGGATCCGTTAAAATCGTGTTGAAAAATAATAAGCCAGTCGTACAAAGCATTGCATTCGGATGGGTGATGTCGGGAGACTTACAAACGAGTGTACATACTGCAGAATCAGATGATCATTTCCAATGCAATGCTACACAGGTAGACTTATCGAAGCTGTTATGAAAATTTTGGGAAATAGGGGAAATACCTCGCAAATTATTTGTAAACGAAGATAAGCTGGCGTGTGAAAATCATTTCCAGAAGACATTTAAACGAGATTCAACGGGAAAATTTATGCTAAGGCCATTTAAGAAAAACCACTCTGCATTGCGCAATTCATTGAATCTGGCGATTTCACGATTGTTTTCAATCAGCGAGTAATCAGCGGGTGAGGGATGATTATTTAAATGTCATGGACGTGGACATTGGATCATATGGAACAAATATCTGAATGTCGCAACAAGTCCAGCAAAGTGTTTTTATTTACTGCATCTTGCTGTTTTAAAGGAGTTAACGACTAAAACAAGGGTTGTGTTTGACGGTTCAAACGACATTTCAATACATTATATCTTAATGGTGGGTCCAGTGGTACAGCCGAATATGTTAACATCATTACTACGATTTCGGTTTAGTCCAATAGCATATGGTTTCTTCCAGAAGACAGAGATTTCTAGCGGATTGTGTGGCGTAGAACCAATACGTTATTATCGCCTAAAAACTGTAACATATTAAAGGTTGCGACTGTCATGTGCTTCATTTCAAGCTACCAGATCAGATTAAACCAAATCTCAATAGATTGCAAGAACTCTAATCGGGAAGTCCCAGAGTTGATTCGGGAACCATTTTATACGGACGATTTGCTATGTAGCGTATACATAACATCGAAAAAGCAGAAGCTCTACAAAAGGATTAACTTTAGAAAGGGCAAATCCAACTCCTGTGAACTATTATCCACCATTCCAAGTTCAAATCAAGATATGTGATGTGTTACCCCGGAACTTTAATAATATTGAAGCGATAAAAAAAATTTAGGGTTATGATGCTATGTTAACATGCAAATATATAGCAATTGAGACAATAAAGGTCACAAAGCGATCTATTCTTTCGGAACTGTCTAGATTATTTGACCCAATATTACTAGGAGCGTCAATTGTTGCCGTGTAACCATAATTTTTCGAAACTATTGGTGGAGCAATATCATTATCGATACTAACTTACATGCTGGGTCTACCTTACTTGTAGCAGTTATTAAGCAAAAATATTGAATCATTCAAAGCCGGGACTTAACTAAACTTGTTGTAAATAAATGTCTAATTTGCTTTAGACACAAACAGCAAACTGCAAGTCAATTGATTGGTGACATTTCAAGTTCACGCATAGAAAAACAAACGCGACCGTTCATCTATGCCGGAATTGATTATGCTGGACCGGTCACGATGAAATTGTGTAAAGGCTGGAGTAAAACCGCTTACAAAGCATACAGGGCCTGTTTGATCATTCGCACGGTGTGGTGCAGTTCATACTGTTTTCCTTGCCTACTTTGATTTAGTTTCTATAGTGGTGAAATAAAGAAAAAATTGTACACTGCACCTAGGCTTGCCACCGGTCCTCCTTTGTGGAGGACAGTCCTCCTTTTGAAAGAAGTTTCCTCCATCCTCCCCGGAGACAAAAATATCCTCCACATTAAAAAATAATTTTAAATTCATTTTTTAAACAATTTTGGAAGGGATTAAAAAATTCAATTGTTTTCGGAAGTTATACTGATTATTTGCGTACATTACAGGAATTAAAATTGTGTCTAGATTTTTATAAAAGAACTATGAAGTATGATGTTTCCGAAACTTCAAGTAGATATGCTGATTGTACGTAGAGATTACATACTCATATTATCAAAATTCATCCTGAAATACTTTTTCAATTTGAAATGTCCCGGTTTAAATTATATTTTACGGTGAATAGCTATATTATAATTTTAAAACTAAGTTTCGCTACGAAATTCCAGCAATACGAAATTCTAAAATTTGTCAGAATATTCTGTAATTCTAGAAAAGCTGTAGATGATAAAATTTTGTAAACCAGAATTAAAATTTTAAAATTTAGAATTTACGCAGTTGAATTTTGATAGTATAAATAAACAGTTCCTGACTCCGACTCCGCATTTTATATTTTTCTTTCACTCATAAAGTATACCTTACCTTAGTTACAAAAAGACTCCAATCAGTATATTTCACCCCCGCCCAATTTTTATTTCAATGGCGATGCGTAATGTTTCACTTATAGGAAAAAATGGAGGTGTGGCCAACACACGACTTTCTTTTACGAACAGCGAATTTTAAGAAACTATTATAATACAAATTTCTTGCAAACTTAATTAAGATTGTTTTTACTTTTATATGTTTTCTGAAAATTGTATATTTTTGAAATATTTGCAAAATAAATTTTCTGTTTCGCGGAATCTGGGAGCTGTAACCCCAAATATTATGTAAGGCATTAATGAAGATATATCTGTTTTGAGGTCCGCTGAGTCCGAAAAAGTAGGTTTCGAAATGATGTCTGTCTGTCCGTTTGTCCGTCCGTCTATCAGTCTGTGTCTTCTCTATAGCCCAGATGGCGTAACCAATCGAACAAAAACTTGAGATTTAAGCTTTACTTATGTATGTAAAAGAAAGTAATAAAAAATAATAAATTTGTAAGAAGTTTGCGTAATTGGTTTCTCAAAATTCCCTGTTCGTAGAAGAAATGTGTTGGCCACACATCAATTTTATTTTTTTTATAAAATTTTTTAATTTTTTTTTTAAATTTTTTTTTTTTAAATTTTTTTTTTTTAATTTTTAAATTTTTTTTTTTAATTTTTAATTTTTTTTTTTTTATATTTTTTTACTTTTATTTTTTGGAAACATTTTGTTTTAGTAGTTTTTTGTAAACCTTATACTTTTTGAGATATTTGCAAAACAAATTTTCTGGCCCAAGGGAGTGGCCACTTCCGGTTGCCCGATTTAGAGTAAAATTCACTGGGACCTCCCAATTTATCAAAAAAGCTTAAATCGGAAGTTTCAGTTTGATTGGTTAAGCCATCTGGGCTGTAGAGAGGACACAGACTGACAGACGGACAGACAGACGGACAGACAGACGGACAGACAGACTGACAGACAGACATCATTTCGAAACCCACTTTTTCGGACTCAGGGGACCTCAAAACAGATAAATCTTCAATAATCTCAAGGTCGAAAATTTTCATGATTACTATACTTTATTTTACTTACGTAAAAGAAAGTAAAACTCAAATATATTTGAAACAGAAATAAAACCATCGTTAGCACATAGAAAAATGTTTCTGCTTGATAACGAGATGTTATTGGCTAGAAATTATGTCGTCTCCAAGGTTAGAGTATTATTAAGGATAAACAACAGTATAGAGGCAAACATCCGCTACGTAATTTGGCAATGGTTTAAAATGATTTTTAGATATTACCGGAAAGTTCACAGTCATAGAGACCAGCCGTAATCTTCATCTTTTAGCCACCAAGAAAATCATGTTGAACAACTAGAAGAAAACATGAATCCGAAAAATTTCTAGATAACCATAGGGAATCGAAGCAACTTCGAATTACAAAAATTATGGATTAAATTTTTTGATGTCTTGGAGAAAGTGGTGTAACGAGGTCAACCGGAAGCTGACCCCGCCAACAGAATTACCCCGAAGTCACCACCTGCAGCATTTGCTCTGGCTATCGCGCAGTCTGTCGTGGGGTTGTGGTGGTGTCCATTCAGGGTCGAGTTAGCTGCCTATACGGATTTTGAGATCAATACGCACACCTCACACATAGAGTTTCTGCTCGAGAAATCTCATCTCGAGAATCTCGAGAAAGATTTTTGAATTTTAATACTCGTAATCTCGAGAAAAATTAATTTTAAAATTTCGGGATTCTCATTTCTCGAGAAATTTAATCGAGATTCTCGAGAACTATTAATATTATATTTAGCGGCACCTATACATATCTTATTTTGTTGTTCAGTCTATTTCATTTTTTTATAAATAAAATAGTGTTTGATATACATTTATTACCTTTTTTAAATAAATTTTACATTTTGTTAAAAAGAAGAGACATTTAAATTTAACTCCCAAAATTATTTTAATATGACCGAATATAACAGCGAAGATGTGTTGGAAATATTTTAAAAGAACTGACCTTGACCAAGATATAGCTAGTTGAACCAAATACGAGGAGTCTCTTGCGTGTAAGGCCGCATCTACGACGGGTTTATATCGACATTCGCCTGTGAAAATTAAAGAATGTTATACCAGCGTTGTTTGTGAACCGACAACCAAAAAAGGAAACAGATCGGCTAGTACTTTATAAACGATAAAAGTTTAACACTTGCAAGAATCATTTCTTAGCTTGCTGCAAACGATGGAATATCTATTAATGGTAATGTTAAAGAATTAATTTATTCGAAACAATCTGCAATTATAGGGATCCTTATTCCCGAAAAATACATCAGGTATGATGAATTTCGCCTGAAAATTTAGGCTTGATGAGAATACCGATGAAATACCATCAAAAGCATGATTGAACGTTTTTTTTTTTAATTAAACCAGCAATTATAAAAACGATAAATGATCTTAATCTTGGTCGATACTATGAGATCCAAAAAATGATGATACAGGTGCCTCCAATATATTACGCATCCTTACGCCGGTTAAAAAATCAATAGAGGCACTTAGCCGTTAAGATGGGTCATTTGTCATGTATTGAATTTAATTAATCTTCAAGTTCAACAACGTCTCAGGACGATATTAGTTCTATAGAACAACTTCTAGAGGAGAGTATTCGTGAAAGCATACAGCTACCCACAACAATAGAGAATAACCTCCGTTGTTCGGAAATGGTGGTTTATGAAGCAACTGGTGGAATAACCAGAAATTTGGAAAATCGTACAAATGCTTTATTATTAATAAAACCCACATCTACGTAAAATGAAAGGAATTTTTCGGTGTCTGGAAATTTGTGTACCAAACGAAGGGTACGTTTAAATGACAAATCCATAGACAGTTTAGTAATTTTGAAACATTATTTGTTAAATAACGAAAATTAACTTATTAATAAATTAATTTGAATTATTTCGTTCTAAGTAGTACGTATCTTTTGTATCATTTTTAATCTTCATAAGAAATATTGATTTACCTGATGAACTGATATTTATTTTGTTATTGCCTTCCTGAATGAGTGGATAATATTCTATTTTAAATTAAGAAATTATCATTAACTTTTAAGATTAATTTTGCTAAATATTTTTATTTTTCGAAGGCAAAATTCCAACATTCTCGAAATTCTCGAGAAAATTTATTGAAATTCTCTATTTCTCGAGAAACAAAATTGTTGCAAAATTCGAGAATCTCAAATCTCGAGAATGAAAAACATTCGAGAAATCAGAAATTCTACTCACACACATGGCCACTCTTCGAATTTAATTAATTACGACATTATCTCTGTAGTATAACAAAATTAACACATTTTTTATTTCTTTTTAATTAAGGCAAACAAAAAAAATTACAGAAATATCCGAACAGACTTGGATTTCCTCGAAACCATTCCGTGATTTGTTCCCGGGCGCATACAAATTTGTCCTCGCTGGTTCCGCAGAGCTCTCCGTACCCAGTAGAATCTGAAATGAACCCCAAAAGAAAAAGGAAACAAAAATTGCAGGAATTCCTTCAACAGGAAAAATCCAAGAAGGCCCCGAACAAGTAAAAATTACAATAAACTAAATTTAATAATTATAAATAAATGGAAAAAAAAAATTTGTTATACCATCCAATCGAACTTTCTCAACCGGAACAGATGCACAAGGATCCCGCTATCTTCAATATCGTTATTGACGTCACAATTTCTCGGATGATAAAAATACTGATTTCGCCCCTCCAGATGCCCACTGATGTATTGATGTCACGGCAAGAAGCGGCTGGTAATAATTTGTTAGACGGATAATTTGATCGATGATAATTTTGACGGTAGAACTAGTACTCCACACGTCGCAATATAATGCTCGCTCTATAGGTGTTATGGGATTTTTTCCTTCTTTGTTATCTCCACTAAATCTAGATTGTAGTTTCACAACTGAGGGCTTGAGTTTTCTTATTTCAACAATTTATTTGTTGTTTTTTTATAGTCAACCCCCTCACTACACGTACTTATATTTTATTTCAACCAAAACTGTATGGTTTATTATATTTGTCTTTACGACGTATTCTTTTGTTTTTCCAATTTATTTGGATTTTATTTTTAATTTTATTGGAATTTTCTTCCCACTATCTTCACCTTTTGACGATTCGTTTACCAAATCCCCTAAAAAAAACTCACTGTAATCGCAACAAAAAATAAAATAAAATATAAAAATCCTCTCTCCGACAACAACGCTACTCAGTAAAAAAACATCAAACGTTCATTCCGTGAACTCGCACACGTCATCACTCGTTCAAAACACACACATCATTCACACTATTATGCACTTGCACTCGATCAGTAATCATCCTTCAATTATGGATAAAATTTGTAACGACTTCGTCGTTACAGTGGTCAAAAACAACCGAAATTTTTGCTATGTTTAAATTATGTTCTAATGAAAGAATTTAAATACGACCAGTATTATGAATTTTATAACAATTAGATTGCATGTAGAAGTTGAAATCGGAGTCGGATAGTCAATTTTTAATACATCGGAGTCTGAGTCGAAGAATTATTTTACCGACTCTACAGCCCTGCCGGAGACATTAATTCGTTATATTATAATTTCTTTGCAATAAATTTATGAAAATGCAAAGTTTTCTTAGTTTACTTCTTTATAAATCATTTGGTTGGGCATAGTACTGTTCCGTATCAGAATTTGCTTTTTAGCAACTATTAGTAATTTACATTTTGTTTATTACACACATTTTTAAAATTTTTTAAAAACACTTGTTATTTGCCAATGACGTCATGCATTCGGAGGTTTCATCATGTTTGGATTTCACCGGCTCCCAGAGCATCTACCACACACCAATTACGATAAATATTTTTCATATAAATTGTTCAATTGATTCCTTTTCTAACAAGTTTTATTTTAATTTCAGAAATGCCGACTACGCTTCCTTAAACGAGTTCCTCAGCAATTCTGATTGGGACTTTTTGCAACGCGGCGGTAATTTAAATGACATCGTTTTGATGTTTAACGACATTCTCAAAAGTGGTATTGAAAGACACGTTCCGTTGGTTAAAAAAAAACCGGCTTTCGGGAGCCCTGGTATAACAATAGATTGTTAAATCTGGAGAATCGCCGCAATAAGTTCCATTCATTATACAGGCGGTACGGGGTCCAATTTTATCCCAAATTTGATAACGCTCGCAAAGAGTTTAAAAGTTTAAATTGGTTTTTATATAACCAATACGTTGTGCGAATCGAGGAGGAATTGACATCAAATCCAAAGGAGTTCTGGAGTTTTATGAATAGTAAGAGAAAAGTGGTTGGTTTCCCTACTCCTATGTCTTACCAGAACTCCGTCGCTAGTCAACCCGCGGAGATCTGTAATTTGTTTGCTAGCTATTTTGCCTCAGTATACGAACCAGCCACGATGTCCCCTACCATTCCTTCATGCACTAACAGTTTCGTGGAATTTAATTATTTTAAATTTACTGAGCAGGAAGTTTGCGATTGCTTGCTTAATCTTGATATTAAAAAGGGCGCTGGTCACGACGGTATTCCGCCGATCCCTATTAAGCATTGTGCCGAGAGTTTGTCCCGCCCAATTACCTTCATGTTTAATGAAAGTTTACGTATTGGATTTTTTCCCGAGCCTTGGAAAATTGCATGCCTCCATCCCATTTTCAAGGCGGGTAGAAGAAACGAAGTAAGTAATTATCGGGGGATTTCCATTCTTTCCGTTATACCCAAACTATTTGAATCTATGGTTCACAAGGTCTTGGTTTTCCATACCAAATCATTAATTTCTTCTGCTCAGCATGGGTTTTATCCAGGCAGATCCACAGTGACTAATCTGGTTTCTTTTTGTGGCAAGTTATTTAGCAGTTTAAACTCCAGGCAGCAACTGGATGTTATTTATACTGATTTTGCGAAAGCTTTCGATAAGATTGACCACTCGCTCCTGATCTCTAAATTAAAGAACTTAAATTGTCAGTGCATTCCAATTGAATGGTTGCAGTCTTACCTTTCCGACCGTTGGCAATCCGTTAGGATTTGGGATTCAAGTTCACAGCTATTTCACGTGACATCTGACGTACCTCAAGGAAGTCATATTGGCCCTTTATTATTTATATTATTTATCAACGATATTGTTGACTGCTTTGAGTTTGCCAGCTGCCTCCTGTTTGCCGATGATATGAAAATTTTCGCCCGGATCAACAGCGTGTCCGATTGCGTAAAGCTGCAAGATGATTTGGACAAATTTTGCAGTTGGTCTATTCGCAATAGATTGGGACTCAACGTGAGTAAGTGTAAGAGTCTTTCATTTTATCGTACCCGGTCACCTCTGTCCCATCGTTATCGTCTGTATGGTGAGGATGTAGTCAGAGTGGAGTTTATATCTGATCTGGGTATAATTTTTTCAGCTGATGCCACCTTTACTAGACATATTAACACCATTATTAATAAGGCATACATTATGTTGGGTTTTATTAAGCGGAACTGTAAGGACGTCATCGACCCGATTACTCTAACATCACTGTACGGTTCTTTTGTTCGTTCTATTTTAGAATATGCATCGCCGGTGTGGTCACCATCTTACCACTGTCACTCGGATAGAATAGAAAGTGTTCAGAAGCAGTTTGTTTTGTATGCACTTCGTTGTCTACCGTCTACACGGTCTGTGGAATATGTTCTTCCTCCCTACCAAGATCGCTGTAACCTATTGAATCTGCACCGATTAGATTGTCGACGGGTAGTAGCATCGGCATTGTTCATTTGCGATATTTTCAGCTCTCGAATCGATTGTACTGAGCTGCTTTCACGCTTAAATCTTTACGCTCCGATACGTCAAATGCGCCCACGCGATGGACTGTTACTCATTAACCAGGTATCAACTAATTACGGTCTTTCGGAACCACTTTTGAGAGCATCGCGAGAGTTTAATTCAGTTTATGATGTTTTTGATTTCAACTTGTCCAGAGGGTCGTTTAAGAAAGCTTTATTTAAATTTTTATGTAATAATAATTAAATAGTCGGCGTTTTCTATCTATCTTTTATTCCTTTTGTGTTGTATTTCATTTTTACAAAATAATTTTATAATTTTTTTTAAACATGTTTGTATAACCGATTGTAATCACTGTAGGCTATACATGATAATAAATAAATAAATAAATAAATAAAAAAAAAAATATTTCGCAAAATTACAAAAAGTTTAAAAAATCACTCGATTGATTTCGGCTTATTAGGCCATCATCAGGAGTATCTACTAAACTGTAAAAATAAAAATATAGTTATATATATATATATAGTTGGAAAAAGCAAAAAGTGAAACCAAAATATATAAATAAAAAAAATGTGGGAGTGGTAAACAATAAAATTGGTGAGAGCAATAAAAATTAAAAATTAAAATAGGGTGAGTTAAACGCAGGTATATGATTATTGATTAGTCAACGGTCGAATAACAAAATTCCAGATGTTGATTTTTTTTTTTCCCCCCTTTCTTTATTTTATTATAACCCGACGTATTAGTCATTTTATGGTATGGAATGTGTATGAGAATAAAACAATGCGGGGTCGGTAATTGGTGAGAAACGGATTTCTCTCTGTTCGTTGAGGATATTTTGGTTAAGAAATATAGCTTTTCGGATTTCGTAAGATTCTAAGTTGTCTAAACGTCTGCTTTTTGGTTGTACATGTAATATTTCTAAATTGTTTAAACTGGATGTGTGATTTTCTAATGTTAAATGATTATAAAGGGATGATTCATGGCTACCAGATAAATGTTCTTTAACTCTAACTTAAAAATTCCGCCCACTCTGTCCGATATAAGAGGAACTACAATAATTGCAATTGATCTTATAAACGCCAGACTTGGAAAGGCGATCAATTCTTGGTTTGTTGTTAAAAATCATTTTCTTAATTGTATTATTGTTATAAAAAGCAAAGCTAATATCTGTATATTGTGTCACGATGTTACTAATCCGTTGACTAGTTTTTCCTATATACTCTAAGCGGCGCCAATTTTTCCGCATTGGGCTATCAGGTGGATAAATGTTAGCTAAAGCTTTATGTTTCAGTTTTCTGTTTAATAGCTTTAAAATAGTCTTAGCTGCATAACCGTTATTCGCTGCTATTTCTAAAATTATATTAAGCTCTTTGTTATAATTGTATATAGTCAAAGGAATGTTTATTAATCTATCTAAGAATGAGTGGAAAGCTGACATTTTAATATTATGGGGATGGTTTGACGAGTTAGGTATAATGGCGTCTGTATACATGGGTTTTCTATAAATTTTGAACTCTAATGAAGAATTAATTCTGGTTATTGTTATATCTAGAAAGTTAATAGATTTGTTTTCTTCTTTTTCTACCGTAAAATTAATGGTGGGATATTGAGAATTTAACCAAGTGAGAAAAGAGGTTAACAGCCTATCAGTTCCATTCCATAGACATAGTATGTCATCAACATATCTATACCAAAAGATCATATGACGGAAATAAGGATTATTGCTTGATACAATCGTTTGTTCGAAGAAATTCATGAACATTTCTGCTAACAAAGGTGACAGAGGGGAGCCCATCGGTAGACCATCAGTTAATCTGAAATACTAAAGTATACATTTTGTTTAATAACAAAAACAATTGATCTCGTTACAGATTTCACATCTTAAGCGTTTATCGCGAATCTAACCAGGTTTTGTTCAAGAAAGGCTGTTCCGCATCATATTTATAGTGACAATGCTAATATATACCATATGGACTTCATTCCACTGCTCTCAATGCATGAAGGAGGCCTGTAGGAGTCTGGTGGATATCCATTAAATTTCTTTGCTCTACACCAGCAGTTTAATTTTACTATAAATATTTTGATAGATTACTGTAAATTAGATAAATAATAAACATCATCAGGTAATTGTTATTTGTAATTTAAAATATTTACAAAAGAAATGCGATTTCAGTATTCTAACACGAACAATATGGGGTTTTAACAAACACTACCAGTTAATAATTCTATGATTCTTTTCTACGTTGTAGTAACAAAAACCACACTTTTCTTTTGCCTTTAACCAAATATTCTAGATAGGAAAAATTCAATCGTGAAATCTATAAAAACTCGTTTGTCGCAGATATAAGAACCACTGAACCGAAATAGTTTCACATTTTGTATCATATTTGCATATTCATACCAATATGATAACAGTATATAAATTAAATATTCATTTAAAGTTCAATGATTTTTTATTGTTTGCCGTTTAGAGTATAGTAAACAATACAGATTTGTTATAGTACATGAAAAATGTGATTACACATCAGTAGATTTTGGTGTACATAGTTTTGTGTATGTTGTTTAAATTAAATCAACTAAAATCATAAATATAACAATAATAGATCGATATTTGAACATTTAAAAATCAGATAAATTTACATTTTACATTCCAAAATCAGAGTGTCGATAAATATCGATGTGTTCCATTTCAATAGTTTTAATTTTATTACAAAAATACGAACAACTATACTTTTTATTGTGCTAGCCGCCACCATATATTTAATCTGGTTGATTAATTCTATTTATATTTATCGGTTGCAAATTAAATCATACAACAATTGGTTGACCAGAAATTATGTAAAAAAGTAGATTTTGACCGACCAAACCGCGCAGTGGTTAAAGCTGCGATGCGTTTGGATCGGGAGGTACCGGGTTCGAATCCCTATAGGGGTGGCATGCAAAAAGGATTTTTCATCATCTGATTACGATCGGTAATGACGATGAACACATCCACAACCCACCTTTCATGTCAGTACTATAGGCTGGCATGAAGTAATGCAATGTGCAGGTGTTCTATGCAAAATCGGGTTTAGCCGCACGCCCCAGATTTGGCTAAATATTTCGTAAGGTAGGACGTTATAAGCGAGCTGCGAAAGAGTTGGAAATGCAATGAGCCCCAGAAAAGATAAACACAAACAAGTAGATTTTGTTTTGGGTCGGTGCACCAGTTCAGTACTGCTTCCAAAATAAATGCAATATTTTACTTTCTTTTACGTAAGTAAAATAAAGTATAGTAATCATGAAAATTTTCGACCTTGAGATTATTGAAGATTTATCTGTTTTGAGGTCCCCTGAGTCCGAAAAAGTGGGTTTCGAAATGATGTCTGTCTGTCAGTCCGTCTGTCTGTCCGTCTGTCTGTCTGTCAGTCTGTGTCCTCTCTACAGCCCAGATGGCTTAACCAATCGAACTGAAACTTCAGATTTAAGCTTTTTGGATAAATTGGGAGGTCCCAGTGAATTTTACTTCAAATCGGTCCACCGAAAGTGGCCACTCCCTTGGGCCAGAAAATTTGTTTTGCAAATATCTTAAAAAGTATAAGGTTTACAAAAAATTACTAATACAAAATGTTTCCAAAAATCAAAAAAAAATAAAAATAAACAAATTAAAAATTAAAAAAAATTAAAATTAAAAATTTAAAAAAAAAATTTAAAAAAAATTTAAAAATTTTATAAAAAAAAAATTAAATATTGTTTTGCCAACACATAAATATATGTGTATATATAGCCTAATTATGCTAATTATAATTAATTTGCACACTACAGTGACATACTTCCGGTTTTTAATGCAAATATTACATAATTGAATGTGGATCATTTTTTCATGTTTCTTAACTTTTTTAACGACTTATTAGGGTTTGTAATACTTAAGTATATATATCGTTTTATAATTGCAAAAATATTTCGCAACTCCTGCCCCCCCCCCCCCCCACACTTTTTTACAGGGAGTTACAGCAGTTCTTGCATTTGTCATTTTAATTATTGTGTGTATTAGCCCAATTATGCTAATTATAATTAATTTGCACACTTCAGTGACGTACTGTATGTTATAAAAATATTTAGCCTACATGTATGTTAAATTGCCAAATCGGTCAACCGGAAGTGGCCACTCTCGGCCCGAAAATGTGTTTTGCACATATTTTAAAAAGTATAAGATTTACAAAAAATCACTAATACAAATTCCAAAAAATTAAAAGAAAAAATTTAAATTCATAAATATCACCTTTTATTTCTTTTACGTGTGTACTAATGAGTTCAAAAAATTGAGTTTTGAAATGGTGTCTGTTGGTATATACATATGACTGTCAATTTGTAGTCCAAATGGTTTAAGCAATCAAACTGCAACTTCATGTTTAAACTTTTTACATAAATTTTGGGGTCCCAGTTCCCAGCTCCCAGATTCCGTAAAACAGAAAATTTATTTTGCAAATATTTCAAAAATATACAATTTACAGAAAACATGAAATAATAAAAACAATCTTAATTAAGTTTGCGGGAAATTTGAATTATAAAAGTTTTTCAAAATTCGATGTTCGTAAAAGAAAGTCGTGTGTTGGCCACACCTCCATTTTTTTTTACAGCAAAAGCGACAGTCTAATGCCCATATTATACTATTACATTTCAACATCGTTGAAATAATTCATTACTTTTATATGACATAAAGACTGTTTTAGAAATACTATTATATACTTTGCTATATTACACTATGTCGTATTTTATACCCCTGACGTTTATAAAATGGACCGCCAGCAATGGCTTTTAACTGTCTCCAACATCAGCGCAAAGTAGCATTGCGACCGATACGGTAACAATAGCAAGTATAATTAAAAGTAGTACCCACAGATGTCGCTACCACATTAAGTAGATTTATTTGTTACCAACAGATGTCACTGTAACTTCATCCATCGTAAATCTTATAGATCTAAATAAAAATTTTATGTTATAACAAAATTAATTAAAATTATCCATTTTACGGGTCAATAAAATAATTTTTTTGAATTATCGTTTTTTATTTTATTTATATATAAATTTCAATTTGCAGTGACATCTGTTAGTACTAAATGTATCTACTGAATTTTGAAGTGACATCTGTGGGTACTGATTTTGACTATGCTTGCTTTAGTTATCCTATCGGTCACAAGGCTACTTTGCGCTGTAGATGTTGGAGACAAGCTACTTTACAATTTTAAATAGAAACGTCACTCCGCCAGCGGTTCATTCTATTGTATGGTCTAAGGTTTCACCAATAAATGGAATTATAAGTATTTTGATAATTTAGAAAAACAACTGCACAAATCCCCTGCTTAACGAATTTATTTAAAAAACGAAAAGTTAGAAATTCATGAATATTTAGTTCATGTAATAATTCTAATTTTATAAAAAACTAACTGATAAACCCGGTGGTACCCGGGAAAATATTATTAAATATTTGTAGGATCACCAAAAAAAATAAACTATAGCGTGTGAAAGTTTATGAATGAAAAAGATATTTCAGTCATTTTCTGAAAATTTATTTTATCAAGGCGATTATTAAACACAAGAGTGCCCACTCTCGTCCAGAATTTTGAACTTCATATTTAACGAATTTCTCATGACAGTTGCCAATCAGTTTCCTGAACTAAAACTGGAATAGCGCAAGAATCTGCAGCGGCCGCTCATCCTTTCTTATGCCGATGACATCTTTCTCATCATTTACAATCTCACCACTATTGAGCCCGTTCTTAAGAAATTAATTGAAGCCCTAGAATGTGCTAACCTAGAGATCAACCAGAGACACTAGAACCCTTTTCTAGTGTAACCCTAGCTTTTTTTTTTTTTTTTTTCGCTGGCGCTACATCCCATAGAGGGATTTGGCCGCTTCATTATGAAGTTTCGTAATCATTTTAAAGGATAATGAGAGATTAATTCATTGATCCAACATTAACCAGCCGTAACAAAGCAACCATGCTAACCACTGTGCCACCGGGGCGGCGAAAATAAATGTCTTTCTCTAATAAAATAACATTATTGACATTTCTAACATCATGATCTAATCCTAGCTGGTATAAGTTTTATCCGCGTCGATTTAATGCAATACTTGAGCACTCAACTGAGCTTAGGTCTAACTCGGCCTTATACCATCCAGCATCGTTCGGCAGATGCGACTTTTTATTAAAAAACAGAAAGTGCCTTTCCAGATAATCATTACCATGTACAACACAACAATTGTACAATTGTACCCATGATTACTTATGGTCGGAAAACGGCCGCAGTCACACGTGCAAATCTTCGCAGATTGAGGCATGATAAACTATTTTTTCTAGAAATACTAGCCTAATTCAGCACAAATAAGCCCAGCAGCCAACGCATATTACGTGGTAAAACCATTACCAAAAGGAACAAAGTACACCAATAAATTACTAGGGTCACATCCACCGTCGTGGTCTAAACAATATTCTGAGCACCGCGTTGAGATATACCGCTGGATCAAAGAAACCAGGACGTCCGCCTTTCACATGGAATGACTCGCTTAATCAGGACATACAATATTATAATAGGACCATCAATCAATGGGAAATATTCTTTCTCATCGAAGTAAACTTAAGAAGGCAGCTGAAGAACTTTATACTCTTCACGAATAAGATTCCAGTGACCTATTTGAAACCCAAGACGAATAAGACAGCCACAACATAATTTGGATAAAACAAACTCAGCGACATATTACATTTCCTAGGCATGATATTAAGATGCAAATAAATAAAGTACAATGTACAATGCAACCTTTTTCATTTTCCTTTAATTTTCTCGGAGACAGTATTTCACACTTACATCAATCAAATTATCAATTTTTAGACTATACAGTTTAATATAATCCCAGAAACAGTTTATTCAATAAATAGCCTTGAACAAAATCGGCAAACTGAATCATTCATTAAGAAATTGTGGTCTCACCTGAAATTGCCATATCACCGCAACAGCATCGCACCCGGCAACTACCAAAATAACTGGTGTTACTTTCTTTGAAAGATCAACATACATTTTGCTGCTCGTTTTGGAACTTCAATTGTTTTCTTTGGAGTTAAACAAATTTTTAAATTCTTGGAAGGTCTTAATACTTCAACATTTTCATCCATTCAACGTAATTTCATCAAACCGGAATTCTGGGACTGCGATCATATATGCCACGATTGGGGCTTATCCCCCTGGAAACTTATTTCAAAGCCATACCTAAAATTAAAAAAGAAAAGAAAAAGAAGAGAAAGGATCCAGAAAGAAAGAAAGACGAAAGTAAAAAGGGAAGAGAAAGGTAAATGTGAGAGGTGGAAGTTAAAATTGAAAAGGTTAAATGTAGGATGTAACAGCGTGGGAGGTGACACCGTGTAAGTTGTTATAGAATATTGATGTGGATTGCACTGTAGTTGAAAATGAGGTGATGTACAGCGAGGAGTAACTATGTGCCAAATCAACCAATCTAAGAACCAAATAGATCTACAATTTTTCGTTTGGTCTCAAATATTTAACACATTCTTAGGTTACCTTACATGAATTTTGTCTGCAGTAAATATCTAATTATTATTGTATATGTAGTATAATTAATTTATTTGTCTAGATTAATACTTCATAAGAAGTTTGGAGCGGGAGGCAGAAGCGGTTATTGTTGTCTGAGTTACCAAATTTCGGAAGCGGCCGGGAAATTATAGTGGTTTAAAATTGCGATGATGAATTATAGTGGTTTAAAATTGAATTGGTTACAGGGATATACATTTAAATTTACATTTATTAAATAAATGTATATTTGATTATATTACTTTATAAAGGTTAATCAAGCAGCTTATAGGTTGAGGCTACAGAAATGATCAAGTCCTGAATCAGTCAGGCTAGGAAGCAGTATTTAGTAGTATCTAATGATTAGTTATTTAATATTAAATTAGTACGTCTCTTTTCACTTCATATTCTATTTGAATACACTTTACTACTACACGTTACTTTTATTCAATTTACACCTATAGTAATCAAGTGATGTATAGGAAGAGGGAACAATAACTATTGATAGCTGAATTAACTCTTAATTTCCAGAAATAAATCCAGAAAGATAAATAGGTAAATGAAGAAGGAATTGTAGATACAAGGTATAAACGGCTAAAACCTCATTAGGTGATCAGAACTTCGGTCTTCAAAATTAAGTCTACTCCCAAATCAATCCCAAACTGAATCTCCTAAATCAGTCTTCAGCACAACCTCCAAAAAGAATATTTATGTAAAGTTTGGTTCAAATTGGTCAAGGCGTGTAGATTTGTTTAAATATCTTGCATATTATATAGGTTTCACAATGGCATTTTAGAATAACACTTATCTTTTTCATAACGGATTTTATTGAAATTTGACAGCCGCGATAGTAATGTGATCCTAAAATAATTTTTGATAAACTTAATATGGCCAAGTGGGTCGGAACTTGCCTATTTCCCAACCGATATTACAAAATATGGCATGTGCGTTGGAACTGGGATTCTTAAATGGTTTTAGGATGAAGTTCTGGAATATGGCCATTAAGGATAGAACTTGGCTATTCCTTAATCGATTATGATGAAATTCGAGATTTGCTATGGAAATATGATTCTAAAATAATACTGCTAATTCCGAGACTATACACTACCGTTAGTAGTTTTAATTCTTCAGCGCGTGTCCGCCTCATATTGTACTTGATTATTTAAGCATGGCCAAACTTACAGCTCTAAGAGTAAATACTCAGGAAATATTGAAGGCAAACTTGAATATTATTTCGAAGATAATCTCGATCGTTAAGAAATTAAAATAGACGTTTACACTGAATCAAAGAAATTTCAATAGCTGCATGATTTACAGAAACCTCATCAGACAACAATTCAAAAGCCATATTGACATATTCCTCACAACCTCATCCTAAAATAAATTGTGTGTCACATTTCCTTCTATTAGTTTCAATCGTCAAAATTCATCATAATCGGCTAAAAATAGCTAAAGTACCTATATCCTAATTGCCTATATTCCAGATGTGAATCTGAAAATCAATTAAGAATGCAGCTTCCAACCCATTTGTCGAATTTCCTCCAAATCGGTTAAGAAATATGGAAGTTCCATCATACTTAGCCATATTACAGAACTTTATCCGAAAATTATTTTAGAATCCCATTTTCATCGCGGATGTCATATTTCACTATAACCGGTTAAAAAGTAGCCAAATTCCAGCTCTATTAGCTATATTCCAGAACTTCTTCCAAAAATAATTTTAGAATCCCAATTCCAACGCACATGTCAAATTTCATAATAGTCGATTGAGCAATAGGCAAGTTACATCCTACTTACTTGGCCATATTCCAGAACTTCATCTAAAATTAATTTGAGAATCCCGTTTCCATTGGAAATACTGAATTTCATCAAAATCGGATAAGATATAGAAACCCAATAAAATTTTTATAAAAATATCACAAATCTTCAGTATAACTGCTCACTTAACCCTAATCCAACCCCAACTCAGCCCTAATTCATCCCGCAAACGGAACTCAACTCAACCTCAAACTCAATCATCAAACCAGCATATTATATAAAAAATTGGTTAACTGTAAATTGGCCCCTAACTTAACATTCAAATTAACTCCAAATTCAATGGCCAATTCAATAATCAAACCAGCATATAAAAATCGTAAATATCTACATATATAACCAAATGTTTTGGGCTAATTCATATGGCAGGTACCCCACCCTCTTGACGTATAGTCTCCAAAAGCATTTCAAATCTCCGCCTTGATCATAGAAACAGATTGGCGTAAATTTAAATTTAAGTTTTTTCGTAGAGGTGTTAAAATTTGTCGTTGATCATACTTCATTTAGTTTTAACGGAGAATGATTCAAACAAGAGTTTAGTTAGGCCCACAGTATCTAAATTACTCATGGAATAAGTTGAGACTACAGTTTTGAACGCATCTTCGCTTAACCCTTGTGTGTATAGTATAACCAAAAAATTTTACGCTAGTACACACACTCGACCCACCCGGGTAGCCAAAGTATTTTTTTTCAACAGATTTTTTACCGGCTCTGCTATGTTGTTGCATTTATTTTATAAATTTTGTATTTTGGTGAATAAAAACGAGTAAAGTGAATTATAATGAAAGTAGAAAACGAGAGACGAAAAAACACAAATGAGGAAGAAAACTAGAAGCGTCTAATGTCTAGGCTAGAAGTCTAACTTCAAAATTGCAGTCTCCACAAATATTTAAATTTGAAATGGCTACCCGGTTAGTCGGGTGTGTACATAAGCGTTAAACGTATATTTTATTTTTTGGAGACTTGGACGGTAATATTCCGACTATACCATACTCTTAAGTTAATATTTTTGTACCAACCAAACAACGGCTCATTGGTTAAAACTGCGACGTTTGGATCGGGAGGTACCGGGTTCGAATCCCGATACGGGCGGGTGAACGTTGAGCACAACTATGATCCCCTGTTGAGAGTGCAGCATCCATGGGCCGACCAACCTTTCATGTGAGCACTATAGGCTGCAGGTAGTTTATACGGGTTACCCACGAAATCCATTACATAGCGATCCTCTTTGACAAAATCCATCTTGACAAAATCCATTTTCGACATAATCATCTTTTGATAAAATCCATTATTGGTGAAATCCATCAAAAAGCCATCGAATCCATCGTTTTTGTTATTTTTACAAGCCGCTTGTAGAAAATAACAGAAACGATGGTTCGATGGCTTTTTGATGGATTCTTGCAAAAATAAAAAAACGATGTGTTTTTAGCTAAACATGAATTTGTACCATTCTTCTGGCTGCTTCTGGTAATCCCACACTGTCATAACTGCTGTCGCATACGAAGCTTCTTGTTCAGTAATTTGAAATAATTTCCGAATCTTTACGACTACAAAATGTGTTTTTATAATTATATTTTACAAAATAGCATTAATTCATTACAATGAAAACCAAATTTGTATACCCTGTTTTACCCATATACGTGGTTTGTTAAAAAAAAGGTTACTTTTTATTTTTTTTCTTCGAAAAATATTTATTTATTCATCAATATTTATTTTGTCCCCTTCAAAGTAATCCCCCTCAGATATAATGCACTTGTGCCTGTGTTTGTTTTAATCTTCGAATCTGTTCTGATATGTGCTTTTTGGTATGGCATTCAGCTCTTCCAGCGATGCGGTCTTTATCTCCTCAATCGTGGCAAAACTACATCCTTTCATGGGTCTTTTCAGTTTTGAGAACAAGAAAAAGTCGAAACTTCTCTAATAGTGATTCAACGATTCTCCATACCAATTTTCTTCACTACTACAATGTTTTCATTGGTTGTTGACGTGCTGGGGCGTCCAGGGCTGGCATCACCATTAACATCTTATTGGCCTTCTGTGAAGAGCTTATACCACTAACAAACATTTTTTCGATTCTTTGATGCATTTTCACAATATATTCAGCTCCTAAAATCATAAATTTTCCATCCATACAAATAAAATATTAAACAACTAAATGAATCCGAACTATTCGTATATTTTGATATAATGGAATATGTAATTATTTACTAAATAGCTATATGCAGGGCCTTTCAGAGCTAGCAGGGGGCCTGGGTCAAATTATTAAAATGGGACTCCATAAAAATAAAATAAAACAATCTTAAGTTTATATCACATGAATTCATTTTAGTATTTATTAGAAATTATTAGATTGGAGCTTTTCTCGCTTTATTATTAGAAAATTCTCTAATGATTTGCTCAAAATTAATTTTTCTTGCCATGTCGTGGTTAATTTTTAACATTGCCAATCCATTTAACCGTTGTTCTGCCATTGTTGAGCGATGAAATTTTTTTATTCTTTTAAGAACACTGAAACTCCTCTCGGCTGAAGACACAGATGCAGGAATACTTAAAAATATTCTTAAGACAATGATAAGATTCGGAAATAAACCAGCTAAGTTTTACTGAGAATATTTTCTAATAAATTTGTTGGTGTTGGATCTGCATTGAAATTAGCTGCATACATTTTTTTAAAGGATTTTTACCTCATCTAGTATCTCGTTTGATAACTCACTCGTGTATTTTGAATGCAAACGGTTTACTGCAGCTTCAATTTTTTCATCAGTTAAATTTGGAAATGACCAAAGAAAACCGAAAAGATTGCAGATATTTTGTAAAGATTAAAATTGTCTTTGTAATCTAGCTATTACGGAATTAACTATTACGTTAAACACATTTATCCTGTAGTATTTTTCAGCATCCGATTGTGTCCGTATCATTCTAATAATGACAAAATCACATGTAACTCCATATTCACGTGCTTTAGCTTTTGCTTTCGCAAATATTTCATTCCACATTCCGCTTAAATGGCGAAATCTCATTACTAGACTTTCAATATTGTTTTACTCAATATCAAGTGTAGCATTTTGAGCTTCAATTACCAAATTTGTCTGATGCAAATCTGTCAAAATTTCGAGCCATATGATAGAAAGCAAAACACATTCAAATTTATTTAAATATTTCTCAATTGAGTGTAATTCAACGATTGCGTGTGGTGGTAAATTAAAGGAATGCATTTCATGTAAAGCATCTCGAATAGATAATAGATTTTTGGCTATTGGTTTTACTGCATCTATTCTAGCAGACCATCTAGTTTTGGAAATCGAATGAAGAGACATACGGATATGTTTCTTTAAAACCGCCCATCTCCGCGGACTACTGCTAAAAAAATTATACATTTGTTGTAGAACTCCAAAAAATTGTACAGCTTCTTTATACGATTCAGCTAAATCAACTCCAACAAGATTTAATGTGTGGTTCCCACAGCTGGAAAAAATACAATTAGGATTACGCTTCGTAAGAATGGCTTGCACACCGTTTAGCTTGCCAGCCAAATTTGCACCATTATCATATGCTCGAACAATACATAAATTATAATTTAATTCCATATCCGACAAAATTTCAAGAATTCTGGCAGCACTTTCTTCTCCGGTTTTTCCAGAGAATGAATCGAAGCAAATAAAACGGTCTTCAATGTCAAATTTTAAATTGTCACACATCTTGTTCTTGTTATAAAGACAAAATGCTATCGAAGATCAAGCGCAAATGAGAAATTTATAGTAACAAAAAATTGGGGGCCCCTAAAAATCGGGGGCCCGTGCCGTATGGCCCGGCTGGCCCACCCTCTGATTGGCCCTGGCTATATGGCTTATTTAAATACGAAATTTATTTTATTTGTACGGTAATCAGTTTAGTGACATTATACTGAATGATTTTGACAACAGTTGATTGTGTCATAAATGAATTTCAACAATCATGGATTTCAACATCAATGGATTTTATCAAAAGTGGATTTTTATAAAAAACGGCGAATTTTAGCAAAATGGATTTTGGAAAGATGGAAAACGGAGGGATCACAATAAAACAGCATTTTATGTTCATAAATGTTGAATTCCTCCTTGATCGTCAAAGCAACCGAGCACGCGAAGCATCATGCACAATCACTCACTCGCATATAATTCACAAATCACTCACACAGCTGAAATTTAAGTTTAATCAAAACCAACACAAATGTCTTATACAAGCCATATTATTACCATACAAACACAAAATAAAACCTACTATTTCTTTAAGTATTAGCGTCATAATACAGTATAATCTTTACATACTTTGATTTTAAATTGTTGGTTGTATCAAAAACAGTATAAAATATCACTAACACTTACAAGAAATAGTAGGTTTTGGATTTAATAATATGCGTGCGTCACGGAAATAATATGGCTTGTATAAGACATTTGTGTTGGTTTTGGTTTAATGGGGCATGCTTATAGTAACAATATTCTCCGCTGTTTTTAAATGCAGCACCCTCGGTAAAGGCTAGAATGTCAAATGGTATTAGTGTTTTGTATCGAAACTGTATGGTGAATTTATTAACACAAAAGAATTTTTATATTTTAAAATGTTTATAAGTCGTTAATCGACGCGTTCGAATTCGTAGCCATAAATAATTCGTCAAACATTATTGTAACCTTTATCACGACGGTGATGACATCTGATGTGTGGAAATAAAAACAAACTCGTTTTGCATGCCCCATTGCAAATTCAAATAAATAATTATTTTTAATAAAAACTAAATCTTTAAGGGAAAAAAACACAACTGTTTGACACGAAAGTCAAGGCCAAAAAAACCACCGTAAATTAAGAATTTTATTTAATTTTTCGATTATCACGATTTTTCATACAAAACTCGATTTTTCATTTACCTACATGGTTTTCTACGGAACCAATCTACCGTGTAAATCGGGAAATGGGTGTACAACCAATTATTATTATTTAACAAAATCCTTTGTAAATTAAAATTATACCAACAAAACGAAATATATAAAATATTAGAAAAGGGACGATATTAAACCATAAGAATTTTTTCCATTTTGCACACGAACGAACCAGCAGAAGCAGATTACATTGGGAATAAAATTAATCAATTTCATTTTCAATACATAAATTTAAAATATAAAAATTCGACAAAGAATTATACTCACCTCCTTTGTCTCTTGTTTGCTGAAAAACGTGAAACCAATATTAATTGAGTCTTATGACGAACGCAGAAAAAAACATTAAAACGATTTTTCTTTTATTCTCTTGTGAAATTTTTAATCAAATATTAATTTTGTGTTTTTATTTATTGCGCATTTTTCGATTTCCATTAAAAATTTATTTATTTTACAAATACATTGGTAATTGGATAAACTAATTATTGATATTCCATAAAATTGATTTATTCACACCGTACGAGTAATTTCGAGCATTACAGCACGTACATCAATCAAGCGTAATAAATTAACATTTTTTGAATATTAATACATTTTACTGGCAAATCAAAATTAATCTTTTTCAAGTAAATAATAATTAATTTTTCAAAATTATGGGACAAAATATAGAGAGGGGTAGGTTTATGATTTATGTAGTGCTTCTTATTTTATTATCTCTATACATGTTAGTCCAGGATTAAATAAAAAAACAAAAAATTAAAAGAAAAATATTTTTTTGTGTTTATTGACGAAATTTTCTGGTTTTCTTAATTAGCTTTTAATGAGTTTTCCTCCGGAATTTTTGTATAATTGAATTTTTGATTACAAAAATATGTGTTGTTAGTGCACAAATATTATTGCCGCCAAAGGTTTTAATATTGCTACTTTTTAATTAAAGTTTTAATTATATTTGGGCGCATATAGGCAGAATTTAGGTAAGTTCAAAAATTTCAGTTCGAATCTACATTTATTTATCGATTTTAAATCTGATTTTTTTTTTGTGCAGGTATTCCGATTTACAAAAATAAACTTGCAGAAGTTGGATGAAATCGTAATTTTTTAACTCACGATTCTACCTTTTTTGCAGGGGTGCGCAATGAACGCTCAAACAACAGTGTCGTCTTACAAATGAGGTTTCAAAGAAAACTTCAATAATAGTTGCAAAAATCAATAAAATATCTTAACGCAACTTAGCAGAAAGGGTTGATTTGATCTCCATGTTTATCGTTAAAAATTATCGTCCACTTTGTGGTATCGTCGAACAATGGTTCCATAATTTAGCTAGAAATTAAAGTGTGTCCCTCTCCGGTCTTACGTCCTGAGCAATAAGAAATCAATAACATTGCACTTTAATAATTCATTTTAAAATTACTTGTACAAAATATATCAAGTTGGTAAAGTAAATTTTATTTAATAATATAACATGACTGCGTAGATTTCCTATATGTACCATAACAAATTGGAAAAATCAATAAATCTTTACACACACAAATTTTCGAATCGATTTTTTAGGGTAACCCAGCTGTAAACATTTATAATTTATTATAAATTGGTAGGTATCATGAATCAACGATATTTATTGGCTAGATCTATTGTATTACATAAATAGGAATTCTTTTGCGTTATTGCTCAAGATTGATGTAGGTGGATTGATAAGAATTTCAATGTTGTATACGAGAATGTAAGAGAATTTTTATGTTCTATGATTTATAATAAAATGTTCGTCGATTTTTGGTTGATGTATTATTTCACTTGTTGTCGAATTAAAAAAGCAAATCCTTCAGACAATTTGAGATGTACTCGTATTTTAAAATAGATTAATATATTGAGTTTCTTTCTTTATTCTATTGCATTATGTGCAGGAGATTCAGGACAGAATCTTTAAATTAAGTTGGACGCACATTTAAATGGTTTAAGACGATCTCTAGCATTTTGGATTTCGTACAAGACGGTCGCAATATAATTTAAATAAAATATTTTGTAAAAAAAAATTGATCTCGTGTGTTGGTATAGCGATAGACGATAGGCGTGAATATATTAGCTGGAAACTTACAAATTGGGGGCTTATCCAACTCCAACAATACACTATGAGGAAACTAATATTGGAGAAACATTAAAATAGAGTAAGAAAAATTGTTCTGTCTACGTGAAAGTGTAGTATGGTTAGCAAATTTACAAATAGCAAGCGCATAGATTTGTAGCTTAATCGATCAGAGACAATTATTTTATTTGCAAAAAAAAAATCGGTTTAGTCAAACTGCCGTTTTATAAATTTTGCGTCAAGTCTCGTGTGAAACTCATTTAATATGGGCAATAAAAAAAGAAGCCGAAAATGCAAACATTTCAGCAGTAATTAAAGAAATGCAGAATAGTTTGAAAGAAGTAGATGAACGCATATTACTATTAGCCGAGAAAAATTAAACTCCAGAAGTCTCGCTATGCAGAAGAACTATGTATTAAAAAAAGAACGTGATATCAAACAGTTAATTGCAGAAATTGATACGCTAAAACAACAACCGGGTGCGTCGGATGCCACGAATGTTCAAAAATATGCGTGCGGGGAAATGGAAGGCTTGATGCCTGTGAAATACTTCCCAAAATAAAATCCCAAATTTTCCGTATACGTATATATTTTATGTATGTGGTGGACATTTATTCGCCTAAATGCCACACTGAAAAAAATCCTACATCAATGTAGACAAAACCTGCATTAATAGTACGAACAATTCATTAAAACAGAGCCAATAAGACCGTTCGTTAATAGTACGAAAATCATACGTTAATATAGTGAAACACATAAAAAATTTTATTTTAATCTTGACTACTTAGGTTGTAATATTTATGAATTGATTCATAAAAGATACGAAAAATGTTATAATTTTAATGCAGTTAAAACATTTGTGGATGAACAAATTCGTATTGTTAACGTAAGAAATTAGAAATAAAATGAAATTTTTCGTAATACTAATGAAATGTTAAATCATATTAACGAATAAATTCATACATATAAGTTTTGAAATTCATTATTTTGTAGTTACGAATTTATTCGTATGTATGAAGAATGGGATACTCAGTGGTTATGAATAATACACAAATATGATGATTATGTTCATAAATGGTTTAGCAAAATTACATAATATTTACGTATGCTTCATAATAGGAATTTACACTTTAGGGTCGTTTGATGAAAAAATTCGTAAAATTTATTTAGCCCTCATGTAAAATAATAAAAAAAAAAATAAAAATTTTCTTTTAAAATATTGCTTTATTTATTTAGTTTATTCTAGTAATTTAATAAAAATTATGCTTTCAATTTTAATATTTTGTATTAAATTATAAACATATTGTGACGTTTGTTTTTAAAATACTATCAATTTAATTCATAAAAATTAACTAATAAAGAATTTAAAAATAAATATAATTAGATCAAAAATATAGTAGGAGTAACAACTGTTGACTATAGTTATATATTCGAATTTGATGATTTCTGCCATTTAGCTGTTCCTGAGAACGTCTTTTTGGTGGTTAACCTTCATTATTTGTAATATGTACTTTGATACTGATGTGCTGGCCTGTAAATTCAACAAATTAAATTACAAACATTTAATTTTATTTCCTTATTTTCGTTACCTGCTCTCTTTCCAATGCACGAAAAGCGATTTCAATTCATGGTCTTCTCAATTTCACGATTTCAATTCATGATAAAAAGTGGATCTTAGTTTGGTGTCGTCCTCCTGGCTCAACTTTGAATCGATATTGAACATCATTTTCTTGCAAGTAACTATAATAAAGCAAAATTATTATTAACTCAATAAATTTCTTGTCCCGTGTATCACATAATTTATAAATTTACACATTATTTATATAAGTTATTATCTTCCGCACAAATATGTTCTTATTTTAATTTAACGGAATGAGAATTAATCACAAATCGCCACAGAGGCGATTATTTTATTTTAACAAGATCACGTTCAAAACAAAAACACTTATTTGTACAATACAAATATAAAATACCATATTTACCTGATTTTCAACACACAAAAATCTATTAAATCACTAAAATTTATTTTATTTGTGAATATTTTCATCACAATCAGATTGAGAATAATAACAGGACGTATGCCTAAGACCGTTTCAGCATGCACTTCTGCTTAACTTTAATATTTAGTTTACGGTGATGAAAAATCCTAATTGGAGACGGCGATGACAAAAGAAAAATTCTAATTCAATAGTTCTCATAAAATAGAGATTTTTTCAAACATACGAAGTCAACACATACATAATTACATTTAAGAATCGAATTGTAAGATTCATGTATTTTAGTACTAGATTCGTTAATACTATGAACAATAAGTATTAAGCTTATATTTTCGTACATAGTGTTATTCATAAATATTATGAATTTTTCATAAATATAATTGTTTACTAAAATCGCGCAAGTTGCACTAATACGCAAACAACATATGATTGTATTTTACGTATAGTACAATAAACTAAACCATTTTTTAGTTTACGAACTATGATTCTTACTATTAATGCAAACATTCTTATGATTTTTTTCTAAATTTCGTTTTTTTACGTAAATACAACAATTTGTACATTAATAGTACGAATTATGGTTAACGAACGCCATTCGTAAATAAAACGCAATATATTTTTCTCAGTGCATATACAGAAACAAGATTTGTCAAATAATCTTCTTTTAGGAGAAATCCAATATTCATTATTGTTTAAAAGAAGGCAGCTTTTATTAGTCAATATGACTAAAGCAAAAACTGTACATTGGCTGAACATCTTGATTTTATGTAAAATTAAATAAATAACAGGCCCGTTTCAACATATTACATACCGTCAGTTGCACAAAATTCAACGTCGAAATCCGTTCAACAAAAATCAAAAGATAGACATTCGAATATAGTTTCTGAGATGTATACTATATAAGCCTCATTGTAAAATATCATTTGGTCGATACCTGGGGTCGGCGATATGAATAACAGGCAATGTGTATACGGAATGTTGCAGCATGTTTCAATGAAGATTGAATTGTCTGTGCAGGTTTAGAGATTGTCTGGTTTGCCGACTCTAGAACACGCAACGTATAATTGTCCAAGTGAGATGCAATCTCTTGTAACGATGAAGTACTCATCGTTATTGAAAGCACAAGAAAACCACTAAGTAGGCTTGGGAAAATTGTTTCTTTGCCTATGTTGTGTCAAAGCGGAAAGAATTTTTTTTCAATTCAAAAAAATTTTTAATTCTTAATTAACTAAAATTTAGTATAAAAGTTGGTGGTGTAGTGTAATTAATAAGTGTGTGGGCAATTGTATTTATATATATACAAACCTATTATAAATTGTGACCACAAACCTATAAAAAAAATAAAAAAAAACAGCCACCAAAGTGTAATCAAAGTGCAGTGTGGGAGGGGTCCCTTTGTTGGTTCGCCGGGGTGTACCCCGAAGCATAACCCGTAAGACCACAGCACTGGACCGATCATTTTGGTACAGCCACATCCTTGCCTACCAAGAGCAAGCCGACGGTAAATTACATATACTGAACTCGAGGTAAATATTCACTATTTCAAAGAATATGTAAAGAAAAAAAAACGAATTTCGAATGGAAATGGTTGTATAGGGAACTTATTGTGTATATATTTATTTTAGTGTTGGCGTCCGAAGAGCTTCCAATCCAAAAATTGAGGACGGAACCCAAAACAAAGACATTCTTTAAATATTAAATTTTTTTGTTTTTTTTGATTTTTTTTTCATATCATTGTAACTTATATTATTAGTATTATTATCTGTGTACCATATTTTTTTTTCTTTCTTAATATTAATTTGTTTAAAATAAGTGTAGATACAATACTAGGTCCAGATCATCGGGTGTTAGCGCTATCATCTGTTGGTTTTGGTAAGTGTAAATATTGTACATTTTTATTATAACGTCAATAATTTTTTTGTTTTTTTTTGTTATGTGTAAATAAATGTGTGATGGTTAACTAAATTTTTATTTTTGTTGGCGAGATTGAACGCGAGTCGCGATGAGGAGCGCCATAAGGGTGTGTTGAATTTTGGGGAGTGATTAAATTTATTTTTAGAGCAGTTGTTTTTTTTTCCCCATAACATACCGGAAAGAACCTACCCAGACTGAGCTGTAGCTGGCACAAACTGCCGTCAATCCGGTCCAGATGTTATGGGGACTTCTGTGTTCACAACGTCATCGTGTGTTGGGTGGGTAGAAACTGAATTTAGTTTCACACGTAGTGACGAGGTGTTACACTCTAAACCGCACAATTCTAAAGATTGACCCTGAGCTTTGTTGATGGTGATTGTAAACGCCAATAGAATTGGGAATTCAACCTCTTAAATTGAAATGGCATTTCCGTTGGAATGATAGGAATGCGGGGAATAAGAATATCTTTATCTTTGTATGGTCCTCTCAAGATTGTTACTTCTACGACGTCGAAGTTGATTATTAATTTGTTTACTGCAAGCCGCGTGCCGTTGCAAAGCTTTGGCTGGTTGATATTTCGCAGCATGTAAATTAGCATGCCGATTTGCAGTACGTGCAGTGGCATCCCTGGCAGATCCAGTGAATTCAAAAATTCTAATGGATAATTAACCGCTTTATCTGCTTCCACAACAGTATCGACCGACTTGTATGTGACTGCCTCGCTTTGAATTTTAGACTGAATAATATTGTTAAGTTCGTAGACGTCTTTGTTCTTGGCGGGAAGAATAGCTCGTTCACTGAGCCAATCGTGATTCTTATAATTGGTCTGAATGTTGGAAAATACTTTTTCAGCCAATTATTCTTTTGACGTCAGTAAATTGCAGAAGTTATGAGGCAATGAAATTCGTCCTGGGGTCAGATCAACCGGCACCTTTCCGTTCCCAATTTCCAGCAATTGATGTGAGAATATTTCAGCTGATCGATTGTTTTACAGCTGGACACGCTATTTGTAGTTAAATTCAGCGTCTTTACGTGTCGCCACAAAGTAGAGTATTTCAGGCAAGCATTTATTTCGTCCGCTGGTATTGATCGAGGAATTACAGGAAATGTTTGCCTGAAATCTCCTGCAAGCAATATGAATGCGTTTCCAAATGGTTTAATATTTCCACGCAAATATTTTGCATTTCTGCCACACTTTCCCATACCGCATGCTTTGAAAATGTTGCACTTGGGAGTCCATTTGAAATTTACAGTACAAAGTCAATGCGACAGATATCCTAAAAACCATATTCTCATGTCAGTTTTTTTATTTTTGTTAAAGAAATTTCTTCATTGAAACGTGCTGCAACATTCCGTATACATATTGCCTGTTATTCATATCGTTTTGTTGAACAAATTTTTCGTTGAAACTTATTAGTCCATCATATATCGATGGCTTAGTGAATATCGGCCCTAACCCACATTTTTAACATTTTTCAAGAAATGCAAAAAACGAGATTTTTGACAGATAATACCATATCCTTTAGGGCCGAACAAAATTGAATGTTGAACGTGTTTTATTGGTATTTAGGTGAAACCAGTCGCACAGAAAGACGCGACGTGTTGCATTCTACATTTTGGTACCAAAATATCATTTTTGAAAAAAATGTGGGTTAGGGCTGATATTCACTAAGCCATCGATATACATATATTGCCTGTTATCGACCATTTGGCATTTTTATTTCAGAGCCCATAGGCTTGTTGGCATTTAGCCAACCCTAATATTAATTTTTTGTGATTCTTATTTTATAAGCCTCTTTTTTGGGATTTATATGCAACTTTTGTTACACAAAATATCGCCTGAATGAATGTAATTTGTACAAACACATACATACATATTTATTTATTTATTTATTTATTTATTTATTTACCAACTTTATAATTATATACAATCTGGTTACAAATTTTTCAATAATACAATAATATATACTAAAAGCAAAGTAAAACAAACATGAAAAATTACCAATAAGTTAAAAGAACATTAGACATCAATTTCTTAAATGCCTCCCTTGACAGATTAAAATCGAAAGCCGATCGAACTCTATTAAAAGAAACAGTAGATTGATAAATAGGCTCACATTTACCGTAGTTATGCCTAATGTAAGGCAGCTTAATTTGGAAGTCTCTAACGCGAAAGGTCCGTAACGGAGTATATATATCGTACAATACCAAAATCTCAGGACAGTCAATTTTAGACATCAACAAGTCTCTAACCAATAACGCGCCAATTTCGATTCTGCGGATAAAGAGCGGCTCAATATTTATTAATTTACATCTACCACGATACGGTGGAAGTATAAAAGCGGGTAGGTTCTCATCTCTGCGCAACCTTCTCAGAGCAAACCTTAAAAAGCGCTTTTGAACACTTTCAATTCGGTCTGAATAGTTACTATAAAACGGATTCCAAATTGCTGCACCATATTCCAACAACGAACGCACAAACGAAATATATAATATTTTAATAGAATAAGGATCTTGAAAATCCCTCGAAAACCTTTTAATAAACCCAAGCATGGAATTCGCTTTAGAAATGCAAATGTCAATGTGCTTATTGAACGATAAGTTCGACGTAAATGTTATACCTAGATCCACAAACGTATCAACCTTATCAATAATGCAGCCATCCAGGAAAAAATCAAAACTAGCGGGCGCGATTGCACGGGTAAAACGGATTGTTTTACATTTGGAAATGTTTAGGGTCAAATTCTGAGCTGTGCACCACATACTAAAATTATTTAAGTCGGATTGGAAATCTCTTGCGTCATTGATGCATGAGATGGTTTTAAAAATTTTAATGTCGTCCGCATAGATGAGGATGTCGGAATAACTCAAACAATCAACTACATCATTAATGAATAGTATGAAAAGCATAGGACCCAAATGACTACCTTGAGGCACTCCCGAGGTGACATTAATAACTCTGGATGTGAAACCACCAATCTTTACTATCTGAGTTCTGGAATCAAGATAAGATCTGATCCAGTCCAGTGGGAGAAAACTACAATGCAAGGAATCAAGTTTCCTCAACAGCAAGTCATGATCAATCTTATCAAAGGCCTTACAGAAATCAGTGTACACAACCTGCACAATTTTCCCCCTATATAAGGCATTTGAGACGCAATTGGTAAGCAAGAGTAAGTTAGTAACAGTTGATCTGCCTGGAAAGAAACCATGCTGTTTTGGAGAGATAAAAGTTTTCACATGAAAAAATAATTGTTCTTTAACAAGCTTCTCAAACAACTTGGGTAAGACTGAAATTATACAAATACCCCTATAGTTCTCAATGTTACCACGAATCCCGGATTTGAAAATAGGTTTAATAAGCGATCGCTTCCAAAGAGTTGTAGAGAGAGTATTTATTGTTATTTGAGAAGAATTTCACTTCGGTAAGGCTTGTTAAATAAATTCAGTGGCAGTAGCGGATACTGAAACAATAAGACGACGAGTAAGATGGTCCGATGACGATTTATTTGTATGTGGACGAAAATCACTAGAGGTATCGGAAAAATTGGCGTTAAGGTCATACCGGAATAAACGACACCAAAGAAAATAAGGTTTAACTGTATGGAGTACAGAATATTAAACAATTTAAATCCAAATTACAATTATATGAGAATTATAAGATAGACAACTAAAAACGGGTAACAACTAATACTTCAAATCACAATAAACGAAAAGGTAATCTAAAATGTTTTAATTGTATTTAAGACGGACATAAGTCCAAATTTTGTTCAAGAAAAGTTAATGGTCCAAAATGTTTTAGATGCAATCAATTCGGACATTTAGCAGATAAGTCAGAAGCTAAAGTTGAATTCGCCACAATTCCAGGTACCAATATACACAATCGAGGACGACTATTTGTTGACTATAGGAGGCTCAAAAAATAAATCATCATGGATACCTATCCACTTCCTTTGATTGATGACCAGATCGATCAGCTGTATAATTCGCAAAATTTTTACAACGCTTGATTTGAAAATTGAATTTTTTCATGTGGATATAGCTGAAGAAAGTCAAAAATTGACTGCGTTTGTTACCCCAAATAACCAATATTAATTTCTGAAAGCGTCATTTGGAATAAGCACGCCTCTGTCATCGTTTCAGCGCTTTATAAATTACATATTTCATTAAATGGCTGTGAAAAATCATGTGTTGACATTCATGGATTACTTTATAATTTCATCCAAGGACAAAGCCGAAGATATGGACAGACTAAAAGCAGCTCTAAAAATAGCTAGTGAATACGCTTTGGTCAGTAATTGGAAGAAATGCCAATTCCTCTACAAGAAAATAAAATATTTGGGCTATAAAGTTGAACAGGGATCAATAAAGCCATCCATTACGAAAACGTTAGCTGTGACAAAGCTTCCTGAGCCGAATTGAAGAAAGGAGTGCCAGAGTTTCATTGGGTTAACTGGATATTTCCCAATATTCGTCCAAAACAACTCCATCATCGTAAGGCCATTATCGAACCTGTTGAAGAAGGATGTCAGGTTCCAGTTTGGCGTTCTCGAGAAAGGGGCATTCAAAAAATTTCAGAACAGCCGGTACTACATAATCCAGTTTCAGAAACTGAGCTACATACAGGTGCATCTAAGCATGGTTTCGGTGCGGTTTACCTCAGAAACATTCTCTCCAAGGGGAGTTTCCTGCATAGCATTCCAAAAGACGATGTATACCGCT
Source organism: Tipula helvola (assembly GCA_963556165.1). Classification (NCBI taxonomy): domain Eukaryota; kingdom Metazoa; phylum Arthropoda; class Insecta; order Diptera; family Tipulidae; genus Tipula; species Tipula helvola. The sequence continues at coordinate 289,932,616 of OY744481.1, forward strand.
TATGACCTACCATAATGACCATCATGAGCCTCTTCTGGTAAGAACAAATAAGAACTATAAATATTTTTTTTCAGTAATCGATTCTTTCACCAAATTTGTGTGGCTCTATCTGGTAAAATTCACGATAACCGCTGAAATCATCACGAAATTAAATGTTCAAGAAATTGTGTTTGGAAATCCATCTCGCCTTGTTTCTGACAAGGGAACAGCTTTCATTTCCAGAGTTTTCGAAGATAATTGCACTCATCGCAATATTGGATACATGCTAATTACCACAACAGTACCAAGAGGCAATGGGCAATTCAAGAGGATTTACGAAATAACTATACCGGTACTGACTAAGTTATCCTTGAGTAATACAAGGGACTGGTCCAAATATGTAACCAAATTAAAGCAGTACCTAAATTCCAGTAGGCAAAGGAGGGTGAAAAAGACTCCATTTGAACTATTGTGTGGTGTTCAGTTACAAAATACAGAAGACGTACGTACGATTGGCGGAAACGTTAGAAGTCGAAGATGGTGATCATTTCATGTGGACCAGAGACGTTATTCGAGATCAAGCCAAGTTAAATATAACAACTATCCAAGCCGAAAACCAAGGAAATTACAACAGGAGAAGAAAATCTGCAACGTTATATTGTACAAGAAAGGCGACATCATATCTATCAAGAGGACGCAATTTGGTAGCGGCTAGAAGTTATTTCCAAAGGTTTTAGAACCCTACAAGATTATGAAAGTGAAGGCAAACGATACGATGTAGTGAAGTTAGGATAACATGAAGGTGTGAATTCCACTAGTACATGTGCTGAATATGAAAAAGTGGTATGCTAATTCAATGACATCCAAAGAAGAAGAACCTAATTCAGAGGAACATGATAATATTACAGCATAAAGTAACATCATCACCATTCATTATGCAATCTGGAGAGGAGAATACTGGAATAAAGAAGACACCCAGAAAATTTAACGAAGATAATGTAGACGTACCTAGTACGCGAAATACAAAGACGATTTAAAATTTTGAAAGACGATTTGAAAGACGAATGGAACGATCATCGAGATGAAAAGGGTAATTTGCCGGGCTGGCATAATTCGCACGAGGGCCCAGTTGTATGATGGGGTATCAACGCAATTCCACAAAATATCTCTTTCAACCTAACACATATAATGATTATTGTTATTAATATGAAAATTAAGAAAAATTAGGAATACGGTAATAGTTATTTACGTCACAAGGGCGGTAAATGAGTTGTTACAATACGAGTTCGACGTTTATGGACGAGGCGACGAAGGATCCGAGTCCAGAATTTTGAACGAGTACTGTAACGATCATTTAACGTACGTGTAACGTACAATGTTTTACTTCATACTATATGGGACATTAATTCGATTTTTTCATTTAAAATTAAATTTTAAAGTAAAAACATCAGTTGGAAATTTAGAGAAAATCAATCCAAATGATTTTCAAATTATCAAGTTACCCTAGTTATTTTTTTTTTGCTTGGTTTTACAGTCTACTCGACTGTAATAGCTCGTTTTCCGGACACTTTTGTTTACTGACGTAATGATTCATTTCCTGGATTGAAACCAATCACGTAAACATTGATTTTCGGTGTAGTATGAAATAAATGACATTTATGTGTGTTCGCCCATGGAAAACTTAAATTAACTTACAAAATTTCAACGAAGATTCGTAAAATTTTATCTGTCATTTAATAAAACTATATGAAAGCGTTTCTGTCCGAACTTAAAAATAGTTAAAGCAAGACGTTAAAAACAATAGTTGCCCTCTATTGAAAAGTGAAAATTTTAAATTATTTTTGTTTATGCAATTTCTGAGCCCTCGATTAGTATGCAGATTTTAGCAATAATCGCGATTTCCTACAAAGTAGGTGACATCAGGAGAAAACAATATGAACATAATTCAACCATAGAACAAGGGGGATCAGAATTGTAAAAAAAAAGAATTTTATACTATACTCGTCTCCACGATAAACTGATACTATAGGTATGATCAACAGCTGTTTCAAAATCGTATTTTGCTGTGCAGCACCGTATATTTATTTATTTAAATCCAAGAAACAAACAACAAAAGCAGGAAAAGCCTTTTGGTATAATTTACCAGTGGCAGATTTCTCCTTAACAATAATAAATAGTATTTAGATATTAAGCGACAAATATTAAAATGATTATGATTAAAAAGGAACAAAAAAAAAAAGTAAAATAAACATAAATATTATTAACTAAAGGTGATATTGAATTAAAATTATTGAATACAAAAAACGTTTTTAATAAAAAAGCAGTAGCTTCGAAGGCGATAAACAAATTAATACACAGTAAACAATACCCTCAAAAATAAAATCAATCGTGGCGCACTGGAAGAGCCACAATTTCAAAGATGACAAAAATTTAGATTTTGAATTTAAGCAACGTATGTATATCTCTGGGAAGCTTGTTAAAAATTGTAGGTACTGTAACTGAAAAGTAATTAAAATAATGGGTTTTTAAAAATTTAGGGACCGTACGGAAATGAATTGTATTTTTTCGCAAATTGTAACTTTAACAATTCAAGAAACGATTTCCATACCTCTCAAAGTATATACAATCATGATCTTCTAAACATAAAGATGTTTAATTATTCTTGAAAAACATCAATCTGAGTATGAACTTTTGAACAATTGTAACGGCACCGCAAGATTCCGTTTGGCGCACCTTATTGTAACAATTATGTGTGCGCCAGTTTAACGTCATCCTGCGATGTCGTTAACAGACATAGAGTAAGCGGTCTGGTGCGGTCTTGCTAGCTGGCTAAGCTCAGGGATGGCGTGGGGGTGTCCAGACATTACTTTATGCTTGAATAACCGCATTCGATAAGAAAAAGGAAAACTACATCTTACCTACCTAGTTTACAGGAACAAAAAAAACCGAAAATTAAAATCAACTGAAATCGGAGGCTAAACCGACCCTAAATACCATAACCCTGCCCTACACTCACTTTGATCCACCACTTATCACCTACTCACTCATGATTCAAAATTCACACAAATTTTCCAAACCAAAAAAAAACTGACATACGAAAGGAAAAGACTTAACCAAGAAGAAAGCAGTAAAATGAAATCTCGTAAGGTAAGGCGTGACTATGGAGGGCGAGAAAGCTGTAAAAAATAGTTATGTAATAAAATAAATATATAATAAAGATAGAAAACGAAAAACTTGCAGCACGCGCGCACACTAGCCGATTTAACAAAATTTAAACAGTGGTCAGCTCACAACAGCAGATTTAACAAAAAAAATTAATCAAAAAAATATGAATGCAACAACAAAATTTCAAAAAAACTAATTATGAACATTTGAAGTTATAAAAAAAAATCAGAAAAATTTACTATTATACTAAGAGTTAAACTTTAAGCAAAAAAAAAAATAACAAAATATAAACTGAGAGTTTTCGTTTCTCCTTTTCTCAACAAAATCAACAATACCTGAAGATCGGACAGTTGACCCCATCCGGTCAGATCCGCCCTGGAACAGCTCAAATCGCGCTCGACGCAGGTTCCCCCTCAAATCACCGACCCCACCCCGCTTGGTTGGCAGGGTTGCTGCCACACATAAATTAATTTGCCGACAAACCCCGTTAAATTGCCAGGGTGCGGCTTGACCTTGCCCACCGTAAGAATCTCAACAATACAAATAGCAATAAAGATTCAGTATACGGTCTGGGCTTTCAAGATTAACCCAACTGCCAGAAGATTATAAACTGGGTTAGGTTCTAGCACACTATGCAGTAGTTTATTTTTCTTTTCCAATACACTAAACTTTCAATAATTAGATTTTCTTTTACCATATATATGACTCATTTGTCAACATTTTCACTCATATATTGATTTTATTTTTTCACAGTTTTTTTTTAAGAAGATTTTGTTTGTTTATTTTTATTTTTTTATTTTTATTGAAATTACACCGGGATACAAAGTCCACACTGTCAAAATCCCGTTAAGATTACACCACTTAACAAAAATTCATGAATCGCGGCACTTCACTTCTCCAAACAATGTTCGTACAAACAACAACAACAAAAGAAAAATCGGACTAAATAACACCAATTAATTTAGATATAAATAAAAAAAATCCATCGTCTACATGAATATATTTTTTTATAATTTTATTATTTACAAACAAGGCCACTTTGGACTCAAACTCAGATTATAATAATAACTAATAATCTAACATTTTTTTTTTGTATATGCCACACGGCAAAAAAAATAAAACTTTAACTACCAAACTTTTATTTAATACACAATTAATATTGTTGGTACTACCCAAAAATTCTATAAGTGCTGATCGCTATCTGACGCACAACATCTTATCTGTCCAAAATTTCAGACTTAACTCCCGAAAAAATTTTGCCAAAAAAAAATTTTCAATTTTATTTATTTATTTATTTATTTTTTTTTTGTTTTACTCGCGATGAGATAACATACACAGATAAAATCTCAAAACATCCAACCACGAACCGCAAGCTCTCTCGTGGCTTCATAGTCACGCCTTTTGTCCACCACCACACCAACAGCAAACCGCATGCAAACAACATGGACCAAAACAAACAATACCCATCCAGAATTTTCCATACGAACCATCCAATCACAAGAAAAAAAAACACACAAATCAATCGTACGATATTCATAAAACCAAACTCTCGCTCAATTAACACAGCCAAACCAAAAAGAAACTATTGCACGGCGTTCTCACTCAATCATTCAAACAACATTCAAAAATATCACTCAACTCAAAAAACTCATTAATCTAAATTGTTGTGTATAGCCGGCATAAAGGCGCAACAGTCACCACAGAAAGTGAGCAGCGCTGTCCACACCCATCCATTCGCACCAGACCAATACGCGATTTACATTGATGTTACGCACATAACAGGTGCCGTAACACAATAACCGAAGGCCGGACTGTCTCATAGTACGTACCGCCCCAGCAGCAAATACTATAGCGCAATCTAACTCAATTAACGCATGATAACAAATTTTTAACACCGAAAACGAACAATTAGGACGCAAAAGAATGGCGTGCTAAAAAACAAAACAAAGTAGAGAAATTTGTACAAAAATCAAAAATTAAAAAACAAATTTTTGCACCGAATGACGCAATTTTTCGAATAAAATTTAAACGTAGATGCGCTGGCTAATACCTGGTAATCGATATATCGTGACTCGTCCCCTTACATAGAAACCGACGTCGACTATCATTTGGAATGCAATTAAACAATTTTATTGCATTCCAAAAGATAATATGGTCTGGTTGTGTGAATTTTCTCGACAGCTACTCTCTACACCCGTACCTCCTTACCCTTGCAAGCGCCCCAGGTTTTTCGTTTTAAATCTTACAAGTATTTTCATTGCTATTAAAATTCACAATCACAAATTTTCAGGACAATTTGTATGGGGTTAGGAATCTGTATGGAGTTATAAATCTGAAATATTGAAAATTTGCCCAAATTTATAAAACTAATCTGAATATCTAAATATATTATGTAAATATTGTGTTAATTGTTAGTGTGATTTTGGTTTTTATTGTGTTCATTCTTTTTTTTCAAATAATAAAACATGTCCGTGAACTGTATGAAATATGATTTAGCCACTGCAAGTGAGAACTTTTTAGTTTGCAGTGGTTTATGCAAGAAAGTTGCACACTACAAATGTGTAGGTTTGAGGAAAGCTGCATTTGAATTAATTAGCGGCTCTGAAAATATTTGTTGGTTTTGTGACAATTGTAAATTCAATTTTAATTGCATGTCACTAAATTATGTGAATTAACACAGATAACTAGAAATATTGATATCTCCCTGTAGTCAATTATAGACAAAATTTCAATAAGTCGCAGCCAATTATTCGACCTGATGTTAAAGATGACAGTGTGGCTAGTGAATTCAATCAAGCTTGTGCAACGGGGATGTCTACTCAGCTTGCTACCGTTGAACTGCATGGTGCAAATTCGGTTATTGTAGGGAACAATACTGCAGATTTGAATAACCAATCCAGTGCAATCAGACTTCCTTCGACAATGAAAAATTCCTCGTCCTCTACAACAAGAACATTTGCTCTCTAAATTCCACCGCTGTTTTGCCTGAGGTTAATAAAAGGAGTCACTAAAATCAGAGTACCAAATCAATTTGTGGTACTAAGCAATTTACTGAAAATTTTGGGGTAGTTACAGTTACACCAACATTATGGTCACATCTTGTGAAATTTAATCCTCATACTAAGGAAAGTGAAATTTCAGTTATGGCTAAAACATGCTTGGAGATTTAGGGCTGAAAAGTATTTAAACTTGTCCCCAAATATCACGATATTGAATCTTTGAAGTTTGTTTGCTACAAATTGGGCATAAAAGCAGATTTTCGGGCTAAGGTTTTTGTTGAAAATACTTGGCCGACCAGGGTACATTTAATAATAAAAATTTTCGAACAACATTGCCTCACGAGTAAAGTTTCGGACAACCGCTGCAACCATACAACACCATGCAACAACACATTAAATTATAACAACTCGTATTATAGTAAAACTGTGCCAAGTGATAATCTGCAGGTAAATGTAAATTGTTCTATAAAATTTGGCCATTTAAATGTCCGTAGTTTGGTTAAATTTTTAATGAAATTTCTATACTGTTAGAGATACACAAATTGGATTTTCTCGCTTTATCTGAAACTCTTCTTATAACAGTAAAATTACAAACAAGTCGCTCCATATCAATAATTACAAACTAATACGTTTTGATCGTATTAATAAAACGCGATGGGGTGGGTTTGGTATTTATTTTCGGTCTACTTTGGTGGTTAGCAAATTGTTCTCTGGTGTCTAGAAAAGGTTGAAGTTCTGGCATCTGTACCCTTGTCGGACGATTTGGCAAAATTCTTATTTTGATTATTTATAACCCGCCTCCTACTTGTTCTGAGGATATTAATAATTTACAAATAATTTTTTCTGAATATTTGCAATAGTATAAAAAGTTATTTGTTGTGGTGATTTGAACTTTAATATGTTGGTTAGCAATAAACTAAGTGCTTGCTTGAGTTTATATAATTTATTTTATTTACCTTATAAACCGACAAGATTGGATAGCACCCTATTGGATTTGATAATTTTGTATGAGGCTGATAAGCATAATATTATTTCCTTTGGGCAGCTTGCTGTTCCTGCTATTTCTGATCATGACTTGATTTTTGCCTGCTATAAGTTTAGTCGTATCAGAGCTACAATTTCATATACTGTTGTTCCTAATTATGAAGCAATCAATCATGAGTATTTTATAAATTGTTTCTTTTCGTTAGACGGGTTAAATCTTTATTTTTATCCTGATGTGAATAATGTACTGGAGGAATTCAATTCAAATTTCTTAACATTAGATACTATTTGTGTGCCTCGTGAAACAAGTGTAAAATGGTTAAATACATATATTTTGAGTTCAATGCAACGTAGAGATTTGGCTTACAAAAAATACAAAAGATTTAGATTAGAGCTCGATTTTGAATCATTTAAATATTTTAGAAATAAAACCAACAAATGCATCAATCAAGCTAAAAATACATTTTATTTTAGGAATTTGCACAACGATAAAACAACGTGGAGCAATTTAAAATACTTGGTATTTCAAGTAAATCAACCGAAGCAGTCATTTACTTTTCTGCTGAAGAAATTTTGGCAGGGATCAGTAAACTTAACGAATCGCGTCGATTAACTTGTGGTATTGAATGCAATCCGCACAATTAATTCGGATTCGATGGCATATGACATGGCCCACTTCAGAGTATTAACATTATTTATTGATTTGTTTCTGCCACAAATCACTTTTATCATTAATCAATGTTTAACGAAATTACTATTTCCTGATGTGTGGAAGGTGGCTTCAATTTTTCCCCTCCTAAGAAGGATGTAATTTCCAATATATGTGACATTCGCCCAATTAGTATTTTGCTGGTTACAAATCTGGCCATAGTACTACTAGACTGCACTTGGGAAATATTGTTGGTGATCTATCTGCTATACAGTGGTAGACATTCGTTTAAACGCACTATGTTTTTTGAATATAGTTCTAAGAGTAAAGTGTTTTGATATTTTTCAAGTAGTCTAAATTGTGTCTTTCATCTTAAATCTGTTTCTAAGATAAACTATTAGTGAAAATTTCAATGTTTTACTTAATAAATTGAAAAATTTAAATTTCAGGTAGACATCTGTTTAAACGCACTTCTGATAATGTACTAAAATAAAAAACAAAATTGGCAATTTTTCATATATTATTTTATTTAATATTTGGCCTGGCCCCCGCCTTTCTGGATAACTTCGAAAATTCGAGTAAGTATTGAATTTGTTAAATTTTTGAGTGTTTTCGGATTAATTGTGGCCCAACTTTCACGGATGGCACTTTTCAAATCTTTAATTGAATTATGGTGCTGTTCATTTCCATAAACTTTTCGGGGAAGGCCCTCTAAAGGTTTTCGATAGGATTGCAATCAGGACTGCAAGCTGGCCATTCAAGAAGGGAAATATTTTTCTCGAGAAACCACTGTGTGGTCTCCTTCGAAGCATGGATCGAGGCATTGTCTTGTTGAAAATTATAATTTTTGTTGTTGTTATTATCCAGATAATTTATCAAAACGTCTTCCAAAAGTTTCACGTACAGATGGGAAGCTCCTCAGTATAAGAAAATGCTCCACATGCCATAACACTTCCACCATAAAATTACGCTATGACCTAATGACGCCATGTTTCTCCAAATTATGTCAGCATTAACTGTAGCAGTCGGGAAAATCCAGATAAAAATTTTTTTACGACAGTAAAAATCACTTTCTGCCAATCCGTTATCGACGACATGTATTTACGAGCAAATTTGAGCGGATTATTCGTATGCATGGTTTAACGGCCAAACAGTGGTTTGCTTCGAAATTTTGTCATTTTTATGTTCGGTGAACTATTCAAAATACGGGCAATGTGTCGGATCGTCACAGAAAGATGTAATGGCCTGCATGATAGACGGTTTCGTGTAGCTTCTTTGCGAATTAGACCTTTCTGGCGAGCTGAGATCTTGGATAGGCAATAGTCCTTATTGCAATCCCATCTAAAACCTTTAGAGGGCCATGCCCGATAAGTTTATGGAAATGGACAGCAATATAATTCAATTAAACATTTGAAAAGTGCCATCCGTGAATGTTGGGTCACAATTGATCCGAAAACCCTCAAAAATTTAACAAATTCAATGCCTACTCGAATTTTCGATGTTATTCAGAAAGGTGGGCGCCAGACCAAATATTAAATAAAATAATATATGAAAAATTGCCAATTTTGTTTTTTATTTTAGTACATTATCAGAAGTGCGTTTAAACGAATGTCTACCACTGTATTAGACAAAGCTAATTCTTTTGCAGTTTTAGTCCTTTTGGACTTTTCTAAAGCATTTGATTGTGTTAATCATATCTTGTTGCTTCAAAAGTTAAAGTTATATTATATTGCATGTTTTCCAATTTTACTATTTTGTTGCTTCATTCTTATTTGAGTAATCGTAAAAGATTTGTAAAGCTTGGCGATGATCTTTCTGATATACATGATGTAGTTGCTGGGGTACCTCAAGGGTCAATTTTGGGCCCTTTATTTTTTTCAATTTATATAAATGATCTACCTTGGCATATTTTAAATTGTCAATTTTATTTTTACGCTGATGATTTGCAACTGTATATTGGTGGTGACTTGGTAAATTTGGAGGAGATTGTGATACAAATTAATGCAGATCTTAGGTATATTTCTTCATGGGCCAAAAATAATTCACTTTCCATTAATCCAACTCAAAATAAAGTTAAACATTGTTTTATTGTTATTATTTATAACCATTTATTTACACATATTAAATAAACAAATTAAAAAAAAACACAATATACAACTTTTTAAGTAGACATTCTTATTGTGATATATTTAAATTTAATAATTGTAAATTATAATTATTTAGTATCGCTACCGGTTTCGGATATTGCATCCTTCATCAGGTCTGAAACTTCTACTCTTAGTAATAACTAGGGGTCTGAAACTTCTACTCTTCTACTCTTATTATAATTTATAATTATTAAATTTAAATATATCACAATAAGAATGTCTACTTAAAAAGTTGTATATTGTGTTTTTTTTAATTTGTTTATTTAATATGTGTAAATAAATGGTTATAAATAATAACAATAAAACAATGTTTAACTTTATTTTGAGTTGGATTAATGGAAAGTGAATTATTTTTGGCCCATGAAGAAATATACCTAAGATCTGCATTAATTTGTATCACAATCTCCTCCAAATTTACCAAGTCACCACCAATATACAGTTGCAAATCATCAGCGTAAAAATAAAATTGACAATTTAAAATATGCCAAGGTAGATCATTTATATAAATTGAAAAAAATAAAGGGCCCAAAATTGACCCTTGAGGTACCCCAGCAACTAGATCATGTATATCAGAAAGATCATCGCCATGCTTTACAAATCTTTTACGATTACTCAAATAAGAATGAAGCAACAAAATAGTAAAATTGGAAAACATGCAATATAATATAACTTTAACTTTTGAAGCAACAAGATATGATTAACACAATCAAATGCTTTAGAAAAGTCCAAAAGGACTAAAACTGCAAAAGAATTAGCTTTGTCTAATACAGTGGTAGACATTCGTTTAAACGCACTTCTGATAATGTACTAAAATAAAAAACAAAATTGGCAATTTTTCATATATTATTTTATTTAATATTTGGTCTGGCGCCCACGTATATTCAATTTTTTTTAATTTAAATAATTATTTAATCATTTGATCATAATATACTTGTAATGTTACTTTATTTAATTTATGGTATTGCTTTTTTAATTCTTAACATCAACATTATTCTTAGTCACATGGTATATGGTATTGGTACATGGTATAAGTTTGCAACCACTGTTTTGTCCACTGTACACAATCGTAAACTTTGGTCCTAAAATTGATAAACCTAAAAGCGGAACACTTCATGCAAATAATGCTTATATCTAAAATCATTTAAGAGCATCTCAAAGTAGAGGATAGGACACTATTAGTAATAATACGTTGTTTGATAACAAAAAAAACGGTATACCGAAAGCAGCCGAATAAATTATAAAAATGCATTTGGAAGTGATTTTCTTATAATACTTTAACTAATAATTTTAAAATTTATCCAAAAAGCAAATATACATAGATAGAACTTTAAGAGGAACGAAATGCGAAAGTTTGACCTATTTGTACCATACTACTGATATATTTTGAAAGAAAGGCGTTCATTGATTTAATGTTTTAGTGAACAAATTTTTAAATAAGACATTCTTGAATCATTCTATTTTTGCTAAAAGCTCTCCGTATTTAATATAATATATTGGTTTCGATAATGCTCATCGTAATAGTTTATGAGGGTCGATATTTTATTTTTTTATTTTATATTTACTCGAGATTCTTGAAATTTTATGTTCAAAATATATTCACTTTGAACAAGCTATAAAATAATATTATTGAAAAAATGGGCATCATACTAAAAACAATAAAATATCTATTTTTATGACAAAATGATTTAAAATTAATTTTTTTATTTTTTCATCTTAACCTCAGATAAAATTGTCTGCGTTCACACAAATTCTAGAGTCGTACATTAAGAATGACAGATTTTTATTTTATAGGAACAAGATAAATAAAGTTCAATAAAATACTTTATTATACAAAAGAAATGTGTGACTGTCGTAAAGTAGAATATTCATTGAAAATGTTGATATGAAGTCACAATAATTAATAAATACATATACGAAAGGATATATAAATTAAAAGTACCATTATCGACTTAATGAGTGGTACGAGGGTTGCCTTTGATGACTACAAATTAACTTTCCATTCATGTTTAACAAATTTGTTCAACATGGATTACTCGTCAAACTGGTTTTCCGGAGAAAAACATTAAACCAAGCTAATCGATAAGGCACGTCATGTTTGTATGGTGGTCTGAACAATTTTTTAAATTGATTGCCTTACCAGGAAAATTACAGGTATGGTTTCAACGTAAACTGTCAAATATATAAAATGTGTCTTGTCTATCTGAAATTTCTAGAAGTACAATAAAAATAGCAACCAAGATCAAAATCAATGTTCAATTTAATTTCAATCACTGTCTAACAATAAAATATTTGTTTTGTTTATATCGATAAGTTATTTTTGTTTTGGTTAACAGCTAAACAACATGAAACAAGGTACATTACGTGGTGGTTTATAAAACCTATAACTATGCCTAAGTCAAAATGATTGACCTAAACAAAACAAATTGTTACCACAAGAAAAGCTCGCTTACTTGATTTAGCACTGGAAACCGCAAACAAGACAATTTTTATCGTTAATTCATCTGCGCTTGCAGGATTTGTGCCATCAAAATTGGCTCTGACGAAATAAAATAGTATTTGCTACATTTATCTTTAGTTTTATTAGTGATCATCAGATGTCTATAGTAGTTTACAGCAAAAGACAAAAAAAAATTATTTAATCAAAAAAAGTAACGGGGTTCAAGTTCCACTTGTACCGCAAATGTTTGGTAAAACATAAGTACCAAAATAGAGGTAAATATTGTGGCGATTTTGGCCATCATACAACAAGCTCACGTTATGAACAGCAATAGCTTAGATGGTTAAGTGTTATAAACATGACCGATGGCAAGCAGAGAAAGTTTTTGGTGGTTTTTTTTAAATCGTTAAATAAAGAAATAAACCTGTTGTCATAGCCACCACCAGTAGCAAGCGGACAGAATTAAATAGTAAAGTCAAAGCAAATATCAAAGTGTATAAAAGTAGAGTGAAATAAAAAGTAGACAGTGTTTTTAATTTCGAAATCCGAACGAACTCAGAAGCCCAGTTCGTAACAATATTTTTGCTATAATATGACACAGCATACATGTAACGTGAATACTGAAAGTACTCTCGCTATGTTTTTTGTCTTTTTTGTTTCTATTTTAATGTGATAAATAAAAAGAGACGAAATATTTTTATTTAATGTAACATTTTATATGACACGCAACAATTTAACGCAACATTTAACATAACATTCTAACGCAGCGTGTAACATGAACCCAAAACTAGTACGCTAAATGTTTTACCAAACATAAAATTATCAAACGTTCTTAAAATTTTGTTAATTTGTTTTGCTTTACCTACAATTAGTGAACTTGAAATTTACCCAGGTAGACATTTTTGGTTCGATTTTACCAAAGTTGTACTGCCATCTATGTAACGAGAATTGAGTTAGTAACCACACGATTTGTACTAAGCTTTTATTTCAATTTGACCCGAAATGATGTTGTTATTGAAAACGATATTCTTAACCTATGTTGTTATATGTTAAAATTTAAACAGTTATGAAAATGTCTCAGAGATCATAGTTAAGAATTTGTGGCATTTCCATTGAAAAATATTTCTTTGGAAAAAAGTGACTTTCCATAATAAGTTTTAAATACAAAGTTTGGTTATTTCCTCGTGTCTAATTCTTTATAAAAGCTTCGTTTTTAGACTATTGCATTGTATAATCTAGGTTGATTTGATAGAATGCTAGGAGTTTATAACGCAATCTTCAAATTTTCCTAATTCAAAAAACAGCCAATGAAGTAGAACAATTAACGATTAAATCGTGATTCGTGACAGTATTAAGAATGCAGAAAACATTTTAAACTTTTTAAGTGAAGCCACTACTAGCTCTTTTCAAATTATGTATTTGTTGTTTGGCCCAAATTTCAAATATCTGTTGATAATCATTTCCAAGAAATTCGAATTTACTTCATTGCCATCTTTTAAGATTTAATATTTTTGTCTCGATTTATACGAAATGTCTTGAAAAACCACAAAGAATAACATTTTATAAAATCTTTTCATCTTATTTTCCCCGATTTTCGAGATCTTTTTTGTCCAATTCAATTTAAACTCTTTCTGGAAAATGTGGAGACTCTGCTGAGACCATTTTTCGTCATTTCGACCAGTTTTATAACTTTGCCTCGTGAACCATTTTCGTGTATGTTTAATTTGGTCGCATTAATGAAGTGACAAATGTCGAAAAGTCCATCCTCTTTGAGGAGCTCCAGAATTAGTGATTTCTAAATATTGTTGTTATTTTTAATTGCATTCAACTGCTCTCGATTTCGATTCGTCTTTTAACTTCCACTTCTACTATGTTATCGAAAGGCTGTTCCTCCAGTGCATTTCGATGATGAAATGTAAAAGTATTGTAGAGCGGCGACGATGAAATGTAAAAGTATTGTAGTGGTGTCGAGAAAGATAAGTCGCGAAACATTTAAAATAAAGCGACATGTCGATGCGAAATTTTCTACATAAACCAAAAGTATTCGTCAGCTCAACCACCGACTCAACAACAACGTCGACAAGAGACATAACATATTACAAAAACTCGTGAATAAATTTAAATTAGAAAACGTATAGTGCTGAAACCTCCCGAGGTGATCAGAACTTCGGTTCTGAAAATTAACTTAACTCCAAAATCGCCCCTAACCGAAATTCTTAATTTAATATTCAGCTCAACCTCCAACTAAATTTACAATTCAACCACCAACTGAATCGCCAACGCAATCACCAAAAAAGCGCCATTTAACCCCCAACGTAATCAGCAATTCAACCTCAAATCAACCCTTATACCTATCAACCACACCCAAATAATTCTCCAACCGAACCCCTTACTCAACCCCAACGGACGCTAACTCAACTCCAACTAAATTTCAACTCAATTTTGATCGAATTAAATCTCACCCTTCTACTCAACTCAAAACTCAACGGCCAACTCAATCCCAAATTATACTCGATTCGAGAGCTAGATGCCTGTATAAGCTCAGCTCAAATCAACTTAGTGTAACCTTCCACTGGATCCTCAACTTGATCCCAAATTAATCCCCAACCGAACCCCTCACTCAAATTGAACTCAACTTCAACTCAAACCTCAACTCCACACCCAACTCAACCCCCAACTCAACCACCAAATAAACCTCTAACTCAACTTCAATGCATAGCCCCAACTCAGCACTCTTCTCGATAATAACTCATCTTAACGCAACCCTTAAAGTTCGGGGGGGGGGGGGGGGGGGGATGATATTTCTACTTTTGCTAGTAGATGTATTAGGAGTGATTGACTTCTTTATTTTTCTTATTTACCAAATCGAAAATATTGTAAACGCGAATATTTTCATACAATGCTAATTCCTGATGAACAAGACAATGAAAACTCCTATTATACCATGTTCCGAAATTCTTTCAATATTTTTAAGTTTCGACGGTATATTTAATATCAACTTTCACAATAAGATGAACGGTGACCCTATGAAGCAGAATATCCATAGTGACAATCTTTTTTTTTAGATGCTCCCGGAGGCACTGGAAAGATGTTTTGATTAATCTATTTCTTGCATAACTTTCATCAACAGGTTGCCTAACTCTCGGTGTAGTTTCATTAGGCATCGCTGCGACACATCTCACTGGTGGTAAAACCAGTAACCTTTAACTGAATCCTGTGGACAAGAGTCAGATTGCTCTATCCGTTAAAATGGTACTCTTGGTAAAATTGTTGTAGGTCAAAAACTAATTGTGTTCGTTCAATTATGAATGAAAAAAAAAAAAACTTTCTAAATGAACTTTATTTTAATTACATGTAAAATTAAGATTTTATTATTTTAACTTTTATTTAAATACAACTTAACAATTTTTTTTTTGTTTTTATATTAATCCTTGGCTTTATATAATATAAAGTTTTAGGCACTTAATCTCACGATCTTCACAAATATAATAATTTTTAAAATTTTTCAATTTATGCTTAATCATAATTTTACCATTTACCCATAACCCGTGACACCTATAAACCAGCACTAACAATAGTTAAACTATGCCCGTGGTGAAACATAATTTCTTGTTTATTGGTATCACTGGTTATGCGATTTGGTGTTTTGATAAATTTGACATTTAGTTAAAATGAATAATTTTTTTGGATACATAGGTAAGTAAATACAATTGAAAATAAAAGTGTATATTATACATAATTTAATTTCAGATAAATGAGATTAAGGAAATAGTTTATGGATAATTAATGGTAAGCAATTGCAGTCTCATTATTTAAAAGATGCAACAATTACATACTTAATTTGGGAATTCCAAACATATTCCCCCGCGTTAAGAAAGTAATGGAGATATTTTCTTAAATTGATTCAATATATAATAAGTTGCAATTGATTGTACATAATAAGGATTATAATAATTACTGCGATTAATACATTATTTCAGGAATATGAGCTTCGTGACATGGCGCTTAATAATATTAGTCTTCGTTTTGATAGTTGCGACACGTACTATCCCATCGTTACCTGGATGTGTTTGAATTATTCGCCCGAGCAGCCACTGATGCGGAGGCAGATTATCTTCTTTTATAAATACTATATCATCTGTATTGATATTTAGTTTTCCGTTCTTCCATTTTCCGCGTTCTTGTAAAGCATTTAGGTAGTCTCGGGACCACAATTTCCAGAAAGATTGAATACGCATTTGAAGGTTTTGCCATCTGGATAATTTATGGATCGGTATGCCTTCCAATATTGGTTCCGGAACAGCTAACATATATTCACCAATTAAAAAATGTCCAGGTGTTAGTATGTCTAATTTGGTGGTGTCTTCAGTAATGCGACATAATGGCCTGGAATTCAACATACATTCGATCTGGGTTAATGACGTCGTCGTTTCTTCAAAGTTGAGTTTGGCTTCTTTGGTTGCTCTTCTGAAATGATACTTCGCGGATTTGACGGCCGCCTCCCATAAACCACCAAAATGCGGTGCACTGGCTGGATTAAAATTAAATTCAATGTGTTTCTATAATATATAATTGGAAATTAATTGGTTATTTTGTTGTGCTAAAATTTCCGATTTTAGTTGTTTTAATTAATTGTTAGGGCCATTAAATTTAGATCCGTTATCACTCCAGATTTTATTTGGAAGTCCACGACGAGACACGAATCTTTTTAATGCGGCTAAGAACGCTTCGGTATTGAGACTGCTCAGTACTTCTAAATGTACCGCTTTTACGGCTAAGCACACAAAAACTGCGACGTATGCCTTTGTTAATGGTGCATTCCGGTGTTGACTCATTTTGATGTAGATGGGTCCCAGATAATCGACACCAGTATTTGTAAACGGTCTATTTTTTGTACATCGTTCAGATGGTAAATTAGCCATTTTCTGGGTTGACTGGTTGCGTCTATATCGGATACATGTTACACAAGATTTTATGTATCGTTTGATGTCATATCTTGCGCCGATTATCCAATATTTCTGCCTCAATAGATTTGTTAATAGCGTAACACCAGCATGTAGGTTTGCAGTATGTAGTTCCTGGATAATTAGTTGATTCGCAACATGATTTTTGGGCAAAATTATCGGATGCTTAATCGAGTAACTTAAATTGGAATTCCCCACGCGTCCACCTACTCGCAGTATGCCTTGAAAATCAATGAAAGGGTCAAGAGCATTTAAAACGTTGCCGGATTCTAACGGTTTGTATTGCCCGTATAATTCGATTTTCGGCCTCTACGTATTCCGAAAACAATAAATTTCTCTTCTATCGTTCTGCAGGTTCAGACTTGGTTATTTTGCAGAATCTCAAGATATACGCCAATATTTTCTTTATTTTAAACCAAGATGAATACTTCGTTAATAACTGTAGTATAATGCTATCCTCTTCTCTGATATTTAACATAACAACTCCTTTCCTTCGGTCTTCAATGTTAACTTTCTGAGGTACTTGCGTTTTATTTTTTGGCCAATGGTTCTCATTTAATTTCAGCCAATTGGGACCCTGCCACCAGCATTCTAGGTTTGGAATTGACTTCGGATCTACATCTCGAGATATATAATCTGCTGGATTTTGGCTCGACGAAACGTGGCTCCATTTTGATCTTAGTATTATATCTAAAATGGTACTTGTCCTATTGGCTATAAAGGTTTTCCACCTACTTGGGACATCTGACAGCCAATGTAAAACCACCATGGAGTCTGTCCAAGCATATATGCTCATATCATCAATATTTAATAATGGTTGGCAATATATGATTAATTCAGCTAGAAATAGGGCTCCACATAGCTCGAGTCTTGGTAAACTGATTTGTTTTATGGGGGCCACTTTACTTTTATAACACACTATACGACATGTTACTTCTCCTCATTTGTTGCTGGATGTAAGATATATCACACAACCGTAAGCTGCCTCAGAAGCATCGCAAAATGCGTGTAACTGCAACGATGTCGAGTTTGACGATGTAATCAAACACCTTGGAATTTTTATCTGTCGAATGTAATTTAAATTAGTATATATTTTATTCCATAGGCATAAAATGTTATCAGGTGTTTCGTCATCCCAGTCGGTTTTAGCTACCCACAATTTTTGTAAAGTCATCTTAAACCAAATTATTATAGGTGATAGCCCACCCAACAGATCATACAATTTTGAGCTTTCTGACAGCATTCTTCTCTTTGTCCAGATTACACCTACAGGCTGACTGTTTATTTTGAAAGTAAATATATCGCTTTGAGGATGCCACATAATTCCCAGCGTTTTTGTGCTTTGGTCGTCTTCGATTAGTTTGGGGATGTCTTCTGCTCCATTTCTACTGATTTTAGCACTTCTTTTGAATTTGATTTCCATAGAAGGTCATCCATATAGAACTGACTTCGAATAACTCTCGCTGCATTTGGGTATTTCGGTTCGTATATTCTTGCCAACTCTTCTAAGGTTCGGATGGCTAGAAAAGGTGCACATGCTGTACCATAAGTCACCGTCATGCATTTGTAAGGACTTATTTCTTCCATTGGATGATTTCGCCATAAAATGCACTGAAAATTGGCATCAGACGGATCTACCAATATTTGTCGATACATTTTTTCAATATCGGCATTTATTGCTATATTATTAAGTCGAAAGCGAATTAGTGTTGTGGTTAAATCCGGTTGCAGCTTTGGTCCCGTCATCAAACAATCGTTCAGAGATATTGCCGTAGTGATTTTATATGAACCACTCGGAGTTTGGTGGTAGTACTTTCCTTAAATACGGCGTGATGTGGCATAAAATATTTGTTGTTATTTTCGTGTGGTAATTCAGACCAAGATACTCGTTTCATTTGCTTTAATTTTATGTATTCCTGAATGAACGTATTATAATCTTGTTTATAGGTTGCTGACCTTGCAAACCTTTTTTCAATACCAAACATCCTAGATTTTGCTGTTGCGAAGGAGTCTCCTAGTTCTGGTCGTGGGTTTACAAACGGTAGTCTTACTATAAATTTTCCATTTTCCGATCGAGTTGTTGTTTCCTTGAATAAAATTTCACATGGATCATTTTCGTTGTTATGCTGCTTGTCAATCACTGGTTCTTCAATTTGCCAAAATTTCTTTAATAGATCCGATAGATTTTTGTTGGTAATGCTTGATTTTATCTGGACGTTATAATTCTGATTATCGTCGCAGTCTAATTCTCCTTGGTAAACTTTCCCCGCTATCAACCATCCAAATTTGGATGAGTGTAATACTGGAAGTTTATTTATAGTCATTTTCCTTTCTTCCAATATGTCTAAGAACAATTCAGCCCCTATTAACAAATCCACTGTACTGGGAATGTTGAATTGAGGATCTGCCAAGTCCACCTGCCATAATTCGTTGTTGGCTGGTATTGATATCTTCGCTGCTGGTAGTGAGGAGGAGATCTTCTCCATTATGTGTGCCGTTAATTTTATAGTATAATGTGGCATTATACGTGATTTAACTGTAATAGTTGCTTTCCTTCTAGTCTTTCCTGCTGGACACGAGGCTAGGCCGTATATGGATATACGTGAATTTTTTCGCTTTAGACCTAAGCGCTGCATAGAAGATTCCGAAATAAATGAAGATTGAGAACCGGAATCTAGTAGTGCCCCGATACGGCGCCTACCATGATACATTTTTTATTTATTTTTTGTGGTAAGTAAATTTTTTAATTTTAACTTTTATGTCAAAATTTTAATTTTTAACTGGTTTTTAACTAATTCACTCACGGCCTTAAGTAGTTCTAAATCTAGTAAACATGTCAAAAATGGAAATAATTTGTCATTTTATTTAAATTTTTTTCACGATGCTCATGTTTTCATGCATTTGCAGCGATAATTGTGCACTTTGTAGAATAATAGGCGAGTTTTTCTTCGCATGATGGCGTTCATCAAAGTTTCGTGTTGTATATCAAATAGCGTACAGAATTTCATTTCGATGAACAAAGAAGAATCAATGAAGGGTTGGCGGACTAAAATTCCTTCAATACCCATAGTATCTTAGAATAATTGTTTGTTACATTTTATTGAATGAAAATAAAATTTTTTGCTAATAAATACTTTTATTCGTTTATTGTACATAGTGATGTTATTGTTACATTCACCAGCGGCGTTTCTCCACTATAATTTCACTTTTCGTATGACCAAACTTTCCGTATGTGCTTTATGTGCTTTAAAATCTGTGCAAAAATATATAAATCATCATCTACCTTCGAGCTAAATCTACACATTGCTCTAAACAACTTAAGGATAAATTCCACGGCATTAATAATTCTATTTCACCATCAAATTTCACGACGAGAAATTTTGCACGAAAGCGGGATTTATTTTCCCATTTCACTGAACCGGAATGCGAAAATCTCGTTTAGAACAAAATTCCGTTCCACAAAATAATTTCACACAACCGGAATCTACCTACTGGCTAGCATTGGTTTTCCACTGCTTGATTGAATATATATCAAGGCTGTTGGTAGTATTGTTTTAAGAGGTGTTTGGAATTCGTGCAAGGATGTTATCTCTGTTATAGGTGAATTGTTTGTTTATGCGATTTGTTGTTTTGATAAATTTGACATTTAGTTAAAATGAATAATTTTTTTGGATATATAGGTAAGTAAATACAATTGAAAATAAAAGTTTATGTTATAATTTAATTTCAGATAAATGAGATTAAGGAAATAGTTTATGGATAATTAATGGTAAGCAATTGCAGTCTTATTATTTAAAGGAAGCAACAATTACATACTTAATTTGGGAGATCCAAACAAATTGCTTTGGATGAATTCATAATGATCCATCAAACTCATGTTAAAGCTATTGATCGTACTCTGAGAGATCAGAGAGGTGATGTCATGAGTTGATGGGCGGCTTAACTTTGTCTTTATTATTGCAGCATTCTTCTTGGTAGCTAGGCTTAAATAAAACAAAACATATGCCTGTTATACTTAGCCTCTAGAGCATCTCTATCAATTTGACACGCGCACCAACAGTCGATTTGATAGGTTGAGAGTAAATTGCTTTAATTCATTTGTAGTAAACCTGTCTCCTATTCCAACTTGGATCTCATCGAATTCACCGTATAATATTGTCACCGTAGGAAGCCGCTCACAGTTTCATCTGAGGATCAATTGTGCATGATGCGGAATGACTCTTAATAAATGATTCCGCATGACACTTGATGTTGTGTGAGTTGCTTCTTCTGAACAAATTTTTACAAACGATTTTCAGTATCACTGTTTGCAATGATATGTGACACAATGATACCGCCGTCATTGTTAGCGAGAATTCGTTTAGCGAATCGATTATGGATAGCAGCTACAATTTTGATATAATCTTCTTAAAAAAATATCGATTGTATTTGGGAGTCCTGTTCACAGCCTGAACCATCCAACTAACTGATGGGCACTCTGGTTACTTAATAATTCAATGAAAACAAATATTTTGTTTTTTGTTGAATTATTATTTTTAAAAATTTATTTACAATTGTTTATAAATAAATACTAAAAATAATTAATTCATAACGCTTTCTTTTTTGTGATATTATTTTTTATTTTTATTGGAAGACCGGTTTTGGATTTTCTTCCTTCTTCAGTTCCTTTTTTTGTTTAAAAAAAAAAATAATATCACAAAAAAGAAAGCGTTATGAATTAATTATTTTTAGTATTTATTTATAAACAATTGTAAATAAAAATTTTTAAAAATAATAATTCAACAAAAAACAAAATATTTGTTTTCAAGAAGAGGAGAAATTGTTAAGAGTTTGCAATTCAGTTTCGATCTGCGAGCATGTGAAAAATAAATCATTTTTCAGTACATCTCATCAGGCTATAGCGACTGAACTGCTAATTTATTACACTGATTTTTTCCTATATATAGGAATCAACCGTGCACTTGTAGTATTAGCGAATTTTTACATTCCCCTTTCTAAACTTTTAACAATTTCATTCTCCTCTTCTTAAATATTTATCAATCTGGAATACACCAGAATAATTCAAAAGTTTAAACATATTTGTTTTCATTGAATTATTAAGTAATTCATTGTGATATAAGCCACAGCAACAGAAAAAGTAAAATGGATACTTACCATTTTTATAGTTCTTACTCTGGTTACGTAACAGCCTGTTTCGTTGTTAGCTCTGACTGATTCCCCTCGTTATACGGTGTGATTTTCACAACAAATCCTTGAGCAATAAGATCATCGACAACATCCCGGAAATTCCGGTCTAAGACAAACACATCATCTGAAATGCATCGATCTTTGAAGTCAGCAGAATCTGCGACTGTTTTCAAGATGCTAGCATCTAAGAAGTTTTACTTCCAAATACCGATTATGTCTATGATTATACCTTCTAGGGTTACTGCACCCACAGGTTTCACCACATTTCGTGATTTGTGGCTTAAAAGCTTGTGCCTAGTTGCTTACAATATTAAGATATTACAATATTAAGTCTGAGAACTTGAATAATAGTTGAATCTTTGATTCAAACCAAACTGCTAGTATCGTTACATTTTAAGATACAATTACCGTGATAACTAAATGCAAATTTGTACATGAGAGATGCAGAGTTATTGTCCAGAGGTTTTGGTTCCTCCTCATCACAAGCCTTCCAACTCTAGTGCGTTAGTGTAATGTTTTCTGTAGCACTTTAAACACAACCAACCTTGATCATTCTCATGATACATGGTGCGTATTTTTATTTACAAGGCTGACATATATTTCCAGTACTTCTTACTGATAGCGTGACCGGCCTCGGTATCTGAACCACGGCGCCCATGCTTCGCATGACCATCGCTAGCAGCTTGAGAACTAGTGAGTGCCATACTAATCGCATTATTTGTCGAAATAGTCTCAGTGTAGAAACCGCGACGCCCTTGTGTCGCATGACCAGCATTAAAAAAATTAATGAGTACGAATACATGTGATCGGTTAGAATCTCCCACGGATGGCCACCTATTAGTCTACCCTAGTACGCCATTCCTAGCCCTTTACTTCTCCGGTAGAAGGCAGGGGGAGTTAGTTCCGCAAGGTAAAATTCTTAATGAACGGTGATAACACATCCCCTCTAAAAATCAATAGGTCATACCAAAGTACTGATTCGGCTCGAACTTGCTAAACCTCTCTGTTGCCTTCTTGAGACATTTACTTTACTACCTCATTAGTAACCTCTCTCTCATTTACATTTTACAGGCCAATCTTGGTAGTCTACTTTAATATGTAGGTGTATCCGCGATAATTCGCAATAAGCTGGAACCAAACACTATCGAATAATAACTGGAAAATCATTATGAAAGGGCTTTGGTGCATGTTAGAACCATTCTGTGATTTTAAAAATAATCGATAAAATAATGAAAATTTAATAAGAATTGTTTGTTCTTTCCAATTGGAATTCTTAAATTGAAATATATTCTTGTAGCAGACTCTTTTATTAAAATAGTTCGGCATTCACTGGAGGCTGCAACTTCACAGAGTTTAAAAAAAAATTATTTTGGATGATTTAAAAAATTTTGTACCACCCTTCATGTCCACGAGATACTGCCAATATTAATAGCCTGGCGTAGTGTCAGTTTATGTATGTTGCGAATCTTATTCAATTGTGCTGAATTCTATACTATCACAGATTTAAAAAATTTAGTGATATTTTTGACGATTTAAAAAACGTGTACCGCCAATCGCAGTAACGAACTTTACGCATATTTCAAATTATTTTGATTTTATTTCATTTATTTTCGAAACAAAAATCGAATTAGAAATGTATTCTTTCTTCAGTTTCTTATTGACATGTAGTCGATTATGACAAATTTTTAACAGTTTCTTTGGAGCGGCCTCTGTATTTCATTTTGTTTTAGTGTCAAGTCAATTTACAATTATTCCGGACTAAAATAAAGACAAATGTATACTTACGATTCAAAAATACGATCAATGTAATAATAAAAATTAATTTTTAATATTTTGTACGTTTTATTATTAAATTCAGGTTTTAGTTGTTTACAAATTATATTTTAAAAGAGAACTGACGAATTTCTAAAACTACAAATTAAAATAACCTGTTTCAAAATGCCATAAGGGTCGAAACTTTATCTCAAAATTTAAAATTGATAAAATTATCATTCGCTATATTTTTTTAAAGCCCGTCTATACATGCTCTGGTTTTGATTTAGTTCTTCGTTTTTGATTAATTCCTGATTAAAACATTTGTTCACAGGTAAACAGTTGTAAGCTTAAAAAATTATCCAGAATCGTCCTGTATTCAGCATGAATAAATGATTTACTGGTTTGTCCAATATTTGAGCCAATATCAAACTCAAAGTTTTCATATAAAAGTATATTCTGAAAATAAAGAAGATTTAAAAAAGATTAAGTAATTTAAACGAGAATAATTTTATAAATAAATTAAAACAAAAATGTTAAGTAATTTAAAAATGAATTTAGAATTGAATCATAAACCATGTTACGCATCCCCTGTTTGCGTAACCAGCATCGCAGTTGCTTTCGTGTTTTGAATTTGATCCAGGTGTCTACCTCTGTCAATAAATTTTTCCTTACGTATCATTTGCGTTATATACTAAACCAAAACCTGCTAAAATTATCTGTAGAAAGCCCAATAATTTGTATACCTAGCACAATCGCCATGCCAATGGTATAGGAAAATTTCAAAGCACCACAAGAGTTGGAAGATACCTGCCAAATTGCCTTTGATAGGGACATCAAAGATCTTGCCCCGAATCAGACCAGAAAAGCGATAACAACTGTGTTGTTATCCAAAAGGTATCGATTATATCCGGTCGGGTTGGGTACGAAATCTTAGTTTCCAAAATCTTGTTTTTGCAAAATCTTTCTTTTTATAAATTCTGGAAAATGGGAGTTGCGGTTACGAAACGAAATTTAACAAAAGTATAAATTCTGTTAATTGAGGAATTTAATATTTAAATACATAAATACAAAATAAACAGCGAGATTAAAACCGAGATTTTTAAAAGCAAGATTTTAAAAAACAAGATTTCGGGGCGCTCCCTTTTGATTTGGTTTAAAGCACTTAGTATTTAGTAAAAGTAATTTTGATTTCTGCAGAGATCATAAATTGTCTAATACTTTTCAGTTTTAGTACATACTAATAAAACATACTAAATATTGCCTGTGTGGGTATATCTGGAAATTTAACATAACTTTCCTATCCTTTGGTTTCGGTTATGTGCAAAGGATGTATGGAGGGCCTAGTGTCACTTGATAGTCTAGCTTAGGCTTCGTTTGTCCTGATCAATTAATCAATTCAACTGGTGTTTGTTCGTAGTGTAATTTTATTAAATTTATAATTTGTTTAATAAGGCTTTTGTTACTTTGCTTATAATTAAGCATTTAAAAAAATTGAATAGCAACAGTAATTCAATACAAAGGAAGCAACATTGAGGAACCAACCTTAAATAACTAGTAAATAAGCAATTAACATCATTTATTTATCTATTAAGGATATCCCTGAAATTCTAATTTTTAATCTGTTTCAAGGTTTCTGAATTTAGATTATTTAGTACTAATTAGTAATAAGTGATTGAGTTCCAAAAATCTGACTGCTTACCAGAATTTTAAGCAATTAACGGATAATTCATGCAGTATATGATAAAGTATTCCAAATATCAATCGGTTTTCGAGCAATATAAAAATGCCTCTTATAAATTCAAACGACAAAAGTTTGTACTTCATACATATCGGTTTATATATAAGTTTATTGCTTAATCTTGTATATAATGATTGACACAATATTTTAAATGGATTTGTAATTCAAAACCTAATAGAAAATTTATAAATTCATTTTCTATACAGTATTTTGTTTGTTGTTGCCAGCCTGTTTATTGAGAAAAAGATGTAGTGAAAAAAGGAAAGAACCAAGTTATAAAAATAAAAATAACCGTTAAATATTTCCATTTCATTTGCCAAACAATAAGCTGAAAAGGGCACAGAATGTAAAATGTTGCGATAACGATAATAATAAGAATTTTTCTAATTTTATTTAGGATTTAGGAATGGTGGAAACTAATTTACGTTTGTTTTTGGTTTTTTTTTTCAGTAACCAAATTTAAAAAAAAAAAAAAATTGGAAATTAGTATTTGATTGATTTACTATATTCCTTCCATTTTGTTGAAGATACATTGATTTCACACAGACGTTTCGTTTTGGAACTCTTGCGGAATTGCTTGCTATTTTGCAATACACTTTCTATCCTGAGTCAGTGAAGCGAAGTTTATTTATTTATTTTATTTATTAACCATTTTATTATTATTTTAAGTAAGTAGTTACATGAAATAAAATATAATAAATGTAACAGATGAGCTCACTGCTTGCTATGTTTTGGAGTCACGAAACGTACTTAAACCTAATAAATATATTAAATACAACATTTACAAAAATCATTTTCATTTTCCTAAATTAAAATACATCGAGATAAAAAATAAATAAAAAGTGCATTAGCAATTGTTCAATGTGTTGCGTGGGCCTGCAGTGGGTACTAGGGTATCCAAATTACTCGAGTTTCAAAATACTCGGGTAATGGAGTACTAGTTTTTTCAATACCCGGGTACCTGGGTACCCGGGTAATAAACAAAAATCATAAATATACATAAAATCTTAAAAAAAAACCATAGATCATGCTATTGTCACCCTCTCTTTGAATTAATAAGTGGCACATACTACATTCTGAGTGCTATTCCTCTTCCTTCTTAAAATGGTTCCATATGAATTATTTGTTAAAGGCATGCATTAGAATGTCAATTTTTTTAAAATCAAATCAATTCAAATATTTGTTACGTTTTTGTCGTAACCTAAAATTTTCGGAAACGTCTTATATTTTGTAATTATTTTCGGTCATACTCATGACTACAAGCCAATCAAATTAAATCAATATACTTGATTAAATTTAGTTGAATCCAATTAATTTTTATTTTCCATGTATTATTAAAAACTGATTTTAAAATCCTTCAAGAACCTTGCAAATTGCACATATAAAATCTAAAAAATTCGTTTGCCAAGCAATGTTGAGATTAATTTAATGGCATTTCTCACAAACATAATAAACACAGTAAAGTTGTCAAACTCAAAACGTCAGCCAATTAGCCAAATGGCTACTAAACCTTTAAACATACTTATGAAAAGAGGAATAAATCTACGTAAAATCTAAATCGAAAAGGTGCCCTCGAGCTAAAATATTTTGCTCTCAGAACAACGTTTTTTCTACAATCGAACAAAATAAAATTTACCGTTCCAAAATTTTCTTTGAATCAATTTACCCGGGTGGTCGCTCAAATTAACCTGGTAATCGAGTACTCGAAAAAAGGCCAAAATAGTCGAGTATCCGGGTACTCGATAATCGGTATTGGATACCCTAATGATTACCACCTTGAAGTTATCCCAGACTTTCATCCCAGGAAAATTTGAAATTACCTCCGACAACACAAGCGTAATAACCCATCCCAGACTTTTTTTTCTACACTATTAAAGTGTACAACCTTTAAAATCCATCCCAGATTTTTTACTAGAGCGAAAAAATCCATCCCAGGATTTTTATTTATTATAAGATTTTTTCTACTATAGTTAAAAATGAATAAAATGAAAAAAAAAATAAAAAAAATTCTTCTGAATTTGATATGTTGATTTAGTTAAGGGTCCTATTGGCTACCTTCTGGCCAATTCTAAACGCGATCCGCTTGTTAGTATTTTTGCTACATAATTAAATGTGTTTCCTTCCCTTAGTTAAAAAAGAATAAAAAAAAACATAAAACAAATTCTTCTGAACAGGATTATGGTAGGCCTGGAAATTTGATATCTTGATTTAGTTAAGGGTCCTATTGGCTACCTCCTGGCCAATTCTAAACGCGATCCGCTTGTTAGTATTTTTGCTACATAATTAAATGTGTTTCCATCCCTTAGTTAAAAAAGAATAAAACAAAACATAAAAAAAATTCTTCTGAACAGGATTATGGTAGGCCTGGAAATTTGATATGTTGATTTAGTTAAAGTTCCTATTGGCTACCTCCTGGCCAATTCTGAACGCGATCCGCTTGTTAGTATTTTTGCTACATAATTAAATGTGTTTCCTTCCCTTAGTTATAAAAGAATAAAAAAAAACATAAAAAAATTCTTCTGAACAGGATTATGGTAGGCCTGGCAATTTGATATGTTGATTTAGTTAAGGGTCCTATTGGCTACCTCCTGGCCAATTCTAAACGCGATCCGCTTGTTAGTATTTTTGCTACATAATTAAATGTGTTTTCTTCCCTTAATTAAAAAAAAATAAAAAATAAACATAAAAAAATTCTTCTGAATAGGATTATGGTAGGCCTGGAAATTTGATATGTTGATTTAGTTAAAGGTCCAAATGGCTACCTCCTGGCCAATTCTGAACGCGATCCGCTTGTTAGTATTTTTGCTACATAATTAAATGTGTTTCCTTCCCTTAGTTAAAAAAGAATATAAAAAAACATAAAAAAATTCTTCTGAACAGGATTATGGTAAGCCTGGAAATTTGATATGTTGATTTAGTTAAGGGTCCTATTGGCTACCTCCTGGCCAAATCTAAACGCGATCCGCTTGTTAGTATTTTTGCTACATAATTAAATGTGTTTCCTTCCCTTAGTTAAAATTAAATTAAAAAAAAAAAAAAAATTCTTCTGAACAGGATTATGGTAGGCCTGGAAATTTGATATATTGATTTAGTTAAGGGTCCTATTGGCTACCTCCTGGCCAATTCTAAACGCGATCCGCTTATTAGTATTTTTGCTACATAATTAAATGTGTTTCCTTCCCTTAGTTAAAATTAAATAAAAAAAAAAATAATAATTCTTCTGAACAGGGTTATGGTAGGCCTGGAAATTTGATATATTGATTTAGTTAAGGGTCCTATTGGCTACCTCTTGGCCAATTCTAAATGCGATCTGCTTTTTAGTATTTTTGCTACATAATTAAATGTGTTTCCTTCCCTTAGTTATAAAAGAATAAAAAAAAACATAAAAAAATTCTTCTGAACAGGATTATGGTAGGCCTGGAAATTTGATATGTTGATTTAGTTAAGGGTCCTATTAGCTACCTCCTGGCCAATTCTGAACGCGATCCGCTTGTTAGTATTTTTGCTACATAATTAAATGTGTTTCCTTCCCTTAGTTAAAAAAGAATAAAAAAAAAACATTAAAAAAATTCTTCTGAACAGGATTATGATAGGCCTGGAAATTTGATATGTTGATTTAGTTAAGGGTCCTATTGGCTACCTCTTGGCCAATTCTAAACGCGATCCGCTTGTTAGTATTTTTGCTACATAATTAAATGTGTTTCTTTCCCTTAGTTAAAAAAGAATAAAAAAAACATAAAAAAAATTCTTCTGAACAGGATTATGGTAGGCCTGGAAATTTGATATGTTGATTTAGTTAAAGGTCCTATTGGCTACCTCCTGGCCAATTCTGAACGCGATCCGCTTGTTAGTATTTTTGCTACATAATTAAATGTGTTTCCTTCCCTTAGTTATAAAAGAATAAAAAAAAACATAAAAAAATTCTTCTGAACAGGATTATGGTAGGCCTGGAAATTTGATATGTTGATTTAGTTAAAGGTCCTATTAGCTACCTCCTGGCCAATTCTGAACGCGATCCGCTTGTTAGTATTTTTGCTACATAATTAAATGTGTTTCCTTCCCTTAGTTAAAAAAGAATAAAAAAAAAACATAAAAAAAATTCTTCTGAACAGGATTATGGTAGGCCTGGAAATTTGATATTTTGATTTAGTTAAGGGTCCTATTCGCTACCTCTTGGCCAATTCTAAACGCGATCCGCTTGTTAGTATTTTTGCTACGTAATTAAATGTGTTTCCTTCCCTTAGTTATAAAAGAATAAAAAAAATCATAAAAAAATTCTTCTGAACAGGATTATGGTAGGCCTGGAAATTTGATATGTGTATTTAGTTAAGGGTCCTATTGGCTACCTCCTGGCCAATTCTAAACGCGATCCGCTTGTTAGTATTTTTGCTACATAATTAAATGTGTGTCCTTCCCTTAGTTAAAAGAGAATTAAAAAAAAAAAAAAAAAAATTCTTCTGAACAGGATTATGGTAGGCCTGGAAATTTGATATGTTGATTTAGATAAAGGTCCTATTGGCTACCTCCTGGCCAATTCTGAACGCGATCCGCTTGTTAGTATTTTTGCTACATAATTAAATGTGTTTCCTTCCCTTAGTTAAAAAAGAATAAAAAAAACTTTAAAAAAAATTCTTCTGAACAGGATTATGGTAGGCCTGGAAATTTGATATGTTGATTTAGTTAAAGGTCCTATTGGCTACCTCCTGGCCAATTCTGAACGCGATCCGCTTGTTAGTATTTTTGCTACATAATTAAATGTGTTTCCTTCCCTTAGTTATAAAAGAATAAAAAAAAAATAAAAAAATTCTTCTGAACAGGATTATGGTAGGCCTGGAAATTTGATATGTTGATTTAGTTAAGGGTCCTATTGGCTACCTCCTGGCCAATTCTAAACGCGATCCGCTTTTTAGTATTTTTGCTACATAATTAAATGTGTTTCCTTCCCTTAGTTAAAATTAAATAAAAAAAAAAAAAAAAAATTCTTCTGAACAGGATTATGGTAGGCCTGGAAATTTGATATGTTGATTTAGTTAAAGGTCCTATTGGCTACCTTCTGGCCAATTCTGAACGCGATCCGCTTGTTAGTATTTTAGCTATGTATATCAATAAATGTGTTTCCTTCCCTTAGTTAAAAATAAATAAAAAAAATCATAAAAAAATTCTTTTCTCCCAATGTCTTAAAAGCCTCTACTTTTAATACTGTTTTTGGGTATTAAAGTTGGCCTTTTTCTTACTATTTTAAAAATGTGTGTGTTGCTAAGCTACACTTTTAATCCTAGGTGTAAAAGTACGTACTTTTAATACTAGGAGTAAAATAGTATGCGTAGCCGAGCAAAAGCAAAAATTCCGAGTCAAACAAAGTCACTTTTAATCCGAATAATACATACTATTTTTTCTCCAACGAAGAATTCATATCGTGTCGGTTGTATATTACTAATTATACGAGTAAGTACAAATTATGTAATTAAAACTTAAAAATTGAAACTAATTTTGTTGAAATATTTTGTGCAACTAAGGAGGTCATGACTTTTGTTTGGTTTGACTATTGTACGCGTCAAATACAATGCAATATTCCAACCAAACAAAAGTCATGATCTCCTTAGTTTCACAAAATATTTCAACAAAATTAGTTTCAATTTTGAAGTTTTAATTACATAATTTGTACTTACTCGTATATTTAGTAATATACAACCGATACGACATGATCTCTTCGTTGGAGAAAAAATAGTCTGTGTTATTCGGATTAAAAATTTAAAAGTAACTTTGTTTGACTCGCAATCTTTGCTCTAAAAAGACCAAAGTATTGAAATCCTGTCAAAAATGACGAAAAATTTGGTTGGTCCAAAACCACTTTTCTCGACGTTTTGAAAGTCCCTGAGTCTGAAAAAGCAAAAAAAAAAAAAATGTTCGTCCGTCTGTCTGGATGTCTGGATGTCTGGACCCATGGTATCTCGAGAACGGCTTGTCCGATTTGGATTTTTTTTCGCCAATCTGTTTCTATGGTCAAGGCGGAGATTTGAAAAGCTTTTGGAGACTGTACATCAAGGGGGTGGGGTACCTGCCATACGAATTGACCCAAAATAACTGCTTTTATAAATATTTACGATTTTTTTATATATGCTTATTTGATTATTGAATTGGGCATTGAATTTGGCATTGAATTGGGAATTGATTTGAAGATTAAATTAGGGGTCAATTTGCGCGTTGAGTTGAAGTTGAGTTGGAGTTGAGTAAGGGTTGGATTTGGATGTGGTGAATAGTTAACAAATTTTTTTTATGATGAAACTTGCCTATTTATCAACCGATTACGATGAAATTCGACATTTGTATTGGAAATGGGATTCTAAAATGATTTATGGATGAAGTTCTGGGATTTTAAAACGATTTCTGGATGAAGTTCTGGAATATGGCCAAGTACGATGGAACTTGCCCATTTCTCAACCGATTACGATGAAATTCGACATTTGTGTTGGAAATGGGATTCTAAAATGATTTACGGATGAAGTTCTGGGATTTTAAAACGATTTCTGGATGAAGTTCTGGAATATGGCCAAGTATGATGGAACTTGTCTATTTATCAACCGATTATTATGAAATTTAATATGTGTGTTAGAAATGGGAATCTAAAATGAATTTTGGATGAAGTTCTGGAATATGGCCAAGTAGGATGGAATTTGCCCATTTCTCAACCGATTACGATGAAATTCGACATTTCTATTGGAAATGGGATTCTAAAATGATTTATGGATGAAGTTCTGGGATTTTAAAACGATTTCTGGATGAAGTTCTGGAATATGGCCTAGTATGATGGAACTTGCCTATTTCTCAACCGATTATTATGAAATTTAATATGTGTGTTAGAAATGGGATTCTAAAATGAGTTTTGGATGAAGTTCTGGAATATGGCCAAGTAGGATGGAACTTGCCCATTTCTCAACCGATTGCGATGAAATTCGACATTTGTATTGGAAATAGGATTCTAAAATGATTTATGGATGAAGTTCTGGGGTTTTAAAACGATTTCTGGATGAAGTTCTGGAATATGGCCAAGTATGATGGAACTTGCCTATTTATCAATCGATTATTATGAAATTTAATATGTGTGTTAGAAATGGGATTCTAAAATGAGTTTTGGATGAAGTTCTGGAATATGGTCAAGTAGGATGGAACTTGCCCATTTCTCAACCGATTGCGATGAAATTCGACATTTGTATTGGAAATGGGATTCTAAAATGATTTATGGATGAAGTTCTGGGATTTTAAAACGATTTCTGGATGAAGTTCTGGAATATAGCCAAGTATGATGGAACTTGTCTATTTCTCAACCGATTATTATGAAATTTGATTTGTGTGTTAGAGATGGGATTCTAAAATAAGTTTTGGATGAGGTTCTGGAATATGGCAAAGTATGATGGAACTTGCCCATTTCTCAACCGATTACGATGAAATTCGACATTTGTATTAGAAATGGGATTCTAAAATGAGTTTTGGATGAAGTTCTGGGATTTTAAAACGATTTCTGGATGAAGTTCTGGAATATAGCCAAGTATGATGGAACTTGTCTATTTCTCAACCGATTATTATGAAATTTGATTTGTGTGTTAGAAAAGGGATTCTAAAATGAGTTTTGGATGAGGTTCTGGAATATGGCTAAGTATGATGGAACTTGCTCATTTCTCAACCGATTATAATGAAATTCGACATGTGTATTGAAAATGGGAGTCTGAAATGAGGTTTGGATGAAGTTCAGGAATATGGCCAAGTATGATGGAACTTGGCTATTTCTTAACCGATTATAATGAAATTTGATATGTGCGCTGGAAATGGCAATATTTGATATGTAATATGGCCAAGTAGGATGGAACTTGATTATGCCTTAACCGCGTGTATCATTGTGTTAGACATGTGCGTTGTAAATGGGATTCTAAAATGAGTTTTCGGATAAATTTCTGGAATATGGTCAGTTAAACGGTTAGAAGTATCAGTATAATTTGTTATACTGCTGTCGGTATAAAGTTCTAGAATATGATTTTTCGTTTTAAATTGGATGCCTGTACCCATGTTGAAGCTTTTGACCTGTTTGGCTGTTGTTGTATAAGTAAATATATATTGGTTAAAATAGAAATCAATAATGTCAAAACAGTCACACCAACTTTATGATATTATTGAAGATACCAAAGACCGAAGTTCTGATCACCTCGTGAGGTTTCAGCCCTTTATATTTTATTTCTTTAAAAAATCTCCAGGCCTACCATAATCCTGATCAGTGCAAGGATTTTGTTCAAAAAATGAGACTTGAGAGTTGCAATTTTTATCGGCTTACTAGCTAGTAAACACGATAATATTACAATTAAACCAAACAACAATAATATTTACTGTTGTATATCGACTACGTACAAGAAAATCGCAACTCTCAAGTCTCATTTTTTTAACAAAATCCTTGCACAGAAGAATTTTTTTTATTTTTTTTTGTTCAATTTTAACTAAGGGATAAAATAATAACATAACTAATTATGTAGCAAAAATAGTAAACGGATCGCGTTTAGAATTGGCCAGGAGGTAGCCAATAGGACCCTTAACTAAATCAACATATCAAATTTCCAGGCCTACCATAATCCGGATCAGAAGAATTTTTTTTATGTTTTTTTTAATTCTTTTTTAACTAAGGGAAGGAAACACATTTAATTATGTAGCAAAAATACTAACAAGCGGATCGCGTTTAGAATTGCCAGGAGGTAGCCAATAGGACCCTTAACTAAATCAACATATCAAATTTCCAGGCCTACCAAATCCTGTTCAAAAGAATTTTTTATATGTTTTTTTTTATTCTTTTATAACTAAGGGAAGGAAACACATTTAATTATGTAGCAAAAATACTAACAAGCGGATCGCGTTTAGAATTGGCCAGGAGGTAGCCAATAGGACCCTTAACTAAATCAAGATATCAAATTTCCAGGCCTACCATAATCCTGTTCAGAAGAATTTTTTTTATGTTTTGTTTTATTCTTTTTTAACTAAGGGATGGAAACACATTTAATTATGTAGCAAAAATACTAACAAGCGGATCGCGTTTTAAATTGGCCAGGAGGTAGCCAATAGGACCCTTAACTAAATCAATATATCAAATTTCCAGGCCTACCATAATCCTGTTCAGAAGAATTTTTTTATGTTTTTTTTTATTCTTTTATAACTAAGGGAAGGAAACACATTTAATTATGTAGCAAAAATACTAACAAGCGGATCGCGTTCAGAATTGGCCAAGAGGTAGCCAATAGGACCCTTAACTAAATCAATATATCAAATTACCAGGCCTACCATAATCCTGTTCAGAAGAATTTTTTTTATGTTTTTTTTTTATTCTTTTTTAACTAAGGGAAGGAAACACATTTAATTATGTAGCAAAAATACTAACAAGCGGATCGCGTTTAGAATTGGCCAGGAGGTAGCCAATAGGACCCTTAACTAAATCAACATATCAAATTTCCAGGCCTACCATAATCCTGTTCAAAAGAATTTTTTATATGTTTTTTTTTTATTCTTTTATAACTAAGGGAAGGAAACACATTTAATTATGTAGCAAAAATACTAACAAGCGGATCGCGTTTAGAATTGGCCAGGAGGTAGCCAATAGGACCCTTAACTAAATCAAGATATCAAATTTCCAGGCCTACCATAATCCTGTTCAGAAGAATTTTTTTTATGTTTTGTTTTATTCTTTTTTAACTAAGGGATGGAAACACATTTAATTATGTAGCAAAAATACTAACAAGCGGATCGCGTTTAGAATTGGCCAGGAGGTAGCCAATAGGACCCTTAACTAAATCAAGATATCAAATTTCCAGGCCTACCATAATCCTGTTCAGAAGAATTTTTTTTATGTTTTTTTTTTATTCTTTTTTAACTAAGGGAAGGAAACACATTTAATTATGTAGCAAAAATACTAACAAGCGGATCGCGTTTAGAATTGGCCAGGAGGTAGCCAATAGGACCCTTAACTAAATCAACATATCAAATTTCCAGGCCTACCATAATCCTGTTCAAAAGAATTTTTTATATGTTTTTTTTTTATTCTTTTATAACTAAGGGAAGGAAACACATTTAATTATGTAGCAAAAATACTAACAAGCGGATCGCGTTTAGAATTGGCCAGGAGGTAGCCAATAGGACCCTTAACTAAATCAAGATATCAAATTTCCAGGCCTACCATAATCCTGTTCAGAAGAATTTTTTTTATGTTTTGTTTTATTCTTTTTTAACTAAGGGATGGAAACACATTTAATTATGTAGCAAAAATACTAACAAGCGGATCGCGTTTTAAATTGGCCAGGAGGTAGCCAATAGGACCCTTAACTAAATCAATATATCAAATTTCCAGGCCTACCATAATCCTGTTCAGAAGAATTTTTTTATGTTTTTTTTTATTCTTTTATAACTAAGGGAAGGAAACACATTTAATTATGTAGCAAAAATACTAACAAGCGGATCGCGTTCAGAATTGGCCAAGAGGTAGCCAATAGGACCCTTAACTAAATCAATATATCAAATTACCAGGCCTACCATAATCCTGTTCAGAAGAATTTTTTTTATGTTTTTTTTTTATTCTTTTTTAACTAAGGGAAGGAAACACATTTAATTATGTAGCAAAAATACTAACAAGCGGATCGCGTTTAGAATTGGCCAGGAGGTAGCCAATAGGACCCTTAACTAAATCAACATATCAAATTTCCAGGCCTACCATAATCCTATTCAAAAGAATTTTTTACATGTTTTTTTTTTTATTCTTTTTTAACTAAGGGAAGGAAACACATTTAATTATGTAGCAAAAATACTAACAAGCGGATCGCGTTTAGAATTGGCCAGGAGGTAGCCAATAGAACCTTTAACTAAATCAACATATCAAATTTCCAGGCCTACCATAATCCTGTTCAGAAGAATTTTTTTTATGTTTTTTTTTTATTCTTTTTTAACTAAGGGAAGGAAACACATTTAATTATGTAGCAAAAATACTAACAAGCGGATCGCGTTTAGAATTGGCCAGGAGGTAGCCAATAGGACCCTTAACTAAATCAACATATCAAATTTGCAGGCCTACCATAATCCTGTTCAGAAGAATTTTTTTTATGTTTTTTTTTATTCTTTTTTAACTAAGGGAAGGAAACACATTTAATTATGTAGCAAAAATACTAACAAGCGGATCGCGTTTAGAATTGGCCAAGAGGTACCCAATAGGACCCTTAACTAAATCAACATATCAAATTTCCAGGCCTACCATAATCCTGTTCAGAAGAATTTTTTTTATGTTTTTTTTTTATTCTTTTTTAACTAAGGGAAGGAAACACATTTAATTATGTAGCAAAAATACTAACAAGCGGATCGCGTTTAGAATTGGCCAGGAGGTAGCCAATAGGACCCTTAACTAAATCAACATATCAAATTTCCAGGCCTACCATAATCCTGTTCAAAAGAATTTTTTATATGTTTTTTTTTTATTCTTTTATAACTAAGGGAAGGAAACACATTTAATTATGTAGCAAAAATACTAACAAGCGGATCGCGTTTAGAATTGGCCAGGAGGTAGCCAATAGGACCCTTAACTAAATCAAGATATCAAATTTCCAGGCCTACCATAATCCTGTTCAGAAGAATTTTTTTTATGTTTTGTTTTATTCTTTTTTAACTAAGGGATGGAAACACATTTAATTATGTAGCAAAAATACTAACAAGCGGATCGCGTTTTAAATTGGCCAGGAGGTAGCCAATAGGACCCTTAACTAAATCAATATATCAAATTTCCAGGCCTACCATAATCCTGTTCAGAAGAATTTTTTTATGTTTTTTTTTATTCTTTTATAACTAAGGGAAGGAAACACATTTAATTATGTAGCAAAAATACTAACAAGCGGATCGCGTTCAGAATTGGCCAAGAGGTAGCCAATAGGACCCTTAACTAAATCAATATATCAAATTACCAGGCCTACCATAATCCTGTTCAGAAGAATTTTTTTTATGTTTTTTTTTTATTCTTTTTTAACTAAGGGAAGGAAACACATTTAATTATGTAGCAAAAATACTAACAAGCGGATCGCGTTTAGAATTGGCCAGGAGGTAGCCAATAGGACCCTTAACTAAATCAACATATCAAATTTCCAGGCCTACCATAATCCTATTCAAAAGAATTTTTTACATGTTTTTTTTTTTATTCTTTTTTAACTAAGGGAAGGAAACACATTTAATTATGTAGCAAAAATACTAACAAGCGGATCGCGTTTAGAATTGGCCAGGAGGTAGCCAATAGAACCTTTAACTAAATCAACATATCAAATTTCCAGGCCTACCATAATCCTGTTCAGAAGAATTTTTTTTATGTTTTTTTTTATTCTTTTTTAACTAAGGGACGGAAACACATTTAATTATGTAGCAAAAATACTAACAAGCGGATCGCGTTTAAAATTGGCCAGGAGGTAGCCAATAGGATCCTTAACTAAATCAACATATCAAATTTCCAGGCCTACCATAATCCTGTTCAGAAGAAATTTTTTCTTTTTTTTTTATTTAATTTTAACTAAGGGAAGGAAACACATTTAATTATGTAGCAAAAATACTAACAAGCGGATCGCGTTCAGAATTGGCCAGGAGGTAGCCAATAGGACCTTTAACTAAATCAACATATCAAATTTCCAGGCCTACCATAATCCTGATCAGAAGAATTTTTTTTATTTTTTTTTTCATTTTATTCATTGTTAACTATTCGAGAAAAAATCTTATAATAAATAAAAATCCTGGGATGGATTTTTTCGCTCTAGTAAAAAGTCTGGGATGGATTTTAAAGTTCGTACACTTTAATAGTGAAGAAAAAAAGTCTGGGATGGGGTTTTACGCTTGTGTTGTCGGAGGTAATTGCAAATTTTCCTGGGATGAAAGTCTGGGATAACTTCAAGGTGGTTAATGATTGATGAATCGCTCTTGAGTGTTGTTCATGGTTAAACTCATTTAGTTGTTCACAAGGACATTCATTGATGGGTGAGGGTTATGTGGGTGAGTTTGGTCCCGAGCCCTGAGTATGATTCATCTAGTGGGTCGGTTTAAAATTCATCGGGAGTTCGTCGGTGAATTCATCGATTACCTTCTACTAGGGTGGGAATGTAGTTGAATAAGACAAGTACGCACTCGAATCACTCACAATTAAAAGTATGTTTGAACATGGATTGGAAACCATTTTGTTGAAATGCGTTGACAGAATATACAATTTGAAGTTTGGGATTTGAATTTGAAGATTGGAATTTGGAATTTAAAATTTGAAGTTTGGAGTTTGAAATTAGAAGTTTGTACTGTGAAGTTTAAAATTTAAAATTAAAATATGAAATTTGGAATTTAAAGTTTGGAGTTTGGAATTTGGAATTTGAGATTTTAAATTTTGAATTTGGAATTTAAAATTTGTAATTTGAAATTTAAAATTTGGAATTTGATATTTGAATGTTGAGATTTAGAATTTGAAATCTGGAATTTGAAATTTACAATTTTAAATTTAAATTAAAAATTTAAAATTCAAAATTGAGAATTTGAAATTTGAGATTTGAAATTTGAGATTTTGAATTTGAAATCTGGAATTTCAAATTTACAATTTTAAATTTAAATTGAAAATTTAAAATTCAAAATTTGGAATTTGAAATTTAGAATGTGAAACTGGAAATTTGTAATTTGCAATTTGTAATTTGCAATTTGAAATTTAAAATTTGGAATTTGAAATTTGATATTTGAAATTTGATATTTAGAATTTGAAATCTGGAATTTTAAGTTAACAATTTTAAATTTAAATTGAAAATTGAAAATTCAAAATTTAGAATTTGAAATTTAGAATTTGAAATTTGGAATTTGAAATTTAAAATTTGTAATTTGATATTTAAATTTAAAATTGGGAATTTGAAATTTAAGATTTGAAATTTGAGATTTTGAATTTGAAATCTGGAATTTGAAATTTACAATTGTAAATTTAAATTGATAATTTAAAATTCAAAATTTGGAATTTGGAATTTGAAATTTAGAATTTTAAATTTGGAATTTGGAATTTGCAATATGTAAGTTGCAATTTGAGATTTGAGATTTAGGCCCGATTGCATGAACGAGGATAAATGATTAATGATCTGATTTAGCGTAGTATGCATTGTTTCATACAAGGCAAACTACGCTAAATCAGAGAATTAATCATTTATCCTCGTTCATACAATGGGGCTTTAGAATTTGAAGTCTGGAATTTGAAATTTACAATTTTAAATTTAAATTTAAAATTAAAAATTAAAAATTTGGAATTTGGAATTTGAAATTTAGAATTTGAAATTTGGAATTTTAAATTTGGAATATGAAATTTTGAATTTTGAAATTTGGTATTTGGAACGTAGGATTTGAAATTTGATATTTGGAGTTGGACGTTTGTGATTTGGAATTTGGAATTTGAAATTTGAAGTTTAGAATTTTGGATTTAAAATTTGGAAATTGAAATTTGGAATTTGAAATTTGAAGTTTGGAATTTGAAGTTTTAAATTTAAAATTTAAATTTACAGTTTGGAATTAAAAATTTGGAATTTGAAATTTAAGATTTAAGATTCAAAATTTGGAATTTGGAATTGAAGTTTAAAATTTGGAATTTGGAAGTATAGAAAAAAATAGCCGCCCCGGTGGCACAGTTGTTAGCATGCTTGCTTTAAGCCCCGGAGGTCCCGGGTTCGATTCCCGGCGGGTGATGAAAAAATCACGGCTGGTTAATGTAGGAGCAATGAATTAATCACTCATTGTCCCT
Source organism: Tipula helvola (assembly GCA_963556165.1). Taxonomy (NCBI): domain Eukaryota; kingdom Metazoa; phylum Arthropoda; class Insecta; order Diptera; family Tipulidae; genus Tipula; species Tipula helvola. Next base: position 289,973,414 of record OY744481.1, read on the forward strand.
TAAAAAAATGATTACGAAACTTCAATATGAAGCGGCGAAATCCCTCTGTGGTATGTAGCGCCAGCGAAAAAAAAAAAAAAAGTATAGAAAAGTATAGAATTTGAAGTATAAATTTAAAATTTAGAATATGCAATTTGTAATTTAAAGGTTTGAATTTAAAGTTTGGAGTTTGGAATTTAAAATTTGAAATTTGGAATTTAGAATTTGAAATTTGGAACTTGAAATTTAAAATTTTTAATGTGGAATATGAAATTTAGGAATTTGGGATTTGGATTTGGAATCTTAAATTTGGTATTTGAAGTTTGACATTTGGTATTTGGAATGTGGAATTTTAAATTAGAAATTTGAAATTTGGAATTTGAAATTTGGAGTTTGGGGTTTAGAATTTTAAGTACATATACACTTACAATTTAGAATATAAAATTTGTAATTTAAAGTTTAAAATTTAAATTTTGGAGTTTGAAATTTGGAATTTGAAATTTGAGATTTTTAATTTGAGATTTAGAATTTGTAAATTTGAGATTTTAGAATTTTTTGAAATTTACAATTTTAAATTTAACTTTTAAATTTACAATTTTAAATTTAATTTTAAATTTACAATTCTAAATTTAAATTTAAAATTTAACTATGACCTCCTGTTGAGAGTGCAGAATCCATGGGCCGACTCACCTTTCATGTCAGCACTATAGGTTGGCATGAAGCAATGCAATGTGAAGGTGGTTTATACAAAACAGCCCTATAGCCGAACGTCCTCGATTTGGCAACTACTGCGTAAAGTAGGACGGTAAAAGTTAACTGCGAAAGAGTTGGGAGTGCCTTGAGCCCCAGAAAAAGATTGCACAGAATAAAATGAAACAATAAAAAATTAAAATTTGGAATTTGAATTTTAGAATTTTAAATTTGGAATTTTTAATTTTTAATTTGGAATATGAAATTTTGGATTTTGGAATTTGGATTTGGAATATGAAGTTCGGGATTTGGATTGTGAAATTTGGTGTTCAGAATTCGGTATTTGGAACGTGGGATTTGATATTTGAAATTTGAGATTTGGAATTTGAAGTTTGGGATTTGAAATTAGGAATTTGGAAGCCGAAATTTGAAATTTGGAATTTGAAATTTGAAGTTAGGGGTTTGAAATTTAAAGTTTGGAATTTAAAGTTTAAAGTATGAAATTTGAAATTTAAGATTTGGAATTTGAAATTTGAGATTGGAAGTTTAAGATTTAGAATTTAAAATTTAGAATTTGGAAATTGAAATTTGGCATTTTAAATTTTTAATTTGGAATGTGAGATTTTGAATTTTGGAATTTGGGATTTGGATTTGCAATTTTAAATTCTAAATTTGAGGTTTGAAATTTAGTATGTATTTGGAATGTGGGATTTGTAATTTGAAATTTGAGATTTGGAATTTGAAGTTTGGGATTTGGAATTTGGAATTTCAAATTTGGAGTTTAGAATTCGGAATTTGGGATTAGTAATTTGGAATTTAAATTTGAAATTTGGAATTTGAAATTGAAAATTAAAATTTAAAATTTGGAATTTGAAATTTGAAATTGAAAATTTAAGATTTAGGTACATATTAAAATCTTGAATTTGGGATTTTAAATTAGAAGTTTGTAATTAGGAATTTCAAATCTGGAGTTTGGGGTTTGAAATTTGAAGTTTGGAATTTTAAGTTTAAGATTTAAAATTTAGAATATGAAATTTGGAATTAAAAGTTTGGAGATTGGAAATTGTAGCTTGAAGTTTGGATTTTGGAATTCTAGATTTGAAATTTGGAATTTGGAATTTCAGAGTTGGAATTTGAAATTTGGAATTTGAAATATTTAATTTAGAATAAGTAACTGTTGCGGCAAGATTTAGGTTAGAACTAAATCCCATGTGGTCCATGAGTTTTATGTGTCACCCCTTTAGAATCTAGAGTAGTCGTAATTGGGGTTTGGAAGAATGTGGTTGTAAACAACCAAAAAGGAATGTGAGAAGGAAACAGGAAAAAAAAATTAGATCAGATCAACCACATGGCTAGTATGTGGCTTACCGTTTTGAAAATTATTTTTGGAGAAGAGAAAATACGTTAATCCACGGATTCATCCCGCAATCCACCAAACAAAGGAAAATAAAAAATATAGATTAACAATAGATTGGTCATTGGCCCCTAACACTTGGTTAATAAGTATTAAGGTTGTTGAGCATTGTTAACAATAGGGGGAACAGCGCAAAACACATGTGTTCCCCTGTCCCGTGAGGCACGGTTCACAGACACCCATCAACCGGTGCCCCGTTTAGTTAGTATAATGATGCTCACGTTCCATATTTACATAATTTTTTTTCGTTGACACAAGCACGAACCACAAAAAAAAACAAACAAAAAAAAAATTAAGGATAATCTTTAATATTTATTGAGGAAAAAAAACTGAAAAACAAACAGAATCAATAACACAATCAAAATTTCGTTATGACCAACAATAATAATATTCAAACAAACTAACGAACAGAAAGGAAAAAAAACACAGGATCCAAATAAAATGTTGGTAAGGTTTTTATACCATTTTTCCGCTGATTGACCAAAAAAACATTTTTTTCCCATCGATCAATCAACCGAAAAATTCTATAATCGCCTCTCCAACATTTTCTTTGATTAGCGATTAATATGCAAAAAATTGCAAAATTGAGGCAGGTTTTGGTTGCATGTATTGCCCATATTAAAAAAAAAAACGTTTTTTTGTTTATTCACCTGGTGGAATTCAATTAGGCAGACAATGACCTTGGTTCAATAAACTAAAAGAAAATTGATAATAAGCAAAACAACAATTTTTTTGTACACTTACTAACTCAAGTATGTGCGATAAGAAAGAGAAATGTTTTTGTGTTTATTTACTGAAACATGAGATTTGCAAACAAATGTAAAAGAAAATGTGTCATATGGGCACGCGGCATTGAGTATATTTTAGCTTTACATTAATCTAGTTGTTTGTTATAAATCTTGTTTATGTGCATGTTTTAATATGCATACACAAGATTGATTCAACATAATTACTGTAATAGGAATATCAATTGTACCTGGATATTGTCAACTGGATTTGTATATTTTGGAATAAAGAAATATCCTCAAATGTGGGTTACAATTTTTTGTGTGGGTTTGATGAATTGGTGTGTTTTGTAACGGGGATGACAAGCGCCCGTTACAAATATGAAATTTTGGATTTTGGAATTTGGGATTTGGAATTTTAAATTTGGAATTAGAGGTTTGAAATTTGGTATTTAGAATGTCGGATTTGAAATTTAGAATTTGGAATTTGAAGTTTGAAATTTGGAATTTGAAATTTGAAGTTTTGAATTTGAAATTGGAATTTGGAATTTGAAATTTGGAAATTGGGATTTGGAATTTGAAATTTGAAGTTTGGAATTTGAAATTTGAAATTTAAAATTAAATTTAAAAATTTGGAATTTAAAATTTGGAATTTGAAATTTAAGATTTAAGATTTAAAATTTTGAATTTGGAATTATGAATTTGAAGTTTAGAATTTGGAATTAGAATTTTGGAATTGGAAATCTTGAATTTGGGATTTGAGATTTAAAATTTGGAATTTTTTTTTTTTAATCGTCCAAGGTGAAGAGTTTTTGGATTCAAATAGTTTGTTCACAACATTGTTGATTGGGGCAAGGTTAAAAAAATTTCAGATTTCTAAATCAAACTTATTTTGATTTTAGAGATTTATATGTCTTCTTCTAGCGGGAATTTTGTTTAACAGATTGTGCGTTTAAAATTAACATAAAGTTTATTAGCCAAATGATATATTTGTGCTTAATGTTTGTCATATATTGTACTAATAAGAATATACGAATGTGGATACTCAAATTATTTAATTTAATTTAGTATGAACAACTAAAAGCTGTTACTATCTAATGAGTTCCGGATCTAATTTAAATTATTTCGCAGTGGGATTTTAAGCAGAATAGCCATAAGCAATTATATAATTTCATTTTCATTTTGAAGGTAATTTCTAGAGTCAATAGCGATAGATTTGGATATCTACTGTTTAATATTTATAATTTAGAAATTAAATTGTTTATGCATCTCGAAATTCAGATTATTTAGTTAGTGATTACTTTGCTGTCCTTTTAATTTAAATGCCGAATTGAATTTAATTTATTTAGGGGTATTAAGGGTTGATTTTAAATAAAGAATTAATAGTGAAGTAAATTGGGGTTTTGATTTCACTGAATTCAATGAAATTAAAATAATTTTTGTAAAATTAATTTGAATTAAATTTAGTGAAATGATTATTTCGATGTAATGGAAGCATTAATGTTACAATTATTGGTATTGATGTTGGTATTGGTAACGATACGGATATTGGTATTGGTTGTTATGTTAATATTGGTATTAATGTTAATTTATTATATTGTATTTATATTAAGATTAATAAATTAATAAATACTTAACCGTTTAAATTATTTTAGTTTATAATCACCTGAGAAACTCGATCAAGCTGGCATTGGCTAAGACGATAGAGCGACGGGCAGAGTGGTAGTTGGTTTAATTATTGTTATAAAAACTATTTATGTTAATTTATTTGTAGTACATAAAGAATAATTTATAATTTATTTCAGAGAATTTAATTTATACATAATTAATTTTAAAGGATTAATATAGATTTTAAATTAAGAAAATTTGGTGTCATCTGGTAGTTTTGCCTAGGCTTGGTTATACATTCTGATCAATCAATCATGGTTTATATTATGTTCAAACCAAATCAATCATGGTTTATATTATGTTCAAACCAAAATTCAAAGACAACACTATAATATATTGTGTATACTTAAAAACCCTAATTATATGTAATATAATTACAGAAACATCGAAATAAAATAAAATTTTTGTTAAAACAACTTAAACCAACAAAAAGGTAGTAGGTACATTCTGAACCATAATTTGCATGAACCAAACAAAATATTATGTCTAACCTGATTTTTGTTATGCCCGGCGTTTAACATTTCCTCTTTTAAAAGGGAAGACAAAATTAATATGCAGCTTGAATTGAATAAATAGCCACAAAAAACAAAACAAAAAAAAATCATGAAATTTGCCATAAATTATAATTTTTTTTAGTAATTTATTAAATTTTGTTTTTCCTCTAGCTGCTGATGTTCTAAATGGTATCGGTCGTTCATGTTTAAAGTAGCGAAAAAATGGGGAAAATGTGTTTCTCACCACAAAAAAACTAAAAACATAAATTCTAATAAAATCATGAAGATAAATTATTATTCATAAAAATGACATTTTAGATTTTATCTATATGAAACTGTAGCGTATTTTTCTTGTTAAATATTTTCCACCTATGTATGTACCTACTTATTTTAGTTAGCATAACATGACTGTCATTTTTGCCACCTTTCACTTTATTTGATATATTGATTTTGGTTTGTAATATAATTCGTGATATCCTAATTATATTGCGGGCATATCATTTATATTTATACAATAATTATCTTGTGATAGGTAAAATATCTTGGATCAAAAATGGACAGGGGACAAATATTTTTGAAAGGGTCAAACCAAAATATTAAACATTTATTATCGCCGCCCTCTTTTAAATTTTTTTATGTAAATGTAGTTTTGTTTATTCTCAATTTTATTTTAAACCCATAAAATAATATTGATAAAAACATAAAGGATTTAACGAAGAATGATGTTATCTGCGAACAAAAATAAAAAAAAACAAAAATTTTAAATACATATTTCTATACACACAGGTTATGGGCGATGATGGTGTTAAATTATTAATTTTGATAGTCGGAAATGAAATACATATTGGTTATACGATTATGAGTTTTTCTACCTGAGAAAATTTGTTTTAATAGTTTGTATTTTTGTTGTTGTCGCCGATTCATGTAAATAATAAGAGGCTTGATGTACATAAGCATCTTATACCACTGACAGACTAGGGATTAGCTAAGCGCGATTAGTGAAACGAGATTAGCTAATCCACCACAAATCCATATGCGTTGACAGACTAGGGATTAGTTTCTTGCAGAGAAAATAAAATATTATTATGGTGATTCGCTGAAATATAGCTAGTAAATCAGCTGGACTCATTTTTTAATTCAATATTTCTAAGATTTATACATTAAAACACACCAGTTTTTTTTTTTCCTCGAAATTTATTCAGCACAATTTTTTTAAGATGTCATTGATTTGATAACTTCTATCGTAAATTCACGCCACTTGCATTTTCAGCAATGTTTAAATAAGTATTTCACATTGTAGTGCCACTTGTACCATCACTAATCCCAATACAACGAGATAAGCTCGAAAATTTTCAAGGATTAGTGCACTAATCTCGATTAGTGACTAATCCTCAAATAAAACGAGATTAGCTAATCTTCAACTTGACACACTACAGCTAATCTCAAAAAAATCACTAATCGCGCTTAGCTAATCCCTAGTCTGTCAAGGGTATTACACAGTTAAGTAAACATTTTTGTGATATGCGACGCTATTAGCATCTCATATTGATCCAACATTACTTTACATCACTTTATGCTACAATCCTTACTTCGAAATCAGTTTAAATATTATTTGCATCGAAAAGGGACTTTAGATGCCGCCATTGTTTTGAATAAAATTTAATTACTAATTAGATCGGAAAAGCGCTTTCAAATGCAAGTTTTGCATTAAATAAAATGGTAACACTATTAGTATAGAATACAATGGCAACCAGCACCATTTTTAATTAAGGTGCAAATACAACAAATTAAGTTACTTTGTGTATTGTAAATACTTTAACTGAATTAATTACTTTATTTAAATATTAGCTCTGATCGGTCACTAGCTCACACTTTTACTATACAGCCTAAAACTAGTCGCAAAACAGTTTTCAAGATTTTTTAAATAATCAAAAATTATCATGAACCTTAAGCAAAATGGAGTACACCAATATAATTAATACATATATGGCATGATCGGACGGAATATTTTTTTTGGATAGAAAATCTTGGTGAATTTTTATAAAAATTACTGGTAATTCAGAAATTTGTTTTATGCGATAATCCGGTAAGGGGGTAACCTAATTATAAATAAGTAGATAAAATTGTAGTGAACAGTCACAAACATCTTCATATCACAAATACAAAAAAAAAAACTGCTTTTGACTTTTCTAATAAAAAAACAACAGCCCGGCAATTTTTTTAAATTTTTCTCTTTAAGAGGTTTTTCCTTTAATTTTTCGAAAATCTTGAAATTTTTTAAATTCTTTTCGTTGAATTCTAAAAACTTTTAAATTTGAGATTTTTGTTTTTAAATTCTTCTTCCATTTAGAAAGACATTTAGATGAATAAAGATGAATAAAGAGATGAATTTGTTGATTTTAAAGGATTTAAAGAATTTGCGTTTAAACAATCTTTAAATTTTCAAAAATCTTCTAATACATAAATAAACTTTAGATTTCCTAAATTATTCAGTTTAAAACCTTTTAATTTTTAAAATTTGTAAATTCTTTAATTAATTATATTTTTAACTTCATTAAATCCCCCAAAATTCTTTTAATTTTGAAATCCATAGAATTCCTCGAATTTTTAAATATTTTAAATTTTTCGAATTTGTAAGATACTTTGGATTTTTTTCATTTCTATAAATTTATTTTTTCATTTCTAAATTTGTTAAGTCCTGTAAATTTTTAAAATACTCTCTAAATTTTTTAAATACTTATCTTAAATTTTTTTGAAATTTATAATATATTAAATTGTTTAAATTCTCTAAACTTTCTAAATCCTTTCAAATTTATTTTTTTTTAAATTCTCTAAATTTTAAACAAGCTTTAATTTCTTCAAATTTGTTGAGTTCTTCAAATTTTATACAACCTTATATTTTCTAAAAAAATTTCTAGAAAAAAAACTCTAGAAAAAATTTAAAGGTAAGAATTTAATAAATTTACCAAATTTAAAGAATGTTTGAAAGTTCAAAGAAGTTATCTATTTATATTCCTTAAATTCTTTAAATCCAGGTTTATTAACGTTTTAAAAGTCCTTTAAATTGTTTAAATCCTTTAAACTCTTTAAAGTTTTTAAATTCTTAACATGTTTAAAATTTTTTAAAAGCTTTAAATTCTCCAGATTGTTTGTTTTCTTTAAATTCTTAAAATTTTGGATAATCTTTAAACTGGTTAATATTACATAAATAAATTTTTTAAATTTTTCAATTCTTTCATTTCATTAAATCATTCCGATTCCTTTTTTAGATTTTAAACTGCTTAACTCAATTTAATTTATTTAAATCCTTTCAAATTGTTTAATTCATTAAATTCTTAAAGTTCTGTAAGTTCTTCTGAAAATTCTGTGAATTCTAACTGAATTTGAAGAATTTAAGGATTTCAAAAAATGCATTAAATTGTTTCATTTTATTTAAATTCTTTAATTTTCAAAATTTTTAAATTTGTGTTTGAAAATTCTTTAAACTATCTGAATTCCTAAAATTATTAGAAATTTATGCATTTATTTATATTAATTTGTTACATTTTTTAAATTCTGAAAATTGTATTCAGAATTTCTTTAATTCAATAAATGTTTAAATTATCTAAATCTATAAATTCATTAAACTATTTATTTTTTTTAAACTCTTTTAATTATTAAATTTCTTAAACTTTTTAATTTCTTTAATCTTTAAATTCTTTAAATTTTTTTCTTTTTTAAATTTTTTCCCAATTATTGAATTTCTTTAAATCCTTTTAATTTTACTCTTTTTAATTTAATAACAGTTCTTAAAATTTTAAATATTTTAAATTATTTAATATTTTTAAATTCTTCTCTTTAAATTTTTTAAATTCTATATGCACTAAAAATTCTTAAAATTCTTTAAATATTAAAATTTCTTCAAATTCATGTCCTTAAGAATTTTATTAGCAGACGCATGTATATAATTTGCCTCTGAACTGGTATATGTTTAACTAAATCCATTGGCCTCTCCTTCAAGTAATGTTTTTAAATATTTGTATTTTTGGGTATTACTAAATCACAATTTAGTGTAGTCAGATACCAAGTAAAATCTTTAAGAGAACTTTTAGATAATTTTGGAAAATTAAAATTAGACAACCGTATATAACTATGTGGCTCTTCCATCGTAATTGTGGCTACTTTGATTCAAAGAGTTGGTAAATGATGACGATGGATTTTGGGACTTGTCGGCATATACTGTCGATTCGTTATAAAGTTTTTACGCATTGCGCAACCATTGGCATCATTACTCAAAAAATAATCATATTATGATTGGACGGCACGTTTGAAGAAGCCTTCAATAAACTGAAATTGGCCGGCTTTTCGGTTATTATCTTTAGTTACGAATATTGGATGGCAATACTTTGCACTTGTTTAAATTATTCAATGAGTGTGATACGTTTATTCCACAGCCACTTTAAATTCTAATCGCCCACGATTTTGTTAATCCATAGCTTTATTTAGCGGACCAACTTTCATTGGTTTGCCGCCTATGGCTTATAATGCCAAAACATAGTCATCTTTGTCCATTATTTATTTTTTATACTCCAATTAATAGACGTTTTCGTCTATTGAACGGTAAATGTTTCACGATAATGAAAGAGAAGAAAGATTAACACATTTTTGATTAAGTTGAAAAATGCAGTTCGTGGAGTGCAGTGTAATTTTGGAAATATTAAAAAATAAATTGTTTTTAGTAACAGTAGTGTAATTAATTTGCAAAAAAAAAAAATTGTTTTCATTTGTGTTTTATTAATTTGCAATAAAACAGTTTTTCAAGTGTTATTTTTTTGTTCATTCCTAAACCAGTTTGGGGACATAATTACAGGTACGTTTTCTTTCTTTCAATTCTAAAAATCTTAGTCTAGTTTTGCTTGTGAATAACGGTCCTGTGATACAGACGAATCCGGGTTTAAAATGTGTTAGAATTTTTGAAGTAACGGCAATTGATAAGGCCGAATCCGTCTTTAAAAGAGTTTGATTGATTAATTTGTGATTATTTTCTATTTCTTTATTTGCTTTTTTATTTCAATTTGCGTATCTTAATAAAATAATTTTAATTTTATTGATTTTTCATTTTATTTGTTTAATATCTATATATGTAGTTAACAAAATGCCTAAAAAGTTTGCATTGGAGCTAAAAAGAAATTCTCTTAAACGACGCCTTCGACAAAAAATAGGGTTAACTACGGCTTGATGCTGCGTGAAAATATTTGTAGCCCCATTTTGCGTAATGAAAGCCAACATCAAACGTAAATATATCGTCAATTGGAAATGTGCCTAGTTCTTCATCAAAAGACGATAATTATTTCGATGATGATAGTGTTAGCGACCCAGAAATGAATATTTCTATAAACTACGACGATGAGTATGAATCCCGATTTAATTTAACGGATAAAATTGAAAGCCTCCACAGTGACGATTTGAGCAATTTGTTATTTTTTTTAAGAACTTGGGCGCTTAAGAATAATATAAAAATGATAGCACTGAATTAAATTTTGAAATGTTTTAAATCTCGAGGCTATCCTAGATTACCAGTAGATAGCCAAACGGTATTAAGTACACCCAGAAATATGACAATACTGAACATAGACCCTGGAAAATATGTTCACGTTGGAATAAGTATAGCGTTACAAAAAATTTTAACAACCCAGGAAAATTTGCCGAAGGAAATCACGATAGATTTTAATATTGATGGATTGCCAATCAGTAAAAGTTCGAATAGCTGTTTTTGGCTAATACTAGGAAAATCGTCAATCTCCAAATACATTTTTGTCGTTGGTATTTATCACGGATACAATAAACCGAAGCTGTTCAATGAGTTCCTCCGGCCATTTGTTGATGAGATAAAAAACTTAAGTGACCATTACAGTTTGCAAAATCAACCTATCACGATCAAAATAGGAAATTTCATTTGCGATACACCTGCTAGAAGTAGCGTAGTTGGAGTAAAGTCTCATACTGCATATTTTGGCTGTAATCGATGTACTCAGGAAGGTGAACATATCAAATCTAGGATCACTTTCCCTGAAATTGATGCGGTTAAAAGAACTGACTATTCTTTTAGAAATAAATCGGACGAGAATCATCACAACAACACAACAATATTGGAGGAGCTTTCCATAAATATGATAGATCAATTTCCATTTGATTACCTTCACATAGTTTGCTTGGGAGTAGTGAAAAAATTTCTTCGCATGTGGATGGTCGGTACATCCGAATCACTTTTATCATCCCATCAAATAGAAACAATATCTACAAGGCTAAAATCAATTTCATTGCTCCAACCAAGTGAATTTCAAAGAAAACTGCGCCCATTATCTCAGTTGTCATATTTCAAAGGAACGGAATATCGTGCGTTCTTGCTTTATGCAACGCCATTCGTCCTAAAGGACGTTTTATCAAAGGACAAATATTATCATTTTTTACTTTTGCATATTGAAATACGGTTGCTTTCCACTAATGATGTGCCTAAAAAGGTAATTCAACTTAGTCAAACAATGTTAAACGAATTTATATTTGGAGTGAAGCAGTTTTACAGTGCACATCATATCGTGTTTAATGTACATGCGCTTACACATTTGCCTGGAGATATTGAGAGAAATGGGAATATTAACATGTTTAGCTCATTTCCGTTTGAGAGTTTCATGTATCAAATTAAATCCCTGTTGAGAAAGAACAGTCAACCGCTGTCCCAAATTTATAATCGACTAATCGAACTCAGTGATACTCCTGAATTAGAAATTAGAAATCCAAATGAATATCCAATTTTAAAACGCCAAAGTGAAATAACTACAACACTAAGAAAAAAATAATATATGCAGAAATCGTTTTTCGAGACTTTAGAATAAACAACACAAATCGTGATTGGTGGTTTCTTACAAAAGAAAAAAGGATTTTAAAGTTTATACACGCGAGGAAACTGGACAATTATATATACATATTTGGATCAAAAGCAATAGGAAAAAGAAGTTATTGTCATCTTCCTATTTCTTCAGATAAGCTTGACATATATCAATCGGACATTAACTTGGCTGATCCGACGTATTGGAAGTTAGATGGGCATGGGGCGATCAAAAAACTTTTTTCAATGGAGAACCAAGAAGAAAAATATCGTGTATATTTTTCTCTAATTCATACGTAAATCATTTAGGTACGTTGGTGCATTAAATTAATGTTTGGTTGAAAGCTTATGGACATAAGTTCCTGTATATATATAATTATTAAAACTGAATTTGGATCTAAATTTTGTTTGACCTTGGCTATTTTAGATTACAATCATTATTTCATATTTTAAGTTAAGGCCCACATCACATTTAGCGTGAACGCGACCTGCGAATAAATTAAATTTTCCTATTTTTCTGGAAATGGAATAATTTTGGGAAAGACATGTTGATACTAGAATAAATGTTTGATATATTTATTCTTGGATGAATATAAATATGTATATGTATAAAAAATTATGTAGGTAATTTTAATTTAAAAACTTTAAAATGAAACTTAATTCGCGGCTCAGTCCGTAAATTGTCCGTAAAGATACGAGTATATTAACCTTTGTGTCAACACGAGAAGAAAACGACATCTCATCACTCGTTCAACCACTGCTGTGGATGAATTTAATCAAGAGTTTTGCATCAAAGACGGTTTAACATTCAATATAGAAACGATATATTAATGAAAATGTCATTTAACTTTATTAGAAAAAAAAAATTCATTCAGTTACAAAAAATCAAAAACACACCCGGGTAAGTCGTGTTGACACAAGGGTTAATATTCATCCTAGAATAAATATATTAAACAAATTCTGGTAGTATAGTACCAACATATTTTTCCTGAAATTATTAGATTTCCAAAAAATAGAAAAATTTAATTTATTCACGTTGTGTCGCTAAATGTTAATACATACATATTTCACTATTTTCACCTTAAATGTGTAGCAGCACCTCGAAATAATTTGATTCGTTTATTAGTTAATTTATTTAATTTTCAGAGATGTATGCGGTTATAGAAACACTCGACCAGAAAGGTGAGAGGGAGGTGGCGACAGTATCCATGAAATGGATTCAGGGATCCTATGTTTTATGGCCTGGAAAAAATTATAGTAAATATTTGCATGAAAACCACACGCTTCCAGACAATTCCTGGACAAAATATAATTTTAAAATGTTGCAGAGCGAAATTGGTAAGTTGTGCTATTTGAAATTAACTATAAACAAATAAACGTTTAACTTTAAAATGATTTTCTAGATACTATCAGTGAGGCCAAAAGACGAGAAACGGTATATGAAAGGTATTCAAATTCGGAATCGGAGGCAGCCCATGATAACTTAAGGAACAGGAAACTAAAAAAGATCGACTTAAACGAGGAGTTTAATAATACAACATCTGAGGCGAATGAACAGCTTGCAGAAAATAGCTCGCTAGATAGCAACAATACTAATTTAACAGAAGTACATTATTCGCATAGCACGGAGCCTTCATCTGCAAATTACCAAATCAACGATGTAATTGTAGAATGCATCGATGAACAACAGCCAGAGATTGGTGAGATTTAATTGTTTTAAAAATCCTGTTTTGCAAATGTAATTGAAACTATTTTATTCTAGGGCAATTGCTTCGATGCAATGCAACTGTAGGTACTGAGAATATAAGCGACGTTACCATCGAATATAACGTAATGACCAATTTAACGTCAGAAATTAAAGAATTAAAAGAAAAAATAGATTCAATGGAGAAAACAGTGCGACATTTTGCCGATATTTTGCCAGAATTTCTTAGTTTCATGAGGAAAAATTCAAACAGCATCATAGAAAAAGACTTGTCTTTTATCGTCCCTCCTCTACCATTACTTACGGTAACCGCTGTGGTTATGTTTAATCAACAATTGATCAATAAAACGTTTGCTGAACAAATGGTACGTAACTGATGTGCAACTGAAATGTATTCAATTATTCAATTAATTTGAGGAATCCATGTACATATTATTCCAGATTCTTTTCCTAAAAGCAGATGTGGATGGCAAGAAAATATCTAAAAATATTAGAAATATCACAGAAAAGCTGATTGATCTGGACATCTTACATAAGTACACATGGACAGGGGCTATAAACATTACAAAAGGTAAATTCATCGTAATCATACATTTTATTTAATCATACATTTTTTATTAAACATTTAAGACCTGGGCGTTACCATCCACTTCGGCCGGTGAAATATAATTGTTTAGTTATAATTCGTATTTAATTTCAAAAATATAATTATATAATGCAAGAATACTCAAATGTGTGATTTATTTTATTTAAATGAATATTGAGTAAAGTAAAAACGAACATAGGTCGACTTACGCCCGTTTAGTTATAGAGTCTAGATATTAATTTGTGGCAATAAGTTATAGTAGCTTAAGTCGACTTAAGAAAAAATTGAGTTTTCAATCTATCATGTGAGAAGAAAATGTTGAATATTGAAAACTAAATTTTTTCTTATGTCGATAAGCTACTACGACTTATTGCCACACATATATGGTATGTATATAATAGATGTGTAACACCCATGTAATATATATTATTTATATAGCTATGTATTACTAATAATTAATAATTATGTTATGTGACCTGCATAGTAAAATTAACGTTAATTTTTAGAAAAAAAGAAATTGGAGTTTTCTGAGTTGACCAACGTAGTCAAATTGGTTGAGGATACTATCAATTATCGGTTCAACGAGTTAGGTTATGCTGAAATCAGCAAAGTGGATCTAAGGAAAAATTTTGTAGATTTTTTAAAAAGAGCCGCAGAGCAATATAGATATTCAAAAAAAAAAGATAATACTGATTATAATGAATAAAACTTTATTATGCCTATATTTTGTTTGTAAAAGTACATGTAACACAGTGAATTATTATTAATATTTTGAGTTGACCTTAATTATTTATTTTTTGTAAACTGAAAGACTATATATATATATTTTTTTTAAATAAAATTATTATTTAATGTGAATTACAATCAAAAAATTAATGTCGTTTTATTACAAAAGCAATTGGATATCGAATGTGTGCCTTATTTGGAGGATATAATTGGGCTTCTATTTACCCTCCGATTCGTTGTACTATATTAATAAGCAAACGACATACGTAAGACAGTCTGAAATGGTTTGTATTTGCTTGTCAATATGGACTTACTATTGACAGTCGAAAATATAATAATTCGGCTCTCGCATATCTAGTTCGATTCGTCCAGCTAATGTTGAGCAAACGTGACGAACAAATGACCTACTGTTACGTTCTACTAAAATCATAAGCAAATGCCTTACGTATGACCGTCTGAACTGGTTTGTATCGGCTTGTCAATGTCGACTTACAACTGTCAGTCGGAAATATTATAATTAAAAGTAGTTCGATTCGTCCAACTAAAGTTGGCTAAACTTGGCAAATAAATGACGGTCGAATATTCTAAGGCGAAATTGACTAAGATTTTCGTCTCAAATCCGGCAAGGATTAGATGCACAAATGACTGAACATTTGGTGGTCACCCGTCAGAGTTTTGGCCTTAACGGTCAATAGTCAATTTTCGGCCATTTTTCAGACAAAAGTATAAAAATGATTTTACGGGAGTGTAGTAGAGACTTGAGAATCGTTTAAAAATAACAACAGTAGAGAAACTAAAGTCTTAAGAATCAAAATTGTTTTTTTAAGTCGTCGAGCTGTAAAATTTTTATTAATTAGAGGTACTAAAAACAGAATTTTAAGAATATAAAAAATTTTAATGAAAATGTTTCGGCTTTTTTATAGACAATATACTACTTGTAAATGACAATCACTGTATTTTCGATTTGGTAAATCAGAAAAATAACAGAGGCAAGTAGTATATGTCATTTAAAAGTAGTATATTGTCTATAAAAAAGCCGAAACATTTTAATAATAATCAGGCAATTGGTTAAATTTCGTAATTATTCGTGTGGGCATCATACACACACAAATTAGATTTCTGCTTGGGTTTTTGAGTTTGATTTAATTGAATATAATTCACTTAGTCGATACACTCTAGTTTTACATATAATGTAAAAATTTAGAGTTACATTTTTGTAGTTCGGTCGTAGCTACCTGAAAAGTAGACCTTATTTTTCTGTACGAAACCGAATTAGCAACACGAAAACTCAAAGAAATTTCTAAATTTTTGAGAGTTGATACACTTTGTATTGACTCTGCGGGTAGGAAAAGGGGGAGGAGATAATATTTCTACTTTGATTGGTAGATATGTTATAAGTGATTGGCCTCTGTTATTTTTCTGATTTACCAAATCGAAAATACAGTGAATGTCATTTACAAGTAGTACATATATTGTCTATAAAAAAGCCGAAACATTTTCATATCAATATTCAGACAATTGATTAAATTTCGGAAAAATTTTAAGTATGTACACTACATATAACGTTTCGAGAATTACTTGAAATATAAATTTAACGAAATAATTTATTAAACTATTTTAAAGACGAATTTGATTGATTTTAAAGATTTACTTAATGGTTTTAAGAATTTAAGAAATGTAAGAATTAAAACGAACTAAAAAAAAAATGTAAAATTGTATTGAATTTTAAAGATGTCTAAAGCATTTGAATACGAAGAGGGAAACTAGTAAGAGTTCGCAATATACATTTCAACCAGATGAAAAATATAAAACATTCATTTTCAGTTGCTTCTTGAACTCTTCTTGAAGATAAAATTTGAATTATTACCTATTATAATTTTTTGTGACAATTACCATATAACATTAACCTAATATTAAGTTTAACGCCAATTTATTCTCGTTATTCCCATAAAACATCAAAAAGCATAAAAATAAACCAAGCCATATTTATTTGCACACAAATCTAGATTTTTGCGAAATAAGGTGGCAACAAAAATCAAGAGCAATAAAATTTGCCCACCATCAAAAAATACATTCAGTGTAATAAAATCAGATGGTTAACGTGAAGTTTATGACAAATGACAAAATATGCGATTGGATTAGTAAAAATGTAACGCTATACAAAACAACCTTATAACAGTTTCAACCCATAGTTAAAATAACTGAGGGTTTGAGAACCATTGACAAGCAACCGTACAGATAGCTACGCAGATCTGGGTATGCCAACATATTGTATTTACCTTTAGGGATGTTTTGGGTCATATGAAATGTTTGCACGACCCGTCAAACGGTTTTTATGAATTTTCAAACTGCTCTACTAAAAAAAATGTGGTCGCGTGCGTTTGACAGCAATTAACAGGTAATCGCATATGGATACGCGTATCTGAGTATGCCATCATATTGTATGTACCTTTAGGGATGTTTTGGGTCATATGCAATGTTTGCGCGACCCGTCAAACGGTTTTTATGAATTTTTCAAACTGTGCTACTAAAAATATGTGGTGGTGTGCGTTTGACTGTAATTGAGTAAATCTGATTATAAAATTATTTTTAGTTTTTTTGTGTTGTCATCTCCAGTGTGACATACGAGTTCAAAGGGTTAATGATAGTTTCTTAAGTCGCAGGTGCCCTAATTTATAAATTTTTTGTCAAACCTGATTTCAGGTTCCTCAGCAAAGTAATGGCATTTTATGGCCTACTGTCAATGTAAATTAAAGTTGCGGGGTTAATTATAGTTTCCGAGTTAGTATCCATAATGGATTCGGATAAATCATCATAGATTTCCCACAATCCGTTTTTTCTTTTTATGAAGCCAGTACAATGCCCTGACAAACCACGACTTTGTGCATGTTGATAGCGAATAATACCAACTAATACTAGCTTAGTGGACCCAAAATTCAGCTCTAATTGAATCTCGTTTATTTTGATATGGTACTTTGTATTGGGAAGCAGTGGTTGAACATCTACTACAGCAAACCCATTGCGAGTCTTAAGTTGTAGTTTATCAGGATTTTCGATTGGCGATTTACAATTAGTGCAGTTTGAACCGTAAAATTTAAAATAATCTTTAATGTTTTTAAGATCTCTTTCTTTGAAATTAACGTAGTCAATTTGGATATAAAAACTGTCTCTTTCGTGTGGTTTTAAGCATTTTGGGCAATTATAGTTTAATTGAATAGAATGTGTAAAGCAGTTTGAAAAATTCATAAAAACCGTTTGACGAGTCGTGCAAACATTTCATATGACCCAAAACATTCCTAAAGGTACATACAATACGATGGCATACTCAGATACGCGTAGCCATCTCTGCTATTGCCTGTTAATTGCCGTCAAACGCACATCATCACATTATTTTTATTAAAGCAGTTTGAAAAATTTATAAAAACCGTTTGACGGGTCGTGCAAATATTTTATATGACCCAAAGTATCCCTAAAGGTAAATACAATACGATGGCATACTCAGATACGCGTAGCCATCTCTGTGATTGCCTGTTAATTGCCGTCAAACGCACACCACCACATTTTTTTAGTAAAGCAGTTTGAAAAATTCATAAAACCCGTTTGACGGGTCGCGCAAATATTTTGTATGACTCAAAACATCCCTAAAGGTACATACAATACGATGGCATGCTCAGATACGCGTAGCCATTTCTACGGTTCCCTGTAAATGGCCATCAAACGTTCACTTTCACCTTTTTTTTTTAGTACAGCAGGTGAAGGCATGTGAGTACAGACTGTGAAGGCATACACTGGTCTGCGTTACCATGTACCAAAATGGTTTTAGTTTTTGTAATTTGTTTTATTCGGCTTTTGTTAGGTTTTAGTAAATCTAACACTAACGCGCTTTTATATTTTGTCAACATTTTTTGTCATAAACTTCACACTAGTAATCAGATGAAATAAAATCTTTTTACCCCAAAAAACCAAAAAAAAAAAAATTAATATTAATTTATAGAAAACAATTTATCATAACTAATAAAATTTCTCTTTATTCATTGGACTCGATCTACATATATGCATTAAAGTTATAATTATAAACAAAACAGCTTACAAGCATATTTCACATCTCGTAGAAATAACACTGAAATTAATCAACGTATGAGTATACAAAACAAAATCTACTGATTTAGGCAGTTTTCACTAGAAGCACACAAAACAGACGGAACTTTACTTAAAACTGTAATTGTTTTTTCATCTGGAATTGGCATTTTTTTTATTTTCAACTACAGAATCTAGAGCAAATGGATAGCTAGAAATAGCATAGATAGTACTGAATCAAGAATTACATAGTATTGGCATAGAAAATCATAATAGATTTCTCATTTGACTAAAAACCCCAAAAAAATAAAAAATTTCCATTCAAATATTATCGGTGTATTACATATACATACGTATTATATTTGCAACGCATTCTAAAATCATTGCCTTATAAAATACACAACACAACGATAACATTGGAATTATCAGAAGTTTTTGTTTTTTCCCTGTAGTTATAATGAAATGAGAAATCTACATAGTATGAATATCTATATACAGGGTGTTCGGCACATGGACCGACACAATTTTTTGGGGAATTGGTTGGGTAATTAGCTAGTTTTCACCCATACGACCCTACGCCCTAAGTGACACGGTAACTGAGATATGATTTTTTTTCGTTTTTTATTTAAATTACCTGAAATTTCGCTTTTAAATCGTCATATGTTTTTTGTTTGTGATTGTAATAGCACGAAATAACTTTTATTGTATTCTGCAATGTATTTTTAGTCTAAATAAATCACTATTTGGTACAAATGGCTTCAATAAAATAAATTATATGAGCTTCGAAAGTCTTGAAAATGTGTAAATGTATGAACAATTTCTACTTCTAAATTCAATATAAAAAAAATAAACATTATTTTGAACATAGGTTTGTTTTAAAAAGTTACCTAGTTTATACTCTTTCCAACGGTATGCTACATGTTGGAGAAATTATTTATAGTATGGTCAAAATAAGAGATAGAAGTTGTCAGGGTCAAGGAAATTCTTTTTATCTTTATTATGTTTTTATTAAATATGAGTTATAATATTTGTTCGAATTGTTCTCCTCTACTCCGTATGCATGCACGGCACAGTTTCCTTATTTCAAATGTTATTGTGCGAAGTCGCATTTCTCTTTTCATTATTTCAAATGCAGCTATAATTCGCTCCATTAAAAATTTCTCGTAAGGGCACCTCTGTTGCATAAACCAATTCCTTTGCACGTCCCCAGACGTAAAAATCGAGGGGTGTCCAAAGAAATTCAAAAATCCCCAGAAAAAGCTCAGAAAATTCCCAGAAAATGCGCAAAAAAAACCAAAAGTTCCCAAAAGATACCCAAGAATTTCCAAAAATTTCCAGAAAATGCCCAAGAATTTCTCCATTTTCTGGGAATTTTTGGAAATTCTTGGCCATTTTCTGGGAATTTTTGGAAATTCAAGGCCATTTTCTTGGAATTTTTGTATGTTCAGGGCCACTTTCTGGGAATTTTTGGAAGTTCAAGGCCATTTTCTGGGAATTTTTGTAAGTTCAGGGCCATTTTCTGGGAATTTTTGGAAGTTCAAGGCCATTTTCTGGGAATTTTTCGAAATTCAAGGCCATTTTCTGGGAATTTTTGGAAGTTCAAGGCCATTTTCTGGGAATTTTTGTAAGTTCAGGGCCATTTTCTGGGAATTTATGGAAATTCAAGGCCATTTTCTGGGAATTTTTGGAAGTTCAGGGCCATTTCCTGGGAATTTATGGAAATTCAAGGCCATTTTCTGGGAATTTTTGGAAGTTCAGGGCCATTTTCTGGGAATTTTTGGAAGTTCAGGGCCATTTTCTGGGAATATTTGGAAATTCAAGGCCATTTTCTGGGAATTTTTGGAAGTTAAAGGCCATTTTCTGGGAATTTTTGTAAGTTCAGGGCAAATTTCTGGGAATTTATGGAAGTTCAAGGCCATTTTCTAGGAATTTTTGGAAATTCAAGGCCATTTTCTGGAAATTTTTGGAAGTTCAAGGCCATTTTCTGGGAATTTATGGAAATTCAAGGCCATTTTCTGGGAATTTTTGTAAGTTCAGGGCCATTTTCTGGGTATTTTTGGAAGTTCAAGGCCATTTTCTGGGAATTTTTGGAAATTCAAGGCCATTTTCTGGGAATTTTTGGAAGTTCAAGGCCATTTTTTGGGAATTTTTGGAAGTTCAGGGCCATTTTCTGGGAATTTATGGAATTTCGAGGCCATTTTCTGGGATTTTTTGGAAGTTCAGGGCCATTTTCTGGGAATATTTGGAAATTCAAGGCCATTTTCTGGGAATTTTTGGAAGCTCAAGGCCATTTTCTGGGAATTTTTGTAAGTTCAGGGCCATTTTCTGGGAATTTTTGGAAGTTCAAGGCCATTTTCTGGGAATTTTTGGAAGTTCAAGGCCATTTTCTGGGAATTTTTGGAAGTTCAGGGCCATTTTCTGGGAATTTTTGGAAGTTCAAGGCCATTTTCTGGGAATTTTTGGAAGTTCAAGGCCATTTCTGTGAATTTATGGAAATTCAAGGCCATTTTCGGGGAATTTTTGGAAGTTCAGGGCCATTTTCTGGGAATTTATGGAAATTCAAGGCCATTTTCTGGGAGTTTTTGTAAGTTCAGGGCCATTTTCTGGGCATTTTTGAAAGTTCAAGGTTATTTTCTCGGAATTTTTGGAAGTTCAAGGCCATTTTCTGGGAATTTTTGGAAGTTCAAGGCCATTTTCTGGGAATTTTTGAAGTTCAAGGCCATTTCTGAGAATTTATGGAAATTCAAGGCCGTTTTCTGGGAATTTTTGGAAGTTCAGGGCCATTTTCTGGGAATTTTTGGAAGTTCAAGGCTATTTTCTGGGAATTTTTGGAAGTTCAAGGCCATTTTCTGGGAATTTTTGTAAGTTGAGGGCCATTTTCTGGGAATTTTTGGAAATTCAATTCAGGGCCATTTTCTGGGAATTTATGGAAATTCAAGGCCATTTTCTGGGAATTTTTGGAAGTTCAGGGCCATTTTCTGGGAATTTTTGGAAGTTCAAGGCCATTTTGTGGGAATTTTTGGAAGTTCAGGGCCATTTTTTTAGAATTTTTGGAAGTTCAAGGCCATTTTCTGGGAATTTTTGGAAGTTCAGGGCCATTTTCTGGGAATTTATGGAAATTCAAGGCCATTTTCTGGGAATTTTTGGAAGTTCAAGGCCATTTTCTGGGAATTTTTGGAAGTGCAGGGCCATTTTCTGGGAATTTTTGGAAGTTCAAGGCCATTTTCAGGGAATTTTTGGAAATTCAAGGCCATTTTCTGGGAATTTTTGGAAGTTCAAGGCCATTTTCCCGGAATTTTTGGAATTTCAAAGTCATTTTATGGGAATTTTTGGAAGTTCAAGGCCATTTCCTGGGAATTTTTGGAAGTTCAGGGCCACTTTCTGGGAATTTATGGAAATTGAAGGCCATTTTCTGGGAGTTTTTGTAAGTTCAGGGCCATTTTCTGGGCATTTTTGTAAGTTCAGGGCCATTTTCTGGGAATTTTTTGAAATTCAAGGCCATTTTCTGGGAATTTTTAGAAGTTCAAGGCCATTTTCTGGGAATTTCTGGAAGTTCAGGGCTATTTTCTAGGAATTTTTGGAAGTTCAATGCCATTTTCAGGGAATTTTTGGAAGTTCAAGGCCAATTCTTAGGCATTTTCTGAGAATTTTTGGAAATTCTTTGGCATTTTCTGGGAGTTTTTGGAAATTCTTGGGTATCTTCTGGGAACTTTTGGTTTTTTTTGCGCATATTCTGGGAATTTTCTGACCTTTTTCTGGGAATTTTTGGAATTTCTTTGGACACCCCTCGATTTTTACGTCTGGGGACGTGCAAAGGAATTGGTTTATGCAACAGAGGTGCCCTTACGAGAAATTTTTAATGGAGCGAATTATAGCTGCATTTGAAATAATGAAAAGAGAAATGCGACATCGCACAATAACATTTGAAATAAGGAAACTGTGCCGTGCATGCATACGGAGTAGAGGAGAACAATTCGAACAAATATTATAACTCATATTTAATAAAAACATAATAAAGATAAAAAGAATTTTCTTGACCCTGACAACTTCTATCTCTTATTTTGACCATACTATAAATAATTTCTCCAACATGTAGCATACCGTTGGAAAGAGTATAAACTAGGTAACTTTTTAAAACAAACCTATGTTCAAAATAATGTTTATTTTTTTTATATTGAATTTAGAAGTAGAAATTGTTCATACATTTACACATTTTCAAGACTTTCGAAGCTCATATAATTTATTTTATTGAAGCCATTTGTACCAAATAGTGATTTATTTAGACTAAAAATACATTGCAGAATACAATAAAAGTTATTTCGTGCTATTACAATCACAAACAAAAAACATATGACGATTTAAAAGCGAAATTTCAGGTAATTTAAATAAAAAACGAAAAAAAATCATATCTCAGTTACCGTGTCACTTAGGGCGTAGGGTCGTATGGGTGAAAACTAGCTAATTACCCAACCAATTCCCCAAAAAATTGTGTCGGTCCATGTGCCGAACACCCTGTATACTTCCTAATCATTGGACAGGAAAATAAAACTTACAAGTACAGTGAAAGCTCGTTCGAACGAACAATGGAATCGTACAAATTTATGTATTTATTTCTTTATTCACAAATCTTTTCGCTAGGATCATGCCTTTACATTATAACAAAATTTCCATTTCAAGAAATTAAAAATTGGATGAAACATTGGGTTTCCCAATAAGGACTTGACAACTTTGTTATTAAATAAAATGCAAACCATTTGAGATATCTCGAAAATTTTATTATTGGCTCAACGTACAGTCACAACATTTATGTATGAAGTTCAACATCGTTCATATGTCCACCACGGGGACGTTTGCATGCGTCGATTCGTTGAACCCAATTTTCGATGACTCGGCCACAAATTTCGACGGAAACGGCAGCTTTCTCTCGTTCAATATTTGCGCTGAGCTTCTCTAACGACGCCGGCTGGTTGGCATAGACCAACGATTTAACATAGCCCTATAAAAAAAAGTCTAAGGGTGTTAAATCACACGATATAGGCGGCCGATCGATAGGACCATTCCTAGATATAACACGTTCAACGAATTTAGATTTCAATAAGTCGATTGTTAGACCCACTGTTTGGCATGTCGCACCGTCTTGTTGAAACCACATATCATTAATGTATTGCCCAAAGAAATAACGTTGTAACATGTCTCTGTAGTGATCTTCGTTGAGTGTAACTGATGGTCATTTTCATCTACGAAAAAAAACAGTCAAATGCCAACACCAGCATGAAATCCACACCATACAATTATTTTTTGTAGATAAAGTGGTGTTTCTTGAAGCACATGACGGTTTTCACCTGACCAATAACGCATATTGTTTATTGACGAAGCCATTTAGCCAAAAATGCGCTTCATCACTGACGATGATTTTGCGATAAAATTGGTGATCTTCCAATATTTCCAGAGCCTGATCCGAGAACGTACGTCGCTTCATATGATCGAGTGGCCTTAGTTCTTGTGGCAACTTTATCTTATAAGGGTGCAAGCTATGATCCCTCCGCAAAATTTGCCAAAGTGTGGTCTGAGGGATGCCCAATTCTTGAGAATTCCGTGGAATCGGCTGTTTTGGTTCGTTTGCGACGGGCGCTTGAACGGCAGCAATATTCTCGGCACTTCGACCAACCCGTGGTCTCAATAACATGGGAACATCCGACAGCGAATATTTAAACTCAAATTTGTTCACTAGATTATGAATTGCTTGTCTACTGGGACGATAATTACGACCAAAAATTGGAATTAATGCTCTTGAAGTTGCAGCCACCGACTCGGGATTTTTGTAATAAATTTTAATTATTTCTAAACGTTGTTCGTTCGTGTACTTCACCATGATGAAAACGTTGTCTTTACTGAATGGTTTGACACTGACAGTTTGGTTATTGATTTAAGGGTGCGTTCACAGTGAAAGTTCACAGTTGTCAAATCCCAAATGGAAAACCAGATATTACTGAAAATGTCACTGTTCATTATAAAGAGATTTCATTCAAATATGTAACAAACCTAGTAATTCGGAAAATAAATTTTACGTTTGCTTTGCCTTGTATCCTGTTGTTCCACTCTCATTCAACATGTAATTAATGCACTTTGGTAACAAATAATTTATTTCTTGCCATATATGGTCTATACATTCTTCCCATATATGGTCTATAATTGGATTTGAAAATGTTTGTAGAGTCGCAGACCCAGTGAAGTCTAACAATAAATTTGAATGTTTTGATATGAAATTGATAAATTTTGTACGAAAATATGATTGTGGGAGGTCAGTTAGTTTAATTTTGAATCGTAATAAATGTCATCAATTATTCAATTACAATCATAATTATTCATAACATTCAGTAAAATAAGCTTAATAAATTATTCTCTTATAAAACAATAAACAATTTCCTGGATAAATAAAACTTTAGCAATAAAAAAGTTGTATTTGTATAAATTTACACTGTACCACAATATTGTTAACAAAGGCGTCGAATGAAAAATTTCCCAACTTAAAATTACATTAAAAACGTTTTATGCTTATAAATTTGCATATTAAAATAAAGGATATCAAAATTTATTTGAGGTTGGTTACGCAGAAAAATTTCCATAAACATAACACAAATTTAAATTTATGTCAACAAATTTGTTTCCTCTTTCGGGAAAGGTCATAACAGGCACGAATAAAGTGAGTAAAGCTAAAGTTTTTATTTTTAGGTTTTCAAATTTTTACACGTTTTTCAAAATCTTTCTTATTAAGTAAAACACATTACGCTTAAATATAGATCTTATCATAATTGTATCTCTTCTTTAATTCGGGTATTATTAAATGTTAATTTGAGTATTCCAATATAGCACCACAGTGATAATTTTGAAAATATTTAAAATCGATGGCGATAATTTTTTTTATTAAATTGAATCAGAACTTTTTTAATTCCCTATTTCAATTGGATGTTCGATGAGAAATTTAAAAAAAAAAAAACGAAGCAATACAGACAAATGAGTCGTGTTGAAAACTCCTTAATTAATAAAAACTTTTTACCTTTGCTGTTTTATTTTTGTTTTGTTAAAAATGCCATCACTAAACCACAAACCAGTACTGTTATACTCAGACATAAAAAGTTTATCAACGTGAAAAATTTAAAACCGAGTTAGGGTGAAATATTTTCTGCCCACCCACATATGATTTCAATTTATATCGTTTTTTCCTTCTAAATTTATAACTGCTGTGAAAATAATTTATAATTTAACTATATAATTTGATGCTGCTTTTTTGTAGCATTGCTTTGTGCATTTATCCATTTCTAGTTATTCTGTTTGAAACTAGTAAAAAAGCACGAACCAAAAAAAAAAAAAATGGGAATGCGAATAAATATTTTGTATGTGTACCTATATCTATATGGATATAGTTGTTGTAGATAATAGTGGTTGTGTTAAAATTTGAATGCTTTTTGTTCCAAAAAATGATATAGGAATGAAAAACAACAACAAATGATGACTGGAATGTTAAACATTTTGTAGAGCAAATTTTCAGCATATACATATGGAAATTTAAATAAAACTGCTTTTTAGAGTTTTAAAGGGATACAGTTATGAATGTATTAAAATAAGTAACAGTTGTTTAACGTTTGTTTTTGCCCGTATGCCTCTTATTAATATTTTATTACTTCGCGTTGCTGTATTGATACAGTGTATATTTATACTTTTTATACTTTCTGCCGTAGGCACTTGGCGAAACACACTTAATACACACCTTTTTAAATTTTTTTTTAAAAACACTTGTTAAATACTCGATCGATTATCGATTTCGGCTTTTTAGGCCATCATCAGGAGTATCTACTAAACTGTAAAATTAAAAATGTAGTTATTTATATATATAGTTGGAAAAAGCAAGAAATAAAACAAAAATATACAAATAAAAAATGTGGGAGTGGTAAACAATAAAAATCGTGAGAGCAATAAACATTAAAAATTAAAAGAGGGTGAGTTAAACACAGGTATATGATTATTGATTAGTCAACGACCGAATAACAAAATTCCAGAAGTTGTTGTTTTTTTTTCCCTTTATTTTATTATAACCCGACGTATTAGTCATTTTATGAGATGGTATGAGTATTGGAATAAAACAGTGCGGGGTCGGTAATTGGTGAGAAACGAATTTCTCTCTGTTCGTTGAGGATATTTTGGTTAAGAAATATAGCTTTTCGGATTTCGTAAGATTCTAAGTTGTCTAAACGTCTGCTTTTTGGTTGTACATGTAATATATCTAAATTGTTTAAACTGGATGCGTGATTTTCTAACGTTAAATTATTATAAAGGGATGATTCATGGCTACCAGATAAATGTTCTTTAACTCTAACTTCAAAATTGCGCCCAGTCTGTCCAATATAAGAGGAACTACAATCATTGCAATTGATCTTATAAACGCCAGACTTGGAAAGGCGATCAATTCTTAGTTTGTTGTTAAAAATCATTTTCTTAATTGTATTATTGTTATAAAAAGCAAAGCTAATATCTGTATATTGTGGAACGACGTTACTAATCCGTTTGCTAGTTTTTCCTATATACTCTAAGCGGTGCCAATTTTTCGGCACTGGGCTATCAGGTGGATAAATGTTAGCTAAAGCTTTCTGTTTCAGTTAGTAAGTAGTAAGCATTTCAGATTCACTGAAGGTCTACCGATGGGCTCCCCTCTGTCACCTTTGTTTGCAGAAATTTTCATGAATTTGATGACATACTATGTCTATGGACTGGAACTGATAGGCTATTAACCTCTTTTCTCACTTGGTTAAATTCTCAATATCCCACCATTAATTTTACGGTAGACAAAGCAGAGCTGTGAAACCGAACCGGAACCGAAAACCGGAACCCATGGAACCGTCATTAAATTAAGAACCCCGGGAACCGACCGGAACCCTATAATCATTACTTGATAAACAGTAAAAGAACCCAGGAACCGGTTCTTTAATTACGGTTCTGGGGTTCTAATTTTAATGTATTTATATTATAAATAAAACATTTTGTATGTATTATTTAATAATTTTTTTCCACGATTAATTAAAAAAATTAAAGCAGTACTATATTATTCTTCTGGGGGTAAATATATTTTGGTAGTGTGATGTAGCCCATATATTCTAACTATATTATCGTAATTAATATTACGATTAATGCAACAAACTTCGTTCCCTAGACGATATCTTAGTTTTGAGATTAAATAAATAATCCATTATTTAATTTAAAAAGTTAAATAACATATTAATTAATATAATTATTGTACTTGACGACTGCACTGAATTGAATGATCATATTTTTATATCATATATTTTTTTAATTAAATTAAAACTTGTTTGAAATAAATGTACATATATAGCATTGTATGAAAAACTATATAATTCGACATCTTGCGACCCGATAAACACGCTTTATCACAAACTTTGAAAATTTTATTTAATTTAAACAACTTTAAGTTTAAAATACACTTTCTTTAATTGCAATTAAAGACAGTGTATTTTAATAAAGTTGTTTAAATTAAATAAAATTTTATGAAAAACTGAATACATATTTACCTAATATATTTTCTGGAATAAAATTATTTTTTTGTAATATAAATTTAAAGAACCCTTTACGAACCGGAACCGGAACCGAAATATGGGTTCTATTATAAGAACAGAACCGAAACTGTACCGAAATAAAATAATAATCCAATAACCAAACCGGAACCGGAACCCCTCAATATTTTAAGGGGTTTCACAGCTCTGAGACAAAGAAGAAAACAAATCTATTAACTTTCTAGATATAACAATAACCAGAAAGTATTATTCATTAGCGTTCAAAATTTATCGAAAACCGACGTATACAGACGCCATTATACCTACATAGCTCTTCAAACCATCCACATAATATTAAAATGTTAGCTTTCCACTCATTCTTAGATAGATTAATAAACATTCCTTTGACCAATTCCAATTATAACAGAGAGCTTAATATAATTTTAGAAATAGCAGCGAATATCGGTTATGCAACTAAGACTATATTAAAGCTATTAAACAGAAAACTGAAACATAAAGCGTTAGCTAACATTTATCCACCTGATAGCCCAATGCCGAAAAATTGGCGCCGCTTAGAGTATATAGGAAAAACTAGCAAACGGATTAGTAACATCGTGACACAATATACAGATATTAGCTTTGCTTTTTATAACAGTAATACAATTAAGAAAATGATTTTTAACAACAAACCAAGAATTGATCGCCTTTCCAAGTCTGGCGTTTAAAAGATCAATTGCAATGATTGTAGTTCCTCTTATATTGGACAGACTGGGTGCAATTTTGAAGTTAGAGTTAAAGAACATTTATCTGGTAGCCATGAATCATCCCTTTATAATAATTTAACATGTTATTACATGTACAACCAAAAAGCAGACGTTTAGACAACTTAGAATCTTACGAAATCCGAAAAGCTATATTTCTTAACCAAAATATCCTCAACGAACAGAGAGAAATTCGTTTCTCACCAATTACCGACCCCGCACTGTTTTATTCCCATATTCATACCATCCCATAAAATGACTAATACGTCGGGTTATAATAAAATAAAGGGAAAAAAAAACAACAACTTCTGGAATTTTGTTATTCGGTCGTTGACTAATCAATAATCATATACCTGTGTTTAACTCACCCTCTTTTAAAATAGTGATTATACTTAACAATAAAAGAAATACTACAGTGATTATAAGTATTCAATTAAAAAGGGGGATTTTATTTACAAAGAGAAAAACTACATCGGAAAATACCAGCACTGAAACCATCGATTCCTTTCTTAACTGATATTTGGGAACGCGACAAAAATTACACAAAACGTTAAAGGATCTGTAGTATTGGATCAACCGATTATGATGGAATTCAACGTGTCCGTTGGAAATAGGAATCTAAAATGATTTTTGGGTAAAATTTTAAAATATATCCAAGTACGATGAAACTTGCCTATTTCTCAACCGATTTATGAAATTTGACATGTGTGATGGAAATTGGGTTCTAAAATATTTGTTTCGATAAAATTTTGAAATATGGTCAAGTATGGTGGCTTGGCGGCTTTTTTATTTTTTTATTTTTATATACAAGCTATTCTACGGTAAAACAACCTAATGAATAGTAACACAAAAACTCACAAAATCACGAAATATTTTAGAAAATAAAATCCTATCTTAAACACTAATTACAAATGTATAATACAGACAAAATTGGCTTGTTAAAATCACATTTACAAAAGATTGGAGGGGGGAACCAAAGTTGACAAGGTTAATCTACCAGCTCCGTAACCTTCCAGTAGTATGCGCATCACGTGAGCTGTTCTGGTCATGTATTAGGCAGCTGAATGATGGGTACAATTGTGTAAGGGGCAACCTGATCACAATTCGCAAGTGTACGTGCTGCCTCCTCGGGCAACCACTAGTAACTGAAACCATTAGGCAGAATGGGCCTTTTGGGACAGGCTAAAGTACGGTGCTAAAGGAGAAAACCTTGACAAAAAACCATAATCTAAGATGCGACAGCATATGCCGAAGGATGAATGGTTGATAGGTTAATCAGTACAAAGTATGCGGATTCTGGATACCAGGCACCCTCCAGTTTTATTTAGCCTTCCTGTAGTAAAGCTGAGTGACCTACAGGCGACTTTCTATTCCCAGCAACTCGTAAGAGTAAAATCAAAATGGAAGTCGGAGCAAGACTAGGAATACACAGAAGTAGGACTGCCCTCTCGAAGTCCTGGGGAACCAATGCTACCGTCTTTCCAGTAGAAGTACTTCCTACAGTAAACACCTAGGAGGGAGAGTAATGATCTCATATAGTATGTATCACGTACCGGCCGGCAGTGTTATCAGGTTCATTAAAAGCCTGAATATTGACTGGACGGATAATTAAGCAGGGCTTGGAGTACAAAAGATCTCTTAGGTCGCAGTGCGAGGTGGCTAAACGCCCATATGACCCTCCAACACTAATAATAATGGCAAATTATCATGGAACTTGCCTATTTCAACTGATTATTATGAAATTTAACATATGCGTTGGAAATGGGAATCTAAAATGGTTTTTGGATGAAGTTCTGGAATATGGCCAAAGTATGATAGACCTTGCATACGTCTTAACAGACTATGATGAAATTCGACATGGGCGTTGGAAATGGGATTTGAAAATGATTTTTAGATACAATTCTGGAATATGGCCAAGTATGATGCAACTTCCATATTTCTAAACCTATTTGGAGGAAATTCGACAAACGGGTTGGACACGGCATTCTTAAATGATTTTAAGATTAAATTCTGCAATATGCACAATTAGGATATACCTTAGCTATTTTTAACCGATTATGATGAATGTTGACGTGACACAAAAATTCTTTTTGGATGTGGTTGTGAGGAATATATCAATATTGCTTTTAAATTGTTTTCTGATGAGGTTTCTGTAAACCATGTAGCTATTGAAGTTTCTTTGAGGCAGCGTTAACGTCTATTTCAATTGCGTAGCGATCGAGATTATCTTCGAAAATTCAAGTTCGTCTTGAAAATTTTGTCGCCAATCCTTCGCTTTAAACGTTGGAGTAAGTATGTTTTTTGAGTATTTACTGTCAGAGCTGTAAGTTTGGCCATGCTTAAAAAAATATAGTGTGAGGCGGATAAGCGCTGAAGAATTAAAACTACTAATGGTAGTGTAGAATATTGGAATTAGCAGTACCATTTTAGAATCACTTTTCCATCGCAAATCTTGAATTTGTAAACAAGTTCTATCCTAATCGGCCATATTCCAGAACTTCTTCCAGAAACCATTTTCCATTTTCACTATAATTACATTTCCATTGCACATGCATGAAATTTGGCAAATTTCATAATAATCGGTTGGGAAATAGGTAAGTTCCATCCCACCTGGCCATATTAAGTTTATCCAAAAATCATTTTAGAATCCCATTTCTATCGCGGATGTCAAATTTCACTAAAATCCCTTATGAAATAGATAAGTTTTATCCTACTAGGCCATTATTAAACCTGTATATGTGCAAGATATTTAAACAAATCCACACGCCTTGACCAATTTGAACCAAATTTTACAACAAATATTGTTTTGAAGGTTGTGCTGAATGCTGAATTAAGAGATTCAGTTTGGTATTGATTTGGGAGTAGACTTAATTTTGAAGACCGAAGTTCTAATCACATAATGAGGTTCCAGCCCTTTATATTTTAGGACAGCTTCCGCCCTAATAATAACGGAATTTTATAATAAAATGTAAATGGTTGGTTTGGTGACATATAATGTGGTTGGTTTGGTGACGTTGAAAATTGTCGTTCGAGGAGTCGGCCAGATTTAATTTAAGCATTGTTTTGCGTAAAAGTCAAAAGTGAAAATGGCGAATTCGATTTTGTAGGTGTTCAACATGTCTCTGAGTCAATGATTTAACGGCTTAAGGATTGAGGATTTATGTTGTCTTGAACATTCGTGGAATTGATGAGCGAGTCTAAAAATTTAAAAAATCCGTGGCATTTGTAAGGACTCCTCTTGCTCAAAATTCAATAAATAAATTTTTTTGTAAAATATACGAGTTTATGGTTTGTTGATGTATAAAGGATGTTTTGTGGGAAAAGTGACATTCGAGAAGTCGGATAGACCAAATTCTTTTTATGTTGTCAAATAATTATTCAAATTATCCTTCCGATGCAACCAATTTTAATAAATTATTGCGCAAAACCACCACACGAGTACAATTCTGAAAATTTCAACAAAATAATGGAATCTAAACTAAAATTTTAAAATATCTCATAGAAAATGTGTATTCTCAAAGCTTCCCCCATAGTCCAGGGCAGCATTCAGAGGTATCCCAGGGACTTAAAGATTCTAGCGAATAGTTCATATATGGCCATTTTACAGAACTTCCTATCTCTGTAAATATATTATTTATTACTGGATTGAAGAGTAAGATTGAAAATGTGATAGTTTAAAAGTACCTGTTTCAATCGTGATGTTCGTAGTCGCCAGGAAACGTCGTAGAAACGATGGGAGCGAAACGCAAAATACGCCAACTTTAACACAATGTAGTAACTCGAAATTAGTTTCTTGAAAACGGGTTGGGCACGGTTCTAACGCCCATGGTTCGCCGTTTAACAGTTCACCGCACACGGTTTACCGACAGCAAATTTCACATTTCATTTTCATGGCAGTTTCTCAACCATCTTGGCCTTCTCCACAATGATAGACATGTGAACATACTCCTTTTGTAGCACTTTAATCAATTCGATAACACTATCATGTTTGTGGCCGATCACAACTTGCAAGCGAAAATGCCAAGCTATAATGTTATTCTGAGTTGTTGGCAATGCAAATTCAAGTTGTTCTGCAATACTCTATGTAATTTATCATTAGCCATTTTGCCAGTATCATGGAATCCTAGCGCAGGTATGGTATTACGCATTTGAATGCTTTTAGGTATTTCATTTGGATCCATATACGCCAAACATTTCAGTATTCGGAAGCGGTTAGCAAACTCTGTATCACAACCGTATCTGTGTTGCAGTCCAAGTGATTGTATTTTCCTCCACAGAATTTGCCCAAAATGAAAAAATCAACCCTTAAATTTTGCGTTCCTGAAAAATTCTTTGCCGACTAATGAAATTATTTTTTCAAAATCGGTCATGATAATTTTTGGGTTCGGATCAAGTCCATTGAAGGAACACAATCCAGAAATAGAAATTGAGTCTATCCGACTCTCGGGCGATACTTTTCCCAGAAAGCATCGTTAAAGAACACCAAACCAACCATTTATATTTTACAAATATTTTTCGGTATTTTGGGCTAGCACAATATGTCACGGCTTTTCTTAAATTTGGAGAGCTCTTCTCCAATATCACAATTAACTACGACAAAAGACCACTGCCCCGCATTGATCAGCAATCCAAGTCGTTTTCATCTTCGACCTTTAGATCCAACTATACATCTCTAGTATACCATTGAAAGTCCTTGAGAATTTAATTTACTCCATTCAGAGAGTATCCACAATGTTTAAAAATTTATTTTCTGAAAATTTGTGCCGTTTGTTCAGATCACAATATTGTATGAAAGCAACGTGAGAATTTGCCGATATAATTCTTTACTCTGTGTTTCATTCTGGACGGGGCATCGCTGTGGATCATTTGAAAATACAAAATAATACACAAACAATACAAAATCAGAATTAACGTTAATTATCACTTGTTACCGAATCCCACCTCCTTGTCATATAGCATTTCATTTTATATATCTCCCACCTCTTCTTAACCTGCGCCACCCTAGTAACGCGATACTATTTTAAAGCCTCCCATAGTAATTTGCTATTAGGAGTCGTATATACGACGTTGAATACCAAGAGAATTTTATTATCCAGAAATAATACCTTTAAAGGCGATTTTATTCACAAAATCACAAATTATGTATCGACCAACATGTCGTTGATATTTCCATCATTAAAATGTCATAAAATGTCAATAAAACGTCACAGAAATGGTCAATGTTAGAAATATCAATGCCATAGAAACGGGAATATCTTGCTATATCTAAAAGCTCACTAGATATAATTATTTTTAAATGTTGACGATATTATTTGCCACCAGTAGAGTATTTTAAATAAATTTAGAAATTTAAATTTCATATTTCACGGTAATCTAATCATTTTATCTTAAAGACACCTAGGGAACAATTGTTGGAATTTGCAAGGTGCATTAACTGTAGAAAAATATTTCTTCGGAAAATTCGACATTACTTCGGTAAACAGATAAATAAATTTATGTTACAATCGACTTCAAATTTTGTGAACAAGTAAATGATGAATTGTCAAATTTATCATCAACATAACAAAAAAATCGTCGGTCCCATTTTTGAGAAAATCTGTTTGGCAGTTTTCTCTTCCACTAGAACCCGCTCTATTCTATACTCGAATGGACCTAAACGTTAACACAAACTGCTTATTACTAAAATCTATCTTTGTACAAAATTTCGACCAAAACTATCAATATTTGAGCCGTTAATTTTGAAAGTGGTGCAAGTCCATTTTTCAAAAAATTTAAGTTAATGATAATTGATAACAATAGACAAATAAAAGTATAATCTTTCTAACGGTGAACAATTTATAGTCAAAATAAAATAAAAAAAATTACTAATACTTGTTCAAAAAATAAGAAAATTGGAAATCCCATATATTTTGCATTTATTGTTTCTCTATTCCTTCATTTTCTCGTTTCAACAAAATGTGGACTTGCAACACTTTCAAAATAAACGGCTCATTTGTGAGAATGGGAGGCAAAACAAAAATAATAAAAATGTGCGACTGGAAGGACGGACGCACACTACATTTTTCTGATCAGTGTTTCGGGGTCCTGGTAACCTAATTCGTCGAGAAATGTGAATATCTGGAACAAAATTTTTTTCAAGCTTGAACGAATAACAATGGATATTGACAGCCATGTTCCAAGATTTGCGTCTCACTTCATAAATAATCCAATTTTTTTTTTTTTGCTCATATTTATATCTCAACAACAGATTAGCAGATACCAGAAAATTATTTCCAATCAGATATATGCTATATTCATAAACGTAAAAAAAAAATAGATTTTGATATAATGAGAAAATAGCATACGAAGTTTCTCGATAAGTTCATAAAAATATTTCATACTACTAAAATTAGAAATCGGGAATGAAATGTCTCTTAATTCAAAAAGGCGTACAGAGTCTATACAAACACAATTCAGGAAATAGTATAAGTAAATCTTAAAAGGGACATTCTATGTATTTACCATTCTATATGGGAGAAACCGAATCAACTTGGTAGAAAATCAGGTGTGAAAAAGCAGTATTATGGAGTGTTAAATGAAGTTGGTACCCAGTTTATAATTCGTGATTGGTTATTTGCCTATAGTGGAAGATAGAACAAAGACAGTAAGCAAAGGAGTTGAAATGCTAACAACCAAAATTTTATTTCTTATTTGGTAAAGAACTAAATAATTTTTGCTTTATAGTTAATTTATATTCGGAACGGCCAATAAAATGAATTTGCTTGTGACAGATACCATATTTCTTTATCTTTTTAAAATAAACATAACATTAGTTATGAAAACATTTGCTTATACATATGTAAGTATATAAAAATATAAAATATGAAATTATTTGTTTTAGCTGAAACTCCTTTGGTAAATGAACTGATCCAATTTATGTATTAAATTTCGCCGATTCATTCCCTTTTTATGTATATTCCCCAAGACGTAACACGTTTTAAATAATTCCAATTTTTTTTTTTTTTTTAATAAATTTTACTCTCCAATAATTAGAAACGTGCGATAGACGTAACACAACTGAGGGCCATGAACACTTTTTCAGCACTGAACCACAAATTATCAGTCACTTTTTACAATTGCAGTTGAATTAGTTGGTAATAAACTTAGATTTATTCACTGGAAGCAACCGACTATATCAAACACTATCACTTACACAACGAAAGGTAACAATATGTTAAATTAAAACATGACCATTTAATACACATCATTCATCTGAAAAACACGACAACAAACTGATGATATTTAAAGAAAAATACACAATTGTTTTTCTTTTTTTTTTGCCTTCCTTTTCAATCTCAACATTTTTTTTCTTGGAACGAACATAAAATTCATGATTGCCATACACGAAATAAAAACAATTTTGTAAAATTCGCTCAAATCTCTCCAACTGCTGTCTTAATTGTGCGCGGGGAAAATTTCAGATGGATATGTTGCATCAACATTTGTATATTGTTTGGAATTAGGGGAATACAAATTATTTTCGCTTCAACCATTTTTTTGTTATCCAGCACAAGGATGAAGGAGACCAGCAGTCTGGTTTGTTTTACGTGTGTTATGTGATAAGAAATTGGAGAAATATTTTCATTTTGCATTTATAGTACAACCAAATTTTTGCTGAATAAAAATCATTTTGTCTGAGAGATTGTCGTTGGGGAAAAAATTCTCCAACACCAAAAAATGAACGAGACTATGAGAATGCGCAAAAACCGTTTTGCATTTCGTGATGCGTATCCGATGGTTGTTCAAATATATGTATCTTTTTTAGGTTGAGTGTACATTTGGAATATTTACGACATACCTATGTGTTTGTTAAACAGAAAATGTTATCCTTTCTGTAAATATTTTCATTTAGTCTAGTCGACACATGATCATCCGTGCATTTTCCGGCAAAATCAGTTAACAGAGAAATCGGTAAAATTCAGATTGTTTTTAAAACAGTAAATAATTTTTGCCAAAATTAGGTCAGCTGTAATTATATTACTTTAATCGGTTATATTTTTTGTCGAAGAAAAGTCGATTTTTTCTCACGTATTGGAATGAAGAAAATCAATGATTTTCAAAAGTTTCAAAAGTTTTAGTTGTTTAAATCATTTAAAGAATTTTATGGTTTTATTAATTTTATTGGAATCACATCCCAAGGAATTAGCAAGACCACGTCTAAGACAACCGGAATACAAACGACTTTGTAGAGCAGATACTCTAGATCTAATGTATTTATAAAAATATAATTTAACTAATTGTTAAGCAACCCAAATTTAAATTACATACATATTTAATAAAAAAATATTAAAAATAATGACGCAAACTAAAAAGAAGTATTAACAATGGTAACGAGTCACAGACTCTATGGTTTATTGTAAGATAAAGCCAACGTTTACTTGTACCAGTCAACCGCATTTGACCCCAGTTTAGTTTGCAATAAAATTGTACGCACGATTAAACGATTTATTTAAATGTCTGGCTGGATTTAAGCAACAATTGTTTACATTTTTTTATATGTCGTTTTAAAACTATACTTTGTTTACCACAACTGTAACTTAGAGGCCAAACACAACTTTTGAGAAGAAACCCAGCCGGCAAATTTGGGTTACAAACCAATTTTACCGATCTCTAATTAAATTAGTAATCAAACAACGTTTCTAGGAAACGTCTTATCATCATATAAGAACCGAAATCTTGATTAAAATAAGTTTCATTTATTCGTACCAAAAACGTTAAAAAAGTTATTGTAGAAACTCTAAGTATTTTTGAAACGAAGAAAATACTGGTTCAATTGGTTTCATAATAAGTGATATGTCGGAATGGTTTATTAGGAACGTTTTAACACTAAATTTGAGCCACTTTTTCGAAACTTTTTAGTTTCGTTGCAACGTTTTTTATAATTATGTTAAGATGAAGCAAAAACGCAGGCATCTTTCGAAGCTTAAAGCTGATCACAGGTGAAAAACGCCGCACACTATTTTCAAAGCGTCAAATTCAATTTTTTTGAGTATTATATCTGTGTTTGGGAGGTATACCATACACCATGTACTGTTTGTTTTGTTTTACAGGATAGTGATTTGAAGTTTGTAAACAGATTAAATGCAACGTGGTAGTAACGTATTAGTATACCTACCTCCGAAGTACCAGTATGTATACAAATTAAAGAAATTATGTTAATTTTAATTATTTTTATTCTATTTAAATGTTTTTCAAAAATTTTCTAAATTTAAAATCTGCATTAATCCTTTATAACAGCTATTCTAAAATTAATTAAGTATAAATTTAATTCTCTGTAATAAATTAATTAGTCTTAACGTACTACAAATAAATTAACATTAATAGTTTGTATACAATTAATTGTACCCAATCTCACCCCGCCCGTCGCGCTATCGCCTCAGCCAATGTCAGCTTGGTTAAGTTTCTCAGGTGTTTCTATATTAAAATCATGTTAACGATTATTTATTAATTTATTAATCTTAATATAAATACCAATACTAATACTAAAACTGATACTAACATTAACACCAATAACAACACTGACAATAATACCAATACCAATATCCACATCGATACCAATCCCAACATCAATAATAGCAATATGCCATTAATGATTCGATTAATCGAAAAATTAATTTCCCTAAATTTAATTCAATTTAATTTTAATAAAAATTAAATTAATTTCACCAAATTTAGTGAAACCCAAAACATAATTTATTTCACCATTAATTCTTTATTTAAAATCAGCCCTTAACACCCTTACATAAATTAAATTCGGCATTTAAATTGATAAGATAACAAATTAATTACTAAATAAATAACCTGAAAATCAAGATACATAAAAATTTTAATTCTAAATTCAGAAACTAAAAATCTGAAACCATATAAAATTCCATTTCCAAATCTATAACTTAACTAGTTATTGACTCCAGAAATTACCTACAAAATCAAAATTAAAATAAATAATTGCTTATGGTTATTCTGCTTAAAATTCCACTGCAAAATAGTTTAAATTAAATCTGGAACACATTAAATAATAACATGTTTAAGTTATCCACACTAATACCATAGACATTCATACTAGATTTCTCATTTCATTATAACTAAAGGAAAAAAACAAAACTTCTGATAATTCGAATGTATCGTTGTGTTGTATATTTTATAAGGCAAAGATTTTAGAATGCGTTGCAAATATAATACGTATATGCAATACACCGATAAAATTTGAATGGAAAATTTTTATTTTTATTTTGTGTTTTTAGTCAAATGAGAGATCTATTATGATTGTCTATGCTAATACTAAATTAAATTAAATAATTGGGTATAAATCAACATTAGTATATTCTTATTAGTACCATATATTTCAAAACAATCATCACAAAATGTGGATTTCGCTCAAAACTTAATTACAATTTTCAAACGCACAATCTGCTCAACCAAAATTACCGCTAGTAGAAGATATCCATATAACAAACATTAAATTATTCTTGAATTTCCTCCTCATAAAATATCCATATAAATTTAAATTCAGATTCCTTTTGTTTTAGGAATATGAAACTTTATTTACCTTGCCCCAACCAACAATGTTATGAACAAACTATCTGAATCCAAAAACTCTTTAATTTGGGTGACTAAAAGCAAATTGTAAATTTTATTAACACATTTCATTAAAATAAACATTGTCTTCATGTCCAACACACTTTTATTTGTGAGTATTTCATGTGCGTCTTATTCAACTATATAGTACTTAAAAATATTAGAATAGAAGAAAGAATAACCATATGATCGTACTCGATGCACCTATACAAAACCAACACAAATGTCAAGCATTCATGATCGCTTATAACACAGACTCCATAAAAAATGCACTCCACAACCTATGTATCGTTGCACTGGTATCCTCCGCACAACATCTAAACAACAACAAAAATAGACCCCCGCATATATGTACACTGTAACGATTCGGTAATACGGCGGCTGATTCTTTTTATTATGTTTATAGTTAGATTTTTACCTCCTATATTTTCATCAAAATTTCTTCTTTGTTGTGCACCATGAGTGCATTGCATTTTATAACAACATTTTTTTTTCTCGATTTCATACAAAAATATTAGATAATAAAATAAGAATTGTTAATAAGAAAAAAAAAATAACATAATAAAATATGATCACCGCAATAGAAATAATTTCATTTAAAAATATTAGATAAGAAAATAAAATAATTTGAGCCAGCGAAAAAAAAAAGTATAACCATTAATAGATAAGGAAAATATATTGTAATAAGATTTCTCAACCCACACCTTCAAACAGCTGCAGCGTGCGAAAATGAAATTTTTGTGAATTTTGATGAGTGGACATTTCCCACGTTAGCAACTTGTTGAAGAAGTGGGTAGAGAAAGATGAAATGAATAAAAAAAGGGATTGAAGTTTTAATTTTTGGACCGAATGGTCGTGGTTTTTTCTGGAGAAAAAAAAAAAAGAAAATTAACGTAAAGAGAGTGCGGTTTGAAATTAAATGAAGACGGTTGAGCGAAGCTCCCGCAAAAAATAATTAAAATAATATAAAAAAAAGGATTGGAGTTTTGATTGTCGGACCGAGTGGTCGCGGGATTGTGAGAAAAGTTAAGAAAATTGGTGATCAAGAATAAAAAAATGAATAAAAATATTTATACAGAATAGCATAAGTGACGTTTAAAATACTGAATAGCCTAAGTGAAGTTTAAAATCCGGGTTCAAAAATTATACCAGAAATAACAAAAGAAAAATGTTTTTTTTTATTTTAAATTCTTAACGTATGTATTTGAAGTTAAGAAAAATGGTTATCAAGAATAGATAATTAAGAAAAACGTTAATACTGAATAGCATAAGTGAAGTTCAAAATACGGAATAGCTTAAGTGAAGTTCAAAATACTAGTTAAAAAAATCGTGAAAAATAAATTATATCAGAAAGTTACAAAAATGTTTTTTTAAAATTTTTATTTTTAACTTAAGGCTGTATGGTACTCATTTTACCAAAATAAGGATATCGTAAAAATCAATTTGTGGCTACAAATATTTATCAATTTACAAATTTTTTTTTTATTGATAAAGCTTAAGGTATTTTTGAGGGATTAATAGAGGATTATTTCAAAATTATTTATAGTTTATCCGTAATAAAAATTCAAAGTTGACGAAATTTTGGATAATGGTGCTTACGGAAAATTCAATTTTCTTAAGTTTTTCTCGCTAAACCATGTATATCTTTTATATTGACCTATGCAGAAAGATATTTTTGAGGGATTAATTCACGATTATAAAGATTAATAAGAAAATAAGAAAGATATAATCAAAATACTAAGAATATCGATATATTTATCGATACGAAAAAATTCAGTATCGATAAATATATTTTTTTTTGTCAAAAATGGGTATGACCTCGGCTAATTTTTGATTTCCTTTTACTCTACGAGATGGCTAACCCCAAAAAATGGCGAATGTCCAGGATCTTATCGTTTTATAATAAATTATAGATTTTAACATACTGAGTTGCCATAGAAACAACGAAAATGAATAACCGAAATAGTATATAATTTTATTCTGGAAAAAAGGGAAATAATACAAGTGATATTTATTTTACATCAAAATAAAACAAAAATACAAAACGATATTTTTCTTTATTATAGACACAGTTTAGACGCATTTTTGGACATTTAAATATCGATACCAAAACAGAAATTTTTTTTGAGTACCATACAGCCTTAAGCAAAATTAAGAAAAATGTTTACCACGACGATCAACTTGCACCCCCCGGAGACAAGGCCGCTGTGATTCAACACTTTATTGAGGGTGAAGTACCGATATATTTTGTTTTATATATTATTACCTTTTATTTATTGTTCGGATGAATTTTTTTTTATTAGTTAGTCGGTATTATTTAACGTATCTCGTCGCCCAGCAATGGGAGCTATATTATTGTTAGGTGAGATGAACAGGTAAGTGGTGTCGAGCGAAGTCAGTGGGTGTATCATGTCCTGCCCCCCCCCCCCACCCGCTCTCAGTCAAACTTGTTTAGTTTTTTTTTGTTGTGCACACGTTATTTTGAAAAATTACAATTTTTTTTTTTTTTGTACAGATGGCTATCACACCTGTGGGTATACATAACCCACCCTATTTTCCGGTTGGATGCTATCCCAACCCAGTGTGCAACCCCGGGTGTGAGGAACCCAAAGCCATCAACGTTATAACACAAAACCAGGACACACCTCCATATAGCAAGTGCCTGGACCGCACGGCTTGTACAGACATTCCCAAAGGGTTCAGTCCAACCAAAACCACCACAAATGCCCATACAAGCCGCACAGTATACAGACTTAAGAAACAAAACTACCCTACATTTGTATACATACACAAATCCGTCTCCAGTGCTGCCCAAATACTACACGAAAAAAACAATATACACAAACAAATCTAGAGTAGACCCTCTGTCAAGATCCGTACAAACAAAGAATCAACTGGAGCTAGACCCGCTTTATACGATCTCAAGAAATACAACAAATTTAACAATGTTGTTGCAATGTACAGTTCCCATTCCCATCACAAACATAAACACACATAAATTATTATTATGTTTCAAGTATTGCCAATACCAATACGACCTATTAAACTATGACATGCATAAGTAATTTGTTATGTATTGTGTATATCTGTTTCAGAATTCGATTCAAACGTACTGGATTATACGAAGTATAAAGCGCTGGTTATATAGACGAAAACGAAACGAAAACGAAACGGAACGAATGTATTGAATACATGAAAGCATATGAGACCAATTATATAGACGAAACGAAACGAAGACGGACGGTGAAATTGATTCAATTCAATTTGCTTTCGTTTCGTTCTTCCGGTAATTCACTATCGGTTCTGTTTTTTTTTACTAACCCTTAAAATTTATTATTTGTTATTTTTTTATTAGTAATAATACTTATATAAATAAAAGTCGGTGTCCATTTTTTTTTCAAAACTTATTTTATTTGAATAATTTTATAATTCCACGACAGTAAATTCTTGAAATAAAATATGTATAACCAAATTTCCAAACGTCAAAAAACGAATTCGTCAATTCGTCTATATAACCATGTCTTCTCCGTCTTTCGTTTCGGTCCGTTTCGTTTTCGTTTCGTTTTCGTCTATATAACTAGCGCTTAATAATCCCATTAACATCAAGCCAAATGCATTTGTTCTGCGTAATTTCCAGTTTTATACCACAAATACACAGACAAACACGTATTAAGAAGAGTAAAAAAAAAACTAAACAGAAAAATGTATTATGTTCTACAAATGTCCAATTATATGCATATGTAGCAGAAATATTTAATTACGTATATTTATACATACCTAACCCTTCCAAAGCAAAATTATATAATAAACTAAAAAGAAACAAAAAAAATGTTTACACAATTCATATCATATATGTATATTATAGACCAATCCATATATGTAATATCAAAATACCTCTCTTAACGATATTTAGGCAGTACCGTTATTATTTTTTTTTTTGCACACGTTTCGTCCTGTTCAATTCACTTTATATGAGCTATTATTCATTTATTACACTTTTCAGTACACTTTTCGATATATTCACTACTCATGCAAATTTATTACACTTAAGCGA
Organism: Tipula helvola; assembly: GCA_963556165.1. Classification (NCBI taxonomy): domain Eukaryota; kingdom Metazoa; phylum Arthropoda; class Insecta; order Diptera; family Tipulidae; genus Tipula; species Tipula helvola. The sequence continues at coordinate 290,017,335 of OY744481.1, forward strand.
AAAACTATACGCGATGCAAATGAAATTACGGTAACACACAAAACATTTAAACAAAAATAATTATATTAACACTAGGTTTACGAAACGCGTCAATTTCACACAGAAAAATTTGGAAATCGGTTAGATTTATCTCTTATTACTTTTACTTACAATTATGCATTTCGCGAGACGAATATTTGGCAACATTTATTTTCTTCTACGCCTTTGAATTTCGAAGTTTGCTATGTGGTATACCTATCTCTACGGGGATGCGTCAATTTGACACAATGGTAAGGCAGTGCAAATACTTCGTCATCTCACGTCTCCAGTGGCTGTTTCAGGGTTATTTTAGGTTCTTATGTATAGAGTAATGTATGTAGTGTAGAAAGCAGAGATAAAAAACGAAACAAAAACAAAGACTTATCCACGTCAAAATCAAAACAAACAAAATCAAAGCAAAAAGGTTTCTCACACATAAATGCGTGGATACTGTACAAAGAATGTACCGGATCAAATATATCAAGAAAGGATTTCATTTTTCAATTAGCCGAAGAACTTGACTGTAAGAAATAAAATGAAATTGAGGAAAATATTGACCTTCAAGAGCCTCATACATCAGCAAATAGAAATAAGTACCCTTGTAGAAATTGTAAGATTGTTTGTGGAAAACGTGCATACAAAATGGAATATGTACATATGGAAAAATGCGTAAATTAAAAAAAAAATTAATTTAAAATATTTTACTCCTCACAAAAGGACCTATAATACCGTTCTCTTTTTATAGAGATACTAGCTGCGCTATTCCCTTTATAAAACGGAAAGCTTATACCAATTTTTTTTTTTTTGTCCGAACTGACCAATCAGCTTGCGAGTTGTCTTTTTATTAATATGATGATTTTGATGTCAATACACCTGTATGACAAAGTTCCTTTAAAAATAAATTACTTATTTTACCAAATGTTTATTTTTTTAACACGCGTCAAATTGACGCGTACCGTAGAGATAGGTATATCAGAAATGTCCGTAAACCTAGTGTTAAAGAAACACACAAAATGAAAGTAAAAATTAATTGAAAAATTATACTAAACTAAAAACCTAATTAAATAATTTAAATTAACAACAATTTAAAATAAACGTTTTATTTTACGGAGCAGATAAAAACACGTCTGTCTCCTTCGAACGTTTATCGTTCATCCTAAAAAAAAATAAACTTATTTATTAATTAATAATAAAAATATTTAAACATTATATTTCATAGAAGAATTAATCAACAAATTTCAGAAAATTGACAATAAAAAAATAATAAAATTGGAAATCAAAACTAGCTAAATAAAGTCGTAAAAATATAAGAATTCATATTTTATAATATCCTAAATAATAAAGGTATTTCAAGTTCTAAAATAAATTAAATTAAATAAAAATATTATAAAGCAATTAATGTAAAAATTATTATTTTTTGGTTCTTTCCACCAATCTTCCGCCAGCTAAGGATGTTTTCACATTAAAAAAAAAATGTGCATAATGTGGAATACCTAACACTAACACACATTTTACACACTACAGCCGCCCATCACTTTTCCAAAAAAAAAATAAAAATAAAAAGAAATTGTAAGCCACAGTGTCTGTCTCGAAATTAATTTTTAAATATGTAATTTTTCTACTATAGGCGTATCTCAATCTCAAGTTTTTTTGATCATACACTATAATACCCTAGTGGAAAAATTATTGAAAATATACCATAATATATACTATAATATATATAAAATATTCTAAATTTTGTATTTAAACCAATTTTATGTAAAAATGATCATCTTGAATGAATTTTTTTAAAAACTAAAACCAAACAAACGTATACCAAAATAATTTATTAGCAAAACAGGCTAATTTATGCATTTCTTGTGTTTATTTTGACTTTTGCTTTAGGCCTATATTATTTATAAAAAATTTAAATTAAGAACCGCCAAAAAATCATAATTTTAGTATTTTTGCGGAATAATAAACCATAATGAATCTTGATAAAAAGTCATTTATTAAACTAATTATAACAATATTCTTAAATTGTTTTATTCAGTATATGCTTAGTTTAATTTTATTTAATTGATATCCACAGAGAGATTTTAAATATACTAATTTAAGTATGTATGCTTAGATTTAATTATTTAATTAGAAATTATTACAATTTGGTTTACGATTTTTGCTGATCTACTTAATTCTGCATTTAATTAGGAGGATCTTGTTCAATTCTAAAACAGTATCAATAATTATTTCAAACAACAAACAGTAATAAAATAATAAATATTAAATAAAGAGCGGGTTGGATGAATCGCAGGAAATAATCACGTCGATTATAGAATTCGCGGTTGCGGATCTATCGCGGATCGTAAACTACATATAAAAAAAATTGGAAACAATAATTTTTTATCATAGTTTCATTGAAATTCCTTAGGATATTTTTACAATTCGTCAAAAAAAAATTGTTTTAGATCCGCAATAAAAATATTGCGTTTGTACGGGGAATCAAAAAATATAAATCACATGTAAATCAATAGAAGTTTTCCAGGATACTTGGATTTACACCAATTGTTTCCAATTTTTTTTATATGTAGTTTACGATCCGCGATAGATTCGCAACCGCGAATTCTATAATCGACGTGAATTTTTGGATCCATTCTCGAACAATAAAATTCCGTTCAACACATTGAAGATAAAAAATACGAATATTTTTCAATAAGTAGTTTATGTTTGATTGAAAGTTGAGTTTATTTACACAGTACCTAAATAATATTGTTAAGATGGTTATTAACAAAATTATTAATATTTATAAATTTTAAAAATTGTGCAAATTAAAATGTGTTTTGATCGTAATACCTGTTCTTTGATTTTGGTGTTGTGAAGCGTGAAACCATGTCGCGAAAAGATTATAAAATACTTAAAGCTTTTGTAGTAAGTCTAAGTAAGTTACATAGAAGGTCATATTCGGATTGTATCAAAAAAAATGTATACTAAGATTTCGAAACATTTTTAATAAGTTCTACAGAAAACTAGACAATTTTTTTCTTGAATGCAACTTTTTGTATTTATGTTTTTTTGTAATTTACATTAAATTCGTCGTAGAATGTAGAAATGTGGTTAAGATTATTTTTTACAACGCCGCGGTCCTGAGCTCGATTCTCTTCTCTGACGAAAAATTCATCTGCAATAGCGTTCGTTAGGCATAGGCTGATCAAATACAACCTTCACCAATACGTTATAATTATGGTTAGAAAGGTGTCAGTAGAGACACTGTAAAACTGAACCATAGATAGAATTAGTATAAGCCCGTTTAATAATTTAATGCGGTTCGACAATAAATTGTTTTAAATTTACTCATAAAGTTGAATGATTATTGTTAGTGGTTTAACTTTAAATTTGCCGTCTAAATACCACTTTGTCGCGCGAAAAAGAAAATTACTGACAGATGGTACCAAGACCGTCAACCACGCGAGGGCGATAAAAAGTTACCATGCGGAGTGCGACACAATTTAACTTTTTATTTTGCACAATGATGCTGCACCCTGGGCTTGTACCATGATAATTACGGTGGTGTATTGCCTTATTAAAGCGCAAATCCCCATGGAAAAAGAAAACTGTTTACAGTTTTTTCGCAACAATTTCAAAACGTTAGCATTATTTTACTAACATTTATATGGAACTTGATTGAATACTATTTTTAATTTAAGGTAGTCATCATTTGGAAAATTAAATTTTAATTTTAGCTGTACTAAACATCTTTAGAAAACATTTAATTTCAATCTTCTAAGCTTCTAATTAAAACATTTTTTAATGGATAATCTGGTTGAATGGTTCGGAAGGATTTAAAATAAAGCAAAAATTTGCGAGTTATGGCAAAAAAATGAAATGCAGCTTTTCGTTTCCCTATATGTTTAGCAATTATAAGGGCAAATATACGAAAGCAAGTGGTGATGCCAAAAATGCTTGTTGACCTTTCTGAGAGGTTGAGTGGCTGAATTGAACCAATCGCCGTTACTTTTACTGCTGTATTACTTTAAATTGTGATAAAATTTGTTATAAATAGGCAGCAATGTTTTGACCGAAGAAACTTAGGAAAGTAAACTGAATTTATTCACGGGAGCTTTTGTTGTATCTAATTTGAAATATTTTTGCTTTTGTACGCCGTGCTTTCGTATAGTTGTCCCTAAATTCAGTACTCACACCAGAAACCAATTATTTGCTAGTGTATCATTAATTTTTGAAGATGGCGAAAGGACAAACAATTTTACTGACCTACAAAATAAATCGAATTCCAAAAAAAAATTCTGGGGTATTTCTGCACTGAAGAAGTAATGATAAAAATTAATTTACAAGAGAAATCCATCTCTTAAAATAACATTTATATACCTAAACGTGCTAATAAAAAACCAAATTAAATACATATACTTATCAATTTTACTGTGTTGACGATTCATCTACAATACATTACTCCAAGCGTTGGTGTGATATTAGTGTATGAATCGTAATAACATCTGATAAATCTGACTCGCTTTCTTATAATTCTGCCGTTCTTTATATTACAAAAATTCTTTGTATGATTTAAACAGCAGCTATATTCAGGATGCCCTTTCAACTGATGCTGATTGCCATCTCAAATTGGTTTAGTTAATGCTGTTGCTTGAGATTGCATTTATTTTATGTTAATTCGAATTTCGAATTCTATGCTATACGCTTGAACCTTTCGACAAAACTTTTTCAGAACAATTACAAGTCACTTTAAACTGATTTTATTGTTTGATGATTCCGACGTCGCAGTCGTAATAATAAATTAACAATTAAAATAATTTTCATTAATAGAAATTTAATTATTTTACATTCTTTTCTAAAGTCGATGGCTTTTACAAATTAGAATTATTTTTTGATAATTTTGTCATTATGGAATTAAAAATGTTGCCAAAAACTGGAAATGTTTGGTTTAAAAATATGCTTGCGGTTTGCGTTTAGCAATTCGTTAATTGTAAAGCATAATTTTGTTAAAGGTGCAATGAAAAGCATCTCAACCACCATATTCTTTACGCAAACACTAATTAAACACTCACTATATTCTGAATTTCTTGTTGACGAAATATGTATTGTTCGAAACCTAAATATATATAATTACCAGTTTATACTTGCATTATCGGTTTCAGTAGTAAGGTGGGTAAGTCGATTGCTTAATAAGTTGCGGTCCTAGGTTCAATTCCAGGTAAGGTATAAATTCCAGTTTTCGGAAGAATGTCACATGTAATGTAAACTGTTAAGGTAATCAACTATGACATTTAATGTTTGAAAGCTGAAGCTGGTTTAGAATTTCTAGGTTTGTGCTCCTGATTTTTTAATTTTTCATGAATAGAGTTATGTATGTATTACGTAAAATAAAAAGTCAGTGTTTTAGTTTATTTTTAGTATTTTTTTATATTTAAAATACACCATTAATATACCTGGATTAGTATTCATTCGAATACAAAAAACATCTATAAAATTGATAATAGATATACTGTTTTTGTTATACTATTTTGATTTAACAAAATACTAAAAAAGCCATTTTAATTCATTATTAAATAAACAAAGAATATACCAATTTATAACTAATAATACTTTTGGTTTAAAATTTACAAATATACCTAAAACATCTTGCCATAACCTACTAAAAATATACTTAAATAATTGGTATTTTTTATATCAAAGCGTAAGTTTGATTTTAGTAGTTTCAAACCATTTTTTTCCACTAGGGTACTCTTGAAATTCATATTCTATAGTCACTCAATATACAACATTACTCAACTAGAATTAAGTGAAGTTCACAATTACGCTTCTCTGGTGCTACGGCTTGTAGTCGTTTCAAGTTTATTTTGATAAATATTTAAATTTTGTATAACAGTATCAGATGGTATTATAGTAACCAGATAGTATCGATAATTTAATTTCCAATGCGTTTCGTCGGTTATACTATACAGATCGATATATTGTACCGTGATCTACACACTCATTACAAATTGTCTATTTGATTATCTGGTTTTGCAAATTCTAGTGAAAATCCAGTAAGTTTTTAGTTAAAAATCAAGAAAAATGAATTTTCTTCTAATCTTCTTTAGTGAAATTGCAATCAAAACCAGAGTTTGACTACTTTCTAGTGAATTTGTAGTACAATTTTTAATTATACTGAAATTCTAGTGATTACCTAGCACAAAAAATTACTAGAGAAATACTAGATGATCAGTTTTACTATATAAAACGGAATATCTAGTAAATTAAATGAAAATCACGTAAATTTTATTATCAGATTTCCAGTAATAATAAAAATTACTTAAATTCCAGTTGAATATTTTCATCGATTTTTTTTTTATCTAGTAAAATTCTATAGTTAAATTAAATTAAATACAAGATAATTCCTGTTTGCTTGTACAAGGAATTTCTATTAAATTAAACAGATTCTAGTAATATTCTAGTCAATTTTAACTTATATTAAAATATTACTAGAATTCTAGTATAAATTCTGTGGCAATAAGACATAGTAGACTTAAGATAAAATTAAATTTTCAATATTCAACATTTTCTATCGCTCCTGTAACTCCACCAAATTTGACTTAAGCCATCACGTATTGTAACTACATCCTTTGGTCACAAGGCTAGCGCACTTAAGTCAAATTTGGTGAAGTTACAGGGTAGATATAAAATGGTGAATATTGATACCTAATTTTATTTAAGTTGACATAAGCTACTATGTCTTATTGCCACAGAATTTAGCCGTTTGCTCGCGTACTAAATTCATTTACGTCGTCCTGATATTCAGTATCATATCAGTAAAACTTTGAATTTGGTGAGGTGTTGTGGTGAAATAAAATACAGTTGCAAAAATAAAAATATAAGTATGTAAGTTGTGAGTGACTGAGTGTTATTATAAAATAAATATATAAAGTGATTATTGAAATATTACAAACACGTGGTTTCAATGTTTTATGCAACAGCTATACTGCCTATATGTACGGCAACTTAACATATTTTACATAACTACATTTTTGTCCAAATTAAGTTATTGACTTTTTTAACTACATTTTTGTCCAAATTAAGTTATAATTAAAATTGAATCCAGCAAGGAAACGCGTAATAGAAAAGAAGGAAAATAGTTTTCGCTTTTAATACAAAGTACTTATACACTAGTTTTAAAACGGAGTTAAAGTTTTTCCTAAAATGCATTTTCTTTAGATCTGCAAAAAAATATTTTTAGTACGGCAGTATACAAAATACACTCAAACCTATTTTTGTTCGTTCCTTTCTTGTGCGATTTTTTTTGTACGATTATTTGTTTTGTCATTTTATTTTATGCGGATGGAAAAAAAATGTCCAAATGTATGTAGGAATATACTTGTGAAGTTTCGGATTTTTGTGCCTGTTATTTATGCGGTGGTACCTAGCCTTGTACCTAGCTATCCACCTCAGAAAAACAGGTTTGAGTGTATTACAATAAAAAACTATATTATAGATTTACGGTGCAACAAAAGCATTATAGTTAAAATTAAATATACGTACATTCACAATTACACAAATACCAATTGTGTTTAATTTACTCGTTCAATATTTAAAAAAATATCATGCAGCGTGACATGCAACATGTCAGGCAGCACATCAATCAACTTTATATCGCCAAAGCTCGTAGATATACGAGCCATCAGCATCGACCCTTTAAATTATGAAGCTTAATTAAAGGGGGATACATTTTACGATTTCCTATAAGAACCCATGTAAAATTGAACATTTTTGATTAAAATTTTATGAATGAAAAATACTCGTAACAGAAAATATTTTTAGGTTTATATTTAAATCAAACCTTTGAGTATAACATATTTTAAAACTAATAATTTAAATTTAGTAATTTGATTAATATAATTAAAATAAAATTGTGGAAATTTAATTTTTCTTTGTATGTATATGTAAAAAAGTAATGTAAATACAGTATAAAATTAATATAAACGAAATCAATGACGTAAGATATTATGAAGTTAGCTACACAAGATTTTTTTCTGTTTTCAAAAATTTGAATTTCGAGGTAGATGTAGGAGGAACATGTTCATTATTCTCATATTATTGTAGTAGATGGAGTTCTGTTCCCAGAATATTTAATCCTTTGATTCCGAAATATTCTTTGGATATATCGATTGTGCTTATGGTTGGTTCAATGGTATTTTTTAGCCGGGTCTCCAAATCTTGGAATTTAACACGGAAATCATCTGTTTGTGAGGTTGGGATTTTTCTCGGAAGAGCGGCAAGATTGTTTATACAAAATTCAATTTTCTTTGAAATATATACTGAAATAATCCCTTCGACAGTGTTGATATTTTCTGCCGGCAAATCTCGCAACCAGTTAAATCAAAGCAACCTTGATTATACAAGCCATAATCTAAAAAACGAAGCTTTTTTAAGGGAATTAGAAACGACGAAAAAATCAAAATTTCCATAGTAAAACACATAAAACATATGGGAAATCACTTTTTTTCTTAAGACAAATTTGTCAATGAAAACGTTACAAATTATTAATTATGATTTCTGAAAGATTTTCATAAATGTTTGAATTTCAACATATAAGAATATCGTTTAAGTAAATCGTTTTCATTTTCTTGTAATAATTGATTTATTTAAACCAAAATATAAAAAAAAGTTCATAACAACAGCATTCTGGTCAAATAAAAAAGAAAAGCTTACTACAAATTGTGTGCATTAATTCAATATACATTACATAAATGGCAGTGATGGCAGTACAAATTTATCAAAAATCTTACCAAAAATTGCCACCTGGGGAAATTTTAAGTTCAAAAATTGTAGGAAAGCAAAACAAATTCTCAAAATATTAAGAACGTGTGATAATTTTGTGATTAAACAATTTTTTTCGTATTTTTCTGTATAAATCTGAGACATCTAACGTACACTAGTAAAACTAAAGATAAATTTAGCAAGTATTATTTTAATTCGTCAGAGCCAACTTTGATGTATTTTTCAAAATGAAAGTTCGAAAAATATATTTTAGAAATAATTTAATTTTTATATTTCTGCAATTAATATTTACTTAATACCAATAAACCCTTCCTGTATATTGCTGCTAAAGGTATGTAGAACAATTTTGTATACAAATTTTATAACATTTTTGCTTTTTTCAATGAAAAACTTGAAGCTAAAAAACACCATTTTTACTATGGATTCCTATGGAAATTAGTGAAAAGTTATTCCACTAAAAAAGCTTCTAAAAAATACGTCATAATGATTATGGCTCTATACTCTAGAAGGCTCTGGTTAAATTCATCGACTTTCATTGAGTATAAATGTAAAACCTCAAATTTCAGTTGATCCGTAACTTTTAATCAAACTTAATCATTTCCTCGAACACGGCGATTTCTTCGGCATTATAGAATGGCAAGAAATTATTATGTTTTTAATTTTTATGTTTTAATCAACTGCAATAGGTACTTCTCAAAGCCTGAAAAAAAATGCATACATATTATTAATGAACATATGATTTAAAGAATCAGTAATGATTTTCTCTTTGACCGCCTTTGAGTAGGACCATACTGTTATATGATCCATTTTCATATTTTCGTCTGGCTGAACTACATTTAAAATCACCCGTAGAAGTAGTGTTAAGCTCAACTTTAGCCTGTCTTGCTAATCGATCGTCCCATTTGTAATATAACTTCTAATACGCGGAAATATGGTTAAATTCCATGGCACATCACGTAATTCAATACCTGATTTCTTGATATCGCAGTACTCATCTTGAATGACCTTATCCAAATAGATCTCCCGCAAATCAACATCGTTGCTGCTATGATAAAAAAATAGAAAATATAGTAAATTTAGTCAATAGGTCAATAGGTTGTAGTTACCCGACAAATTCACCAACTCTGGTTATTTCCATTCAGTACCGTTAAATTTGGTTCGTATTGCAACTTGATCAATTTGATCGCCGTCATTTGAATCGATTTTATCAAAACATTATCAAAGTTACAATTATTATTGATCAATGAAATTATTGAGAGACTCTTCACTAAATTCGGATAATTTATTGGGATAAAATTTCAAGCAAAACCCCATTAAATCCGCGGTCGACGAAATAACATAACTCATTTCAGCTTATCCGAAGTGAATTTTCAGTTGAAACGCCCAGCTTTGAATGTTGCAACACGAGGAATGAAAATTTTAATATGTGCGCCAGTCCAAAATTATTAAATTCAATGTTCGACTTTATATTTGACTGAATCAAAATAATTGTGTTGATTAAAAACAATTCATGTATCCCAACGTTGTAGATGAGTTTACGTAAATCATTTTCGACATAACGATTAAGGATTACATTTATTAATAAATACTTAAATAGTTTATTATAAAAATAATTAGAAACTTAAATAATTAAATTCTTTTGTTCTGTTAATTTTTCTTTATTATACATTTATTGACTTTTTTTTAGTTTTAAGAATATAAGGTTAGCGTTTCTTTCAAGGTTTAGCTTCTTTTTCATTTATTTTATTAATTATGTATAATTTATTGTTTTCGAAAATTATTGATAATACAATATTGATTTAGTTTAGTTTCAAAATATTCGTTTTGCGTTTTGTTTTATTTTTTTTTGAATTTCCAGAAGTTGTTTCGCAATCAATAACGAACGCATAAAATAAAAAAATAAATGGGAATGAGTTGTGGTGAGTATAGTGCAACATATTAGGTGTTAGTGTGACTGGTAGTTGGTTCCCGTGTTTCCTTCCTAAATTAATCCAATTCACGGTCATTACAGATTTATTTATATTCCGGAAAGCCCACCACAAGCTCCTGAGCCTTAGCGGGCGTAATCGACCGTATCCCGGAACCTCTGTTTAGATAATTTGTTTTTCTGGTCAAGAATTGGTATTTTTTACAAAATCAGTGTAGCTCAATCTGATTTTTTCAAGTACCACGCAAGATTGTTACACTAGGTAAAAAAGATTTAGACAATTCTTGCGTTAAATCATGTGGTATCAATTCAACAAGTTCCATCGGTAGAAAAAACCAACAGAATGTAATTTTTGAGGCTACTTCAAAAATTAACTTACCGCTAATCTTTCTTGCTCATTTTCTCATTCGGTAAGTTAAATTTTGAAGTAAAGGTAACATTTTTTTAATGAATTATTTTAAAGGAATTATATCGCACTTATCGCTTCTAAATTGTATTTTGGTTAACTTAATTCGTTTGGTTAGTATAGCATCGACGAATATATTGCAGCGAATTGGATATTAAATTTAAAAATGCTTCGTCAACCTTGCGGGCACAGATCAAAGAAATGTTATCGCTCCTATCGCTTCTCCACAAATGTATTAAGTTGTGACAAAGATTCAAATATGTCTATAAAATAAAATTGATTTTTTTTATTTATTGTAAATAAATATTTTTTCTGGAGTTTTGTTCCGAGTAATTTGTAGATTTTTTTTTTTCAGAAAAATATGAACACATACGTAGTGATAGTGATCCATAAATTAAAATGAGTAACACTGAATATAGGTATATGGCACGATAAACTGATACTATAGGTATAATCGACAGCTATTTCAAAACCGTCTTTTTCTGCGCAGCACCGTATGACGTGGTAAGAAACAAAACATAATAGAGAAATTTTTACAAAAACAAATTAAAGAAAAGAGAACAAAATTAGAGAACATGAAACAATTTTTTCCAATTTTCAATTTATTTTTTGCTTTTATTTTTTTAGATAAAAAAAATAAAACATTACTATGTTACAATGTTTCTTTCTTTGATAAGTTAATTTTTGAAGGAGCATCCAATTTTTGATTCTGGTGTTTGTATATTAGTTTCCAACAGGATTGGTTGAAATGTTTATACAGGGTGCTTTGTACTTGAGTGTAAATATTTGCAGGGATGATTCCTTGATTAATTTCAAGCTAAAAATTGTTCCTGACTAGGGCGCCCATTTTCACAATTCACTGAGGTACAGTGCGTTAAAGAAAATTAGTTTGGGAAGGTACCTTCAGGTATATTTTTCTGAATTACTCCAAAGTTAGGTAGCCTTAAGCCAAGTATTTGCCATATTTTGTTTAATAATCTGAATTACCTTATTGTTTTAATGTATTATGTAAGTAGGTAGCCCATTCCGTTATTTAAATATAATTGTTTAAACCTTTAATTTTATTTAAATATCCTAAAATTTTGCGTTTTCCATAGTTTTTTAGTTTTAATAAGTCATTTTAAATTTTTGCTATTTACATTTTTAGTTGTCTGAGAAAATGAAAATTTAATTTTTGCGGTTCTAAATAATTTTGTTTTCGGACGAAAAAAATTAAATTTCCATTTTATCAGCCAATTATAAATGTTTTTGAATTTTTTAAATTGGAAAATGTATTGTATGGTATATTTGTTCAAGAACCAGAAGATTTTAACGAAAATAAAGCAATAATTATAGAATTATGTTTTACAGTGGGTAAAGCGCTTTGTCTAGAACCATAGATCAAATGTTTTTATAAGATTTTTGTAGGTATTTGTATGAGGAAAAAGCAAAAATTAAAAATAACTTATTATTTTCATGTTTTATGAGTAAACAACTTTGAAAAACGAAAAATGTTAGTGATATTAAAATAAAATTCAAAGATTAAACATTAATATTTAAGTAACGGAATGGGCTACCTACTTACATAATACATTAAAACAAATAATAATTAAAAAAGAAAACTAACTAGTTATTTTTATTTTTCTGATATTTAAAAAAAAATTTTTTGAAAATACTACTTTCGCGCTTAGCGCTTTGTCAAATTTATAAAACTACCAAAAAATATACCCAAAACTATTTTTAATAAAGTATCATCATAATAAAAATAAAAATATGTAACTAGTTTGTTTTCTTTTTTAATTATTAATTAAATTAAAATGGTATTAGAATGGCACAATGTGAAATGAATCAAGGAATCATTCCTAAAAATATTTACAATCAAGTATAAAACACCCTGTATATAAACTTTCTATATAAAAAAAGGAAATGCCTACACAAAATATAACTAACGATTTTATTCTGAACAATTAAAATTTTTAAAACAACATTTTATTGAAAATATTATGAACTAAAATATTTTTATTTATCTACTAATTTATTTTATTTTCGCGATATAGACAGCAAAATACGCACCCTACAAAATGTATTACCGTCTATTTTCCAAACTTGAAAAAATTAGTTTCAGAAAATGTATACAACTTTAAAATGTATTATTTTTTTATGTAGAAAAAAACTCAACCAACCAAAAATACAGAGAGAAAGTTTCTGCAGCTTTGATAAGACGATTTTTGATCCATTGTATCTTTGTAACCTAGTAGAAAATAATTACTTACAAAATCTTTTAGCTCGAAGTTTATACCATATTAGTTATCCTACTTTTAACTCAGATTCAGTGCAGACAACAGCAAAGAAAATGTATGACATACATATTTCATAGTGGTTGTTATAAGAAAACCTGTATTTTACAGGTTAGTTGTTACATTATTAATTGTATAATTGAAAATTTTTTATGAAAATTAAATTAGTTAGTAACAAGTATACTACACCGCATAGTTAAAAGTGTGTCCATTAATAATGAATCAATTTACTTCATATAACACCCATTTCAAGGTATAAGGAATAACTAATCTTAGTTGAAAAAAAAAATAAACTTCAACATTTTCTTGTTAAATATTGTATATTTTTATCTATCTTCTTCAAATTAATGTAAACACAACTACAAAACAAGAATAAGAAAAATGAGAATTAAAAAATCAGCAAAAAACCTCGAAACTTAAAATCTCGTTTCTTTTCTGCAAGTAAACGTATGACGATATACCGAATATACACTACAACAGTAGGAAAATAACGAACGACCAACAAAACAAAGCAATAACGAAACCAAATAGATGCTTTTAAAAGTTACTTTTTCTTTTTTCGTATATCCCATTTTAGAAGAAAGTTTAAAAAAAAAACCAAAAAAAACAAATCAAATACATTTTGTTGTTTTGAAGACTTTTTGTTTCTGGATTTTATTTCTGAAATTTGTGCTTTTAATTCTTGTTTATTATTATCTACTATTTTTGAACGAGCAACTTTGTTATCGTGCAATGTAAATGTACATAATGTATATTGATGGGAAGTAAAAACGGCAAAACAGTACGAATCGCTCATGCATTTTTTTTTAGAGAATCAATATGGTTTACTTTTATTTTCTGCTTATAATTAAATTTTTGTTTGTCTAATTTAGATTAGTTTTTGTTTTAACGATTTTATTACCAAGTTAGTTTTCTTGTGGTTATATACCGAAATTTGCGTTTTAATGAGAAGGAAATCAATATGAATTTTTAACATAATTTTATAGTATTGTGATATTATCGATATCCATTTTTGTAAATAAAACTTTGTTATACTGGAAAATGTGGTTCTTCGTTATAAAGAGATTTCACCGTATATCTACTAAAGTAGTTAAAATAAATTTAATTTATTTCAAATATTTTAAATAGATTATTAGCCTATTTAATTACAATTATTTGTTTATTTTAAGTTATTTGGTAAGTTATATAATTCTTTTTAAATTATTGGTGTTTTTTGTTGACATACTAAATTAAAGAACTCCTCAAAGCAGCTAGCATCTTTTCGTTTCCATATGAACATTTATTTTTAGATTTATAAAAATTAATTAAAATAAATTAATATCAATTTTGAACTTCTACCGTGAAACTGGTTGATATACCAAGCTATTTGACGTCAATAACTTGAAAACCACCAAATACTTGTTTCACAAAAACACTGAATTTTGTACTTTTTTAAGCAGAATGCATTTCGATGGTAATATACCATCATCTTCAGCTGCTTTATTACGTTTAATTGGAAATTACAATATTCATGGTCAACACTTTATTTTTTTTTTTTAAGAAATTTTTTAACAGAGTCTGGACGGTCGATCGTTGACGTTCAAAGAGGATAGACGTGTTTTTGTGGTCCTCTTTGAAAATTGATTTTATTTTGTGTATTTTTATTTTTTTGTGTTGTGTTGTGTAATATATAATACTAGTAGGCTCGGCAGACGTTGTACTGCCACAGACCGACTTCTATGTAGACCCCACTTCATGTAGACCATCTTTTATCTGGTGTCTGATATTTTATGCATTTTACAAAAAATTTCGACCAAAGCAACTTGTTCTTCCCAAAATATCAGTGGATATTGGAGTGCGTCGTTCGAACGGTATATTGCCGACATCGTACTCACAGTGCTGTCTTTCTACGTGTGATTTTGATGGTTTGGCTCTCAACTAGATCACCGTCCATAATAACAGCAACTTCGAAAGTGTCCGTCTATTGTTTTAAAGATGAGAGTCTGATCATAATTTTCAAACTTTATTTAGTAGATCTTGTGGCAGTTGTTCGATCAATAATTCAATACCTCAAAAGCCCGCATTGGTTTTGTGTGCATATTGAAGTAATTCGGCTCCTTTAACTACTCGGTTGTATACGTGACATTTCGCTACGATTACATGTTGAAAAGGTATAAGCGAATTTAGTGGATCAGTTTTTTTTACTACTCTTGAGCACTGTCTGCGATGATTTGTACTCCGCAGCGATGGTCTTGGGGTTATTTGTTTGAATTGGGAAGCGCCATTTTCCCATTTTTGAATTTTCTAATAATTTGAATTTTGAAGCAACGTAAAAGTTCAAGAAACATTTCGTCTATTTTCAGAACCTAAATCACATCGGGTTCGTTCGACCGACACCTGTTAGAGTAATTACAGGTAATCTGACGCCATAGGAATAAACATAGATTTAGGGTCTGTCAGGTATTTAGATTTAGAAGAAAATTTGCTAAACTCGATTGAAATCAAAGCTATCGACATCAAACGATAACGATTTTAGTGTTTGCTGAGTTAATTTATTTGTTATATACGTCTTGCACTCCAAATTTACCTCTTTTGCATTTCAAATTCAATCTTTTACAAATCAAGATTTGATTAGAAAAGGTTGAATTTGATTTGCGAAAGATTGAATGTGATGGATATAGTTTCTCATATATCGATTCCTTTTTATTACCGGTACCTACACGGTAAATAGAAACTTAATTTAACGGTAAACCCGATAAAACCGGTGTATTTTGAAAAACTATTTTATAAGGAAATTGCAAATTCCAAATTAATTTTGCAATTAGTGATGGTGATTTTTTTTTTTTTTTGTTGTTTTCGGCGGGGTTCTGCTGTTTCATATCCCCTGGTCTCGGATTTCATCTTTTGATCACTTTTTAAATTTTCTCGGGATTATTGGAGTATAGCATGCAAATGGAATGCGTGAGTCAAGATTATTTGAGAATGTTTGATATTGTCAGATGTATTTGATAGTTCGATGTTACTCGATTCTAGGAATATGATCGTTCGATATTTACGGAACTATCCGATACTATTTGAAGATTCTATTGTTATTGTATATCATTTAGCATTTTGCTAAGTACGAGTAGTAGTAATATTAAATTATCTGACATATAAGAGATCAATCGAGATTCACATAATATAAAGATAATTCGATTTCTAGGTGAATCGAGATTGTTTCGCGGTTTTTCTAGATATCATAAGTTTTTCGACATTTCTAGGATTATTCGAGATTTTTAAAGCTTTTAAATTTATTCGAATTTAGAATGCCAATTTTCTGCGCTTATCTATGAGTTGTGGAAACTTGCAGAGTTACACATATAAATCTGAATCGTGATATTAAGTAGATTTTTCGATTTCGAATTTCCTATAGGTTATTCGAAATTATTCAAGAATGTCCAGGTTATTTACATTTTACATGGCGATGATTAGCGCTTATAGGATTTCCTTTGGTTTTACATACATGAACTTTCTAGAATATTCAAGCTACTTTGAAAATTTGGCATTTTTAAGATTATTTCAAAATCCCAGATATTTTGCTAATTATACTCGAAATTTGTGATGATTTACCGATATATTTAGAAATCGTTGTAGCATTGAGTTTATTGCAAGAAATTTCGTTTTGTTTGATACCATTAAACTGAATTATATGCTCTTTCGCACTCTCAAAATCAGATACTTTAATTAATGCGAGGCTAGGCAATAGGAAGAAATAAGTTTTTAAATAAAAGATTTAAGGTACAAGAAGTTTTCCTTTCATTGATTTATTTTTTAATGATTTGTATTTTTGAGTGGTGATGGTGAATGGTGCGGCGGGGATCTCTTGATTGGGTGAATGATGCTAATTGAATTTTTATTTAGGTTTTCTACTGTTTTATAAGTTTTAAATGTAGTTTGAGGTGTTGAGGATGGCTATCTTGCAAATAACGAGTAACCGATTGGTTTGATATTCATTTTCAGAGATATTAGTGACCACGATGTTGAGTTTTATTAATTATGTAGATTCTTAGCGGTTTTTACTGTTGAGTGGTATTTTTCTGAATTTTAAATTTTTTAAAAATTTTTTTTTTTTTACTGTTAACAGTTTTAAGCGCTGTGTTTGTGAGTTGAAATGAAAATTAATGGTATAAATGGAGTAATGTAGGATGTTTATTAAGGTTGAGGGAAGTTTCCTTTGAATATGATGGGGGTTTGATCTTGACTGTAATTTCGAATTGTGAAGAGGACTAATGTGGAGGAAATCATTGGAATAGGTAGCTGATATAAGTTGTATTTAATTATATATAATTGTTAGGTCGTCTCCGAGCGAATTTCTGTGACGTTTTATTGACTTTTTGTAACATTTTATTGATTGAAATTTCAACAATATATTGATAGATACATTATTTGTGAATTGCTTTATCAAAATCGAGTTTAAAGGTATTATTTCTGAGTAATAAATTCTCGTGGTATAAAGTCGTATATAAACCTCAATAGCAAATTATTATGGAACGCTATTAGGGTGGATCAAATTTTGGAGAAAGGCGCTGGGAGATATATTAAATGAAATGTTGTGTGACTAGGAGGTGGGATTCGATGACGAAAGATAATTGACGTTAATTCTGATTTTGTATTATTTATGTTTTATTATTTTGTATTCTCGAATGGTCCACAGTGATGCCAAGGACTAAGTGAAGAATCATATCGGTCAATTCTGATGTTGCTCACATAATAAGGTGATCTGAGCAAACGACACAAATTTTCGCAAAAGAAATTTTGAACTCCACAATGCTCTATATTTTGAGCATCCACAATGCTCACTAGATGAATTAATTTAAATTCTTAAGGATTTTCAACAGTATAACTAAGATGTGTAAACTGGATCTAATGGAGAACCATTTGAACTGGCAAATTCAAAAAATTATAAAAACTATTCTAAGTTGTGAGACATTAACTAAACCTTATTTATCGGCAACTAAGCCCTTTTTAGGTGTTAAAACCACTCCTTAATTTAACCTGACTGATATCTCGACGTCTACTTCGCTTTTTTTGATAATACAAATTGGTAATTATTCCTCATAAAAAGTACAACTGACCCCTAGTAAATTACATTATAATGGTTACATCTATATTTTATTAGAGGCTGAAATTATCTTTTTTTCGCAAATTAAGGGATGGTTTTAACGCCTAAAATGGGCTTAATTGTCGATAAAAAAATGGTTTCGTTATTGTCTCACAGAGTACTACAACTTTAGTTATAGTTTTTATGAAGAGGATAAATTGTTAATAGTTTTGCAATTCAGTTTCGATCTGCGAGCATTGTGAAAAATAAATCATCTTTCAGTCATCAGTCTATAGCGACTGAACTGCTAAACTAATTACTCTGATTTATTCCTATATATCTTCTCTTCATAAAATATTTACCAATCTGGAATACACCAGATGTTATATATATATATATATATAGTTTTTATAATTTTTTGAATTTGGCAGTACAAAAGGTTCCCTCATAAGATTATTTGTGAGCCTGTGATTTGGCGACAAGAGAGTAGAACATTTATATTGTCGTGACCAATCGTGATATTGGCGAAGAGGTCTCTAAATTTAGGGAAATGCCCAAAATAACAGAAAATGTTTGTAAAATATAAATGGTTGGTTTGGTGATTTTTAACTTTATGTGACGCTTTGTGGGAAAAATATTGTCCGAAGAGGCGGATAGCCCCAATTTTTTTTTTTTTTTTTAAACGGCTTTCATTGTGGCATAACGAATTGAAAAATATATAATTTAGTAATGTATAAGCAATAAGTTAATTAATAAACGGTTAGGCTGATACAGCCTAATGCATAAAGATGGCAGCATTAGAGAGGTATTTTTTAATTTGTAATTTCTAAATTTTGATTTCACTTAAACTGTACAAATAAAGTTTTCTCAATTGTACGTAGTCCTACCTTAATAAGGCGTGTCGGGTGTCTCGGATACAAGCTCGTTGGTTTTTTAACAGAGTCTACTCAAATGTACTTATTTTCCTATACAATTAATAAGTACAACCTAACCTAACCTAATAAGTACATTTGTGTAGACTCTGTTAAAAAACGTTTAAAAAAATGTCTGTACAAAAAAAAAATTTACCATGAATATTGTTATTTCCAATTAGACGTCATAAATCAGCTGAAGATGATGGTATATTACCAACAAAATGTATTCTGCATAAAAAATTATAAATAAATAAATAAAAATTTCAGCGTTTTCGTACATTTGTTTTAATTTAAAAAATTGGTAGTTTTAAAAAAAAAAATCTGTTCTGATTTGTATCCACCTAAATTACAGATCTTCAGTTCTGACTTCATACTTTAGAAACTAATTGGTGTCTTATATCTTTAATTTTGGGTACTGGGAGTCAATTCTCGTTCTATGAAAAAAATGAAATGAAAAAATAAATCTGTGTAAACCAAGCTCCAATTTGAATTAATTTTGTTGGTTTGCGCCTACTCAGAAATTTAAATACATATATAAATTTTACAACGAAGGAACAGTAAACGACAAATAATTATTCGTTTACGCAAGATACTTAATTATTAATCTTAATTTGTACCAAGAGGCTGATATTTACAGCTGTAGTAATTGCGGTGTGGCAATAAGTGACTAACTTATGTGCGCATGTTGATAAGTTTCCTGTGTTTATTAAGTTATGCCACCTTAATGGCCAGAATTCGATACTACCAATGATTTTAGTCTTTATTTTTTTTATTAATATAGATTTACCTTTGTTCACGATGTTTGTTAATTTTCGAATGTTTCGAACATACCGTTTTTGTTCGCTCATTGAAATATGCTTGCCTTATTCTCCAAATAATCATTTTTTTGTGGTTTTCGTTTGAGATAAGTGAAGCTTAATTGGAAATTCGCAGCAATAAATGGAAATTATAAATTAGGTTTTTCATGTTTAAGAAAAATATCAGGAAATGAAAATGCAACTCTGAACATGAACAAAATTCAGCTTATACCACTGATTATGAGTTTTGTTTATAGTAATTTTCGCTATGAAACAAACTAGTTCATTCAACATAATTACACATTCAAGTTCATAAGAGGTTTAAACTAGGCTTAATATTTAACTGACAGCCATCTGGAATTTTTAATTTGTTATTTTACACTGAAGTTTTGTACATCCATACTTAAAATTCCTACTAGTACAAAATACAAGAGAGTTTCAAATACACAATACATATTAAAATATAAATATTCTGATTGAATAATAATGATAGGTTATCTCGAAATTTGAAATCCTAAAAAGTCCAAACAATTCATAATTTCAACAATTTCACCAATAATCTGTATTTGCCAAATTTATGAAAATGCGATATTAGGAATTTCATAAAATTTAAAATGTTCTATATATAGATTCTAGTTGTAAGTATTTTTTGAATTTCCGATCTTTCTTAATTTTGAAACGTCTAGAATATGAAGAATCTACAAACATCGATCGTATTCTAAGTGTGTGAAGCGGTATTCCAAAATCGTTAAAACAACATTTTGGTGTCTTGTTTGGTAAAACTCTTAAATTTAATTTACTACATCGAAATTCGAATGTCTAAATGCAGTTGCTTCGAAAAACTATTTGTACTATAGATGTATATAACATAATTTTGAAATCCTAGATTCAATAAGATATTCTAAATTTACAGATTTTTAAAATAGGAGTAGAAATCAGGTGCTTTAATTTAGAATTAAAGAAGCTTAGGAAATTATAAAACTTGGAAATTAAGACTGAAAAGGGCTATTTTGGAAATTTATTAATTAAATCGATTTTATTAATTCAAATAATTTACAATAAGAAATTTGAGGCTTATGTATAGGGGCATGGTATGTATATTTGAATGTTGTCAAATTTCATGCTTTCTGAAGTATATATAATAAACGAATTTAAAAAAAAATTTAAAATATAATTTTTGAATCATATTTCAGTTTCTTTTAAATCTGGGCGTTAGCAGATTTGTGCTTTGCATTTTTTTTATAATATTTTGTGCTATTTAATTTTTTTTGTCATGAACGTTACCTAAAAACACGTTTTATGTTATTTTTAATATTATTAATTTCAAAATACAAAAGATTAATATACCATTTGCAAGTAGACATGTCACTAATGTGAATAAACGTCAATAAATTAAATTTATGTTTTTAAATTTCACAATTTATCTAAAATAATTAAAGTAACGTTCATGATAAAACAACTCGTTTTTTTAAAAATAAAAGTCCAACATAATTTAAAAAATATATTTTCATAAATTTCTGTATTGTGATCAAATAATTAACTTATACCTTTAAAAATTATTTGGAAAATGCTAAGGGGACAAAAAAAATGCTTGGGGACAAAATCATGTGAGATTTAAATGCAAATGCCCCACTTAAACCAATAATGTGAATTAAAAAATTTCAAAAATATACATTTGAAATATTTTCGGATTTTGGAACAAAAGTTCTTTCTGTTTTTCAATATCTTCATAAACTATCAAAACTATCAAGTTTTCTTGCTCTCATATACTACAAATAGTTGAAGTCAGTTGATTGCGATCAACCACAACTCTTTGCGATGTGGGACACAACTTTTGGTTTATCGGTATATCGACACATTAAAGTGCTTTTCATACCGGCTGCGTTGACTTTGGACTTTACAAAATTTACGTTTTATTTTGAATAATTATCACTTAAAAATAATTTATTTTACAACAATTTGAAAATATTTCAATAAAAAGTGACACTGCTAATCAAATAAAATTAAATTACAAAACTTTAAAGTTAGAAAACGACTTTACATTTTTAAAGTCCAAAGTCAACACTGCCGGTATGAAAAGCACTTAATAAACATTTTATTGATTTCTCATCACCAAAATACGCAATGAATAAATTCTTTTCATATGAGAATATTTTGACGAGAATACAACTTTCACAAAATATGCCATGGGAAATTTTACGAAAAGCGATTATTACAGCAATAGTATCTAGATTGCCATGCAAAATACGTACAACAAGAACAACACGTTATTACAGCGGTAATATTACGAATTTTACCATAGCAACGCGATAATATTACGAATTTTACCATAGCAACAAGAAAATCCTAAACAATTATCTCTAAATTTGTAATTGTATTTCAATTTTTTTTTATTATGATTGAATTTTTAATACACCCATCAAAGGAAAAGCCATGCAAACAAAAGCTTGTCAAATAATTTGCATACAACATGACACAAAAATGGATGAATTGTGATTCAATCGCTGACGGGAAAGTTGTATTCTTTTACTAAATACAACACGTGCTGTAATTAATGATCGATAATTGAGCACTAGCTGTATTACGAGTGAAAATAATCAAGTATTCATAAAAAAACGCTTTCGAATTATGGTTTTTTCCACTGAGAAGTCTTTTCATTTTATTTTTCATGGAAACAGAATCGGCCTACAGTATTGTGAAAATTGTATAATTTGTTTTTTTGCATTCAAAAAATAAAAATGGTTAACTAGATGTAAATGAAAAGACTTTTTTTCATTGGATTTTTTCATAGAACGAGAATTGACCCCCTGGTGATATTAATTGTAATTCATTACTGTCACCATAGATCAAACTTCTATACTTAAAAAAAAAAACTAAAATGCTTCATTTATAATAGTAGTTTTGAGTTAAACTTTAGTTTTAGGATCGGATTGGATACATTGGGATTCCAGGATGAAGAAACCAGGGGTGACATGTTGTACCATCACTTTCGATTCATTTTCGATAGTGTTTTGTCTCTTGTAACAAGAACAAAATTGCACTCTATTTCGCTTTTTCAATTACATATGCTATTTCTAAAGCTTTCTCAGCTTGCTCAAATAAAACAACATTCTATTTCTACTTTCATTCATCACTCTTTATCACAAAAAATTTTGATTGCGATATTTTTCGAAGTGAAGTAAAGGAAAATTATACAGAAGGCTGAGGTCGCATTAGAAAAATTATAACGAAAGAAGAAAATAGCGAACAATTTTGTTCTTGTTACAAGAGACAAAACACAATCGAAAACGAATCGAAAGTGATGGTACAACATGTCACCCCAGGCGTGGCGGCACTCTATTTATTTTGTTCATCGCAGTTATTATTTATTAATATCAGTGTGAAAAGTATCTAAAGGGGTTCCTTTCTTAGTTTACTGATTAATAAGATAATTTTTAGAATATAACTTAGTTCCAAAATTAATAATTTTATAAGGATTAAATTTAATCCCGATTTTCCGAATATATTTACAGTCTTATTCAACTCTCTAGGATCAACAAGGAGGGAATAAGCTGTAGTTTAGAAATTGTGACGATTTTCACTTAGAAATAAACATTTTCAAGACTCGATTTTTCAATCAAATAATATTACATGTTTCATGAACATTTTCATATAAAAACAAAACAAAAGCTCACATTTCTAATAAACTAAATCTGTCAATGAAAATAAGCGTTTTCCCATATAGTTTCATAGTAAAGGAAAAATTGTTTGTACCTTATTTTAAGCTTAGTAAAAAATACAGTCGATACTGGAGGCTCTTATTTATACAGTAGGCTCTGGTATTGGTGACCTAATATTACAAGTTTTGTTATACACTTGAGTTAAGCCGACTTATTTACATAGGGACAGAAAGAATTTAGTGCTTGTCGACTTAAACAAAATAAAATAATTTTTTTTCTGCAAATTATTTATAGTGAGGCTTCTGTGCGCTCAAGTTAAATAAAAAAAAGTGAATTTATTCTTTGTAATTGTTGTAATTAATAATTTATATCAGAAGTACGCTGTGCAAAGTACTGTTGCATATTTTAAAGTGCCACTATATTTTGTTCCGAATTACTGGAAGTTTCTCATAGTTTCGTTTATTTATTTATTTATACTGAGAAAAGTCTACAAATATGACTTGAATTTATAACATACTGAACATGGTAGAATAAAAATTAAATTAAACAGAAAAAGAATAAAAATTGACCTAAAAATATTTTTAGGTTGGAGCAAAATGTTGCTTCAACCTACGTTTAAAGCTGTTTTTACTTAAGTAAAAGTCGAACAGATGGTCGATTTTATTAAAACTCTTCGACATCATGTTTACCGGTTCATTGTCACCATAGTTTGTTCTGTGTTTATTTAGATGAAGGAACTCATGATCTCTTAAATTCCTACTCGGTGCCTTTTTTTTAATTGATTCCAGTATGGATGGTGCATCGATTTGATCAAGTAAAATATTTCCAATAAACGAACACTTTAAAAGCTCTCGTCTATTTGCCAATGTTGTCATTTGATAGGTTTTGCATCCAGTAGCATATGATGGTAATCGCTTCAGGTTAACGTGGTGCGGTAAGTCATGGTCATAATCCCATCCGTCTTTACACGTTATATACCGTATAAACTTTTTTTGGACACTCGATTTTTCTGATAGGTTCGTCGTAAAAAGGACACCAGATGTTGACAGCATATTCAAGTTGAGATCTCACTTAGGCATAATACAGGATCTTGATTGTCTCTAGGTCATGAATATCCCCAGTCCAACGCTTAATAAAACCAAGCATGGAATTGGCTCTAGCAACGCATTGTTCAATATGCTTAGTAAAGCACATGTTTTCAACGAAAGTAACCCCTAGGTCTTTAATCTCGAATACTTTTTGTAAAAGTACGCCATTTATTTGATATTGTTGTGTAACAGGGTTAACTTTTCGATGGAACGATAAACTCTTACACTTGTTGATGTTGAGACTGAGGAGGTTAGACTCACACCATTTCGCTAGATTGTCGATGTCTTCTTGTAGCTTATGGGTATCGCCGATGTTTTCTACTGTTTTAAAGATTTTGAGATCATCTGCAAACATTAATACCTTAGAATGTTGTATTACTTCAGTAACGTCATTGATGAAAATAATGAAGATCCAAGGACCAACATGAGAGCCTTGTGGTACTCCTGAAGTAGCTTGAATTGATTCTGATCTTCTATTACTAAGCTCAATATACTGAATGCGATTACTCAAATATGATTTAAACCACGCAACAAACTGTTTAGAAAAACCGAATCTGTATAACTGTTCCAACGTTTTACAATGACTGATGGAGTCAAAGGCTTTGGCAAAGTCAGTATACACCACATCAACTTGCTTATGCATTTCAATTTCTTTAATGGTGTTGCTGGTAAATTCAATAAGATTTGATGATGTTGATCTTTTGGGTATAAAACCATGCTGACACTGTGAGATGAATCGAGGAACCAAAGATCTGAATGAGTTGCATACAACCAGTTCAAATAATTTGGGTATTGAAGATATTGATGTAATTCCTCTGTAACAAGAGACATCATTTCTTGCTCCTGTTTTGAAAATTGGTGTTACTCTTGTTATTTTCCATTTCGTTGGAAATACGGCTAGTTGTAATGATTGATTAAATAGAAGACACAGAGGAGTTACCAACGATGTGAAATCTTTCAATAATGAAGCTGGAATGCCATCAGGACTACATCCATCTCCGAATACTTCTAAAGCTCGATGAATATCCTCGGTTTCAATCCTTGGTGTTAGTATGGTTACGTTGTTTTCACCATTGTTTGGATGTTCTTACTTATCAATGTCTTCCGGTTTATAAACTGATTGAAAAAACTCCGCAAACATGTTTGATATAACCTGCGGGTCACAGGATTTACGTTCTTTGAATGTCATACACACTGGGTAACCATTAGTTTCACGTTTTTCTTTAAAAAATCTCCAAAAATGTTTTGGATCGTTTCTTATTTTTTCCTTAATACGGCTTATATAACTCTTATACTTTATCTCAAAGTATCTCTCGAAATTTTGATTACACGCAGTGAATTTATGTTTGCTTTCGTCTGAACTGATTTTGAGATTTGCTTTATAAGCTTTGTCTTTCTTGTTCTTAAGATTGATTAGTTTATCGTCGTACCATGGTGGATATTTGTTCGATTTGGCCGCAGCAGTAGTAGGAACAAATAGTGCAATGCCCTCAGATATAATTTTGTAGAATTTCTCCACGTTAATATCTATGTTGCTACTGATTAGTTCATTTTTCCAGTTAATCTGCTCAAAATAAAGATGAAGGTTTATTCTGTCGGCTTTTCTAAAGTTGTAATACGGCTCTCTGTTTTGATGGTTATCAATAATATTGCTACCCTTGCTTTCAAAAATTATTTCTAGGGCTTTGTGGTTAATATCATTAATAACGAATGGTAATGGTGATTCATTTACTTTAAATAGATTCCGTTCATTTGTAAAAATTAGATCTAGAATTCGGTCAAGACCATTCTGCACCTCGCAAATTTGGCTAAGATTTATATCGAAAACAGTATCGATAAACAGACACTCAATTTCAGAACTCACGTTCAATGGTAAAATTTCATCCATTTCTTCGTCATATGACCAGCTAATAGTTGGAAAATTAAAATCCCCCGTGATCAAGATTGTATCAGTTGAATTAGCAGCATTGTTTATTTCCATTATTGTGTCGCAGCAGGCGGTGTAAGATGATATCGGTGAGCCAGGCGGAACATATGCAACGTAGATAAAAATTGACTTTTTGTTGATTGCGATCTTAACACACAATTGCTCGATGGATAGGTTAGATATTTCAACTAACTCATTCGATAATGATGCATCAACCGCAATGAGTACTCCTCCGCCAGATTTTTTATCACTAGTTAGCGGTGATCGGTCGCATCTATAAACCACATATTGGCTAGGAAAGAATTCAGAACTCAGGATTCCTTTGTGAAATGAAGTTTCACAGATGATATAAACCGGGAAGAGCGTTTTTAACACAAAATTGCGAAATTGAGCTGCCTTCGAAGACATTTTATTTACATTTTGGAAATAAAATGAATGGTTCCTAATTCTTGGTGGTTTTTCCATTGTTGTAGTCTTCTTGTAGTCTGGTATTTTCAAAATATGTCCTGGGCTTTGAATGGTACTGGGACCAGATTTATCGATGACATGAGCGAGGTTATATTGGTTTGAAGTTAAATCAATTCGTATTAAAGAGTGCAGTTGGTCTCCTTCAATCGGTGAGAAGTAGTTAAATTTGTGTGTGTGTCTGGTTAATGCTACTATAGCATGTGGTAAGCTATTGAATAGTTTAATTTCTTTGTCAGACAGTCGGACACAGTTAACGCTAGCTGAAGTTAAGCCTTGAGCCTCATGAATAGTTAGGATTTTACTTGAGTCAGGTAATTTTAGATTGTTAGTTAATTGCCTTTTGTCGCGTTTTGTGAAAGTTAAGTACAGTGAATTTGGCATAACTGGAATATCAGAAATCAACCGGCATTTGTTAAAACTGACTGATTTCGTATTATTATTAGTGGTATAAAATTGATGATAAATTGATTGTAATGCATGTACCACATCCGCAGGGCATCTATAGGTTGTATTAAGATGTTTAGAACGTGTTGTAAACTTATTTGCATCAAAATAAAGCATGTTGACATAATTAAGCCGGCCGATGTACGGTATTTGGTTTTGATCACCCAGAATGAACATTTTACGGCAGTCACTTAACAAAGCCACTAAGCCCAATAGTCCAGCATGTACCATCATGTACTCGTCGATATAAACCGTATCATATGTTTTGAGTCCATTTAAGAGAGGTAAGAAGCAATCGTGCGGTAGTTAGTTTTAATATCTTCAAAGTTTTTACCAGCTTCTTTACATTGGAAAGCCACCTTAGTTTTTATATCATTAATGCCGTGCTTCGTAGAACTGAGGACGAGATCTTTTCCAATTATATGTGAATTTAAGATCCATGTTGATTTGCCGCAGCCTGGCACTCCTTGAATAGATATAATTTCAGGTTTATTTTTATCAACTGATAGTGGAAGCTGATTTAATCTTTCAAATATTTTCTGGTCTAGCATTATTTCAGTAGCATTGGAGCAGAAAATGTATCTGCTAGATGTGATAAAGCAGTTCTTTTCAGAATCAAAGTGTACCAACGCATTCCCATCGAATCCATATTGGTGATCAGTTACAGGTTCTTCTATGTAGGCTTTGTTATGATTATCATAAACAAAAACTCTAATTGATGATAAGGAACTCGCAGAAAACGGTAGACTGTCAATTGATTTGTTATAAAGTTTCGACAGATGATCACTCGTGAAGATGTTGGAGAATTTCATAAAGTGGAGAATTTCCTTTATAGAATTACGATAGTAATGATCAGATACTTATTCAGAATAGTAAGTAGGTGTTGTAGGAAGCGGTGTGGTGTTAGGTATACCTGCACTATGAACACTATTCGGTAGTGGCATGTCAACAATCCATCTAGATGATAAAGCTCGTTTATATTTAACTGAATCGTTAAATGGGATGTTCAGTATCCATTTGACATTTGAAGACATTATGCCACTGATGAAGTTGATTACCTTTTCTAGGCGGTCCACATTGCAGCAGACATCAAGCACCAGCCGAAATACCTCAGGTTTTCGTGAGTGTAACAAAGAGGTAAAGGTACGTACCAGCTCAACAAGATCCCGGCACATGGTTTTGTTTTGATTATTTATCACCACGATGTATTTATTCTCAATCTTGTATAACTTAGTTACTGAATTAATTGTCTTGAGGTAATGTTTATTGGGATCAATATTCATATTCTTAAAGTATGACTTCAGCATACAGTTGTCCAATTTTTCGTACATGGCTACAGCAATCAGTAGTGATACATCCGGAAGTGTTTTAGCTTTAATCCAAGAAATTACCTCAGGTTCATTGTAGTTGAATGTTTTATTAGGAATCAACTTTAAAAATTGGAAGCATTCTTCACAATCTTCTACCAGAATTGTTTTAGATTTAGTTGGTTTGCGGAGATTCGAGTAGAGCCTCGAAAAGAATGTTTTGGACAGAGGATCTGCCTGTCGATTCTGCATGTGTTCCGTCTGTACTCCGCAATGAACTTGGCCTATAGCAGATATTTTCTTTTCTCGGTAATACGATTCACCAAATTCAGCAAATAAAATTCCACCGTTAACTGAGCACGTCGCGTCTCTTGTGTTCTTTTTATCGTAGTAGAATTCATGTTCTAGATTAGATGGTAGCTTTATCGGTGTTCGTGGTTTAGCCGAAGTTGTTGAAAAAAAGGTTTCTTTTGCCCCCATTCAAACTCTTTGACAAGAAGCCCATCAGCCCATAATTTTGATGTTATGGCGGCTTGAAAAGACTCCTCTGGCATGTTAATCTTATATGACACGTAATCGTATTTCACTCCATTGGATGACTTTGGAATGATTTTTTGTAAGAATACGTCATTACTGGATGTTATACGGTCCAACAACCTGTGAATGTGTTCCTCTGGCACAGTGTGATGAACACGCGTGACAAAAAGCCAGCGCCTTGGTTGGACTACTCTGATACTGAAGTCATCCGTATTAACTTTAGACGTTGTGACCTGTTTAGCTGGGATAGTTTTACCGCTATTTCCGTCTACGGGATTATTCAATTCTGTGCTAGCTGGAATCAGGTCAGTAACTGGTTTCTCTAATTTATCAGAATTTTTAGATAAGATCCTTTTTGACCTTCTCGGCTGCGGTGCATTTTCATTTGGATTTAATTCCGTTGCAGTTGAGTTAGTTCTGTCCGCCTTGCTGTTTTTCTCGATTGATAATGACTGTAGTTGGTCAATACAAGCTTTGATTGAATCAACTGAATTGCTCACACCAGATAAGTCTGAGTTGTTCCTATGCTCTTTAAATTCCAATTTCAGCTGAGATATATTAAAATTGATAGAATCTATATTGATCCTTATAGTGTTATAGAAGTATTATACAAAGTCAGAGTAGATACATCCAAATTAGATAATTGCACATTCTACATTATCTAGTTGTTTTTCTCAATCTCTGTTACTCCATGATCTGGTAAAACAGAATTATCACAACTCGATACAAAATCTACCTATGGAGGCACGATAAACGGAATAAAAGCAATATTATTTACTAATACTGATATTAAAGCGACATTTTAGCTTGAGAACGCAAGCGAAATTGTGATGGTGTATTGATCGGTTTAGATTTTAAAGTGAATTTTGCTTAAGACAAACATTTTCTTCAAGAGAAATTCAGAATATTAAATAATTTACCTAAAGTAATGCAACCAGTGATTGATGCATAGGTGGAGTTTTCTCATGTCATTTCGAACTATTGCAGAGTATAATTTCCCTGTCTCATTTTGTAGCTAGCATAAACCAATTGTTTCATTTTTGAATTGCCCGAGAAAAAGAAATACATTTTGTATTTAGTTTAAAAGTATTAAATTTAATCTTAATTTGCCAACTCTCATTGTATGATGCTTTAAATATCTATACAAATTTAAGTTTTATAAACTTCACTTCTCTATTTATTCTCTATTTACAATAAGTTATTTAACATAATAACCGCTTACATCTAAATAGTACAAAAACATTAAGTTTGAGATATTTGTGTACAAGCAAATTATTTACAAACACAATTTTTATACAGTAAACCCCCGCTTTACGATAGGCTCGCAATACGATTAAATCGCTTTACGATTAATCGATTCTACCAAAATCTAACTCACTTTACGATTAAAAATTCACTTACACGTCGATTAAGTTGTTTATGTCATGGAAAATGTGGTCCACTTTACGATAATTTCACAATATGATGAAGTTAGTGGAACGAATTACCATCGTAAAGTGGGGTTCACTGTACTTGTTTTATACCTATAATATACTTGTAAATTGCAATCAATACCTCAATACTCAATATACTATAAATCTAGGAGGCATTGATTCGACTGTTCGTAGATGTTGTTTTTGTATTGCTTTCAAACAAATTCATTCAATTTCGTTTCAATATTCTTTTGTTTTTTTTCGAATCATACCCTGCCTAAAAAAATTTCACTTCAAAAATAAAAGAAATACTGTCGCTTTTTTCGTTTCATATCGCTTCTCCATTTTTTGCTTGTAATTTTTGTTTTGTTTCATCGATTTTAAAACTCACCCCGGTACTAAAGAAGCTTCACTTCAAAATTGTTAAAACCACAACTCAAAGACTTTTAACTCGCGCGATTTTCTCTCTTTTGCAGGAAAATAAATTGCATGAGTTGCATGAGTAGAATTGTAGAGGCTAACGGCTTCAGTAACTCTAACGGGCACGCAGGAGGTCGTTGCGCTCCTCCCCTCTCCGCTTAGCCCTCCTAGGTGCTTTAGATTTAGGGATCAGCAAACATGTCGCATTGCGTGCCGCACGTAGGAGCGGATTTTATAGAATCTATTAATGACACTTATTAGTGATACGTGGCAAACCCCTAATTGTTCCAACTTAGAATTGTCGAGGCTAACGGCTTCGGTAACTCTCACGGGCGAATTTTAGGTTTTGGAATCTTTTTCTGGAATTATGTTATGGAATTTTGGAATTTTGGATTTTGAAAAATTAAAATAAATGCTACTTAAATTTTTGGAATAATGGAAATGGATTTTTTTTCGGAATTTTGTCCCCATGCAAAAGATTTTCTAAGGCACTTTGATTGATCTATTGCACTTGGACTAAACGGAAACAGTCCACCAGTGCAATATTCGTTAATAATGGTTTCTGATTTAATATATTTATCAACGACATTTTTTAACATAAGCGCGACTCGCGCGAGGTGTTTCTTTGAGAATTGTTCGTCTAGGTTACCGCTTTTTCAAAGCTGAACTTCAAGGGTCTAAATATGGCGATATCTGCGGGCTGAAGGATTCTCGTAGAATTGGGGAAAGACTTCAAATTTCAAATCTAAAATTACAAAATCCAAAATTTCATATTCCAAATTTAAAATTTAAATTCCAATTTTAAATTTCAAATTCCAAATTTCAAATTCTAAGTTTCAAATTCCAAATTTTAAATTTCAAATTTCAATTTGAAATTGTAAATTTCGAATTCCAAATTCCAAATTTCAAATTTTAAATTACAAATTTCAAATTGCAAATTCCAAATTTAAAAGTCAAAATTTTAAATTTTATACATACATATTTCAAATTCAAAATTTTAAATTTAAATTTTAAATGTAAATTTCAAATTTCAAACTTCAAATTCCAAATTCCTAATCCCAAATCCCAAATTCCAAATTCTAAACTTCAAATTTCAAACTTAAAATTTCAATGAAACTTTTTCTAAATTTTAAATTTCAAATTTCAAATTCCAAATTTCAAATTCCAAATTTACAATTCCAAATTTCAAATCCCAAATTATAAATTTTAAATTCTAAATTTCAAATTCCAAATTTCAAATCCCAAATTTCAAATTTCTAATTTCAAATTCTAAACTTCAAATTTCAAACTTAAACTTTCAATGAAAATGTTTCCAAATTTTAAATTTCAAATTTTCTTATTGATATATTTTTATTTATTTCATTACAGAAACTATAACTATAATCACATATCCATACATATAATTACGAGAAAAAAAAATGAAATAAATGAAGAAAAGGCACTTCTTCCAAATTTTATATTTTAATTTTAAATTTCAAATTCCAAACTTCAAATTCCAAATTCTAAATCCCAAATCCCAAATTAAAAATTTCAAATTTCAAATTCTAAATATCAAATTTGAAACTCCAAATTTCAAATCCCATATTCCAAATTCTAAATTTCAAATTTTAAAATCCAAATTTAAAATTAAAAATCCCCAAACCCAAATTCCAAAATCCAAAATGTGAAATTTCAAATTAAAATTCCAAATTCTAAATCTCAAATTCCAATTCCAAACTTATATCACCTCAGCAACAAATACCATAACGCAATCTGGATTCAATTAAAGCGTAATAGAAACTTCAAACTTCAAATTCCAAATTCCAAATCCCAAATTAAAAATTTCAAATTTTTAATTCCAAATTCTAAACTTCAAATTTTAAACTCCAAATTTTAAATCTCACTCCAAATTATAAATTTCAATTTTAAATTCCAAATTTAAAATCACAAATCCCAAATTCTAAAATCCAAAATTTCATATTCCAAATTTTAAATTTTAAATTCCAAATTTCAAATTTCAAATTTCAAATTCTAAATTTCAAATTTAAAATTTCAAATTCCAAATTCTAAATTTCAAATCCCAAATTTTAAATCTCAAATTCCAACTTCAAACTCCAAATCCCAAATTCAAAATTTCCAATTCAAAATTTCTAATTCCAAATTCCAAATTATAAATTCGAAGTTCTAAATTTCAAATTCAAAATTTCAAATTAAAATTTTTAAATCTTATATTTCAAATTCCAAATTTTATATTTTAATTTTAAATTTCAAATTCCAAACTTCAAATTCCAAATTCTAAATCCCAAATTCCAAATTAAAAATGTCCAATTTCAAATTCTAAATATCAAATTTCAAACTCCAAATTTCAAATCCCACATTCCAAATTATAAATTTCAAATTTTAAAATCCAAATTTAAAATTAAAAATCCCCAAACCCAATTCTAAATTTCAAATTCCAAATTTTAAATCTCAAATTCCAATTCCAATCTTATACCACCTCAGTAACAAATACCATAACGCAATCTGGATTCAATTAAAGCGTAATAGAAACTTCAAACTTCAAACTTCAAATTCCAAATTCCAAATCCCAAATTAAAAATTTCAAATTTTTAATTCCAAATTCTAAACTTCAAATTTCAAATTCCAAATTTTAGATCTCACTCCAAATTCTAAATTTCAATTTTAAATTCCAAATTTAAAATTTAAAATCACAAATCCCAAATTCTAAAATCCAAAATTTCATATTCCAAATTTAAAATTCCAAATTTTAAATTTCAAATTCTAAATTTCAAATTCAAAATTTCAAATCCCAAATTCCAAATTTCCAATTCCAAATTTCTAATTCCAAATTCCAAATTTTAAATTCTAAATTCTAAATTTCAAATTCAAAATTTCAAATTAAAATTTTTAAATCTTATATTTCAAATTTATTATTTTTTATTATTATTATTATTTAATTTAATTTTCATTTAAATATTTTTACAAGCTTAACTATAAAATTTACAATAAAATAAAATAAAACAATAGATGCCTTGTGGATAATAATCCAGTAGCAGGCATTGATTCTTTTAATAACATACAAAGAGAGGAAAAAAAACAATTAAAAATATACATATCCATCTATAATCAAATACCAATCAGTTATCTAACAGAAATACATAAATAATGTTGCAAATACAGTTAAATTAAATCGTAGCTCTTAAGAACAACCGTATAACAAAACAAATCAAATGATGCCCAAAATAAATGAGACACGTCTAGTGTTTCAAATAGCCAATTTTTAACATACGGTAAGAATTGCTTAGAACAAATGTGACGTCTAATGTGTTCTGGTAGCGCATTAAAAAACATCGGAGCGGTAACAACAATGTAGCGGCGGAAGTGCTCATTACTAAATCTGGGAATACTATAAAGAAGACGATGATTAGCGCGAATGTTATATCGAGCATCACTTCTTATTACATGCTGACCGCTACGCTTAAAAAATACTCGTAAAACCTTATAAATATACAAATGCCTTAACGGTAGAATATTGGTTGCCTTGAATAAAGGCCAAGATGATTCCAATCTATTTCTCCTCAAGATTGTGCGCAAAATCATTTTTTGCTGAACGTACAATGGTTTGGACGTAGTTGGATAACACCCACCCCAGCAAGACAAACCATATTCCAATTTGGCCATAACCAAAGCATGAAACGTAATTTTCAACACCGAAACCGGACATAAATTACGGAGGAGGTAAAAAATACGTGAGGCAGATGCCATGTAACATTTTAACTTGGACACATGCGTTTTCCAACTAAGGTTAGTGTCCAAATGTATGCCAAGATGCTTAAAAGAACTGACTAGCTCAATGTTCAAACAATCCATATGACAACTAACAGAAGTACATTTAGAAGCACTATGATATGTTAATGGGGAAGCAGTGGGAACGGCTGAAATGCCAGAAATTTTAAACCACATAAACTTAGTTTTTTCACTTAGTAACAGGAAATGATTATCAAACCATTTATGTAAGACCTCCAGATCAGAATTAACCAAAGAAATAACGTCGTTTCCGCAGATTCCGCAGAATAAGCTAGAGCTAAATCATCAGCATATCCAGTACTGTGACCATTTAAATTAAGTTTAAAAATAGAATTCGTATAAATTAGAAACAGTAGAGGACCAAGCACTGATCATTGCGGCACCCCCACGTTCACGGCCCTAGGATCACTAAAAGTATCATTAACTCTAATCCTCACAGTTCTATCATCTAGGTAAGAAGCAAACCACCTGTTAGAGACACCTCTAAATCCAACATCAAACAGAATAGATAAAAACAACGGGCGAGTTCACGCTCAACTCGCAAAAGAATTATGTGAAAACCTTTAACTATTGAATCATTTCAAGTCTCTTCAATGGGCCTGAGAAGCCAATGCAGATAGACGGCTGCTGTTCGCTCAGTATTTAAATTACACTACAATTTTGGTTTAAAAAGTCAATAAGTTATTCTATTCCGGATTTGGAGGACGAATCTTACCGACATTAATTGTTTAATTGAAAATTGAAATTTATAACCGACTATATTTCCGTCTAGCCATGTCTTCGTGAGCTTGAGGAAAGTACAGTTCCGTTAAGTTAATCATCTAAACCTGCATTGAACGCTTTAAAATTCATCATTTCTTGTACACAGCAATTGTTGAAGATTCCATATTTAGACTTTTGAGAATGGTTACGGCAATCTATATGAACAAAGCAAAATGGCATCGCTGATTTGATCGATTTAAACTAAAAGGCGCTACTTTGACTGTAATATCATAGCAGCTGGAAAGACGGTAGCATGTCTCCCTGCGGCTTCTTCCTTGCGCGTATCTTTAGAAAATGGCATTCGAATCTGTTTACCATAATTATAGTTTTTGTTTTCTATATCCCCCATACATATAACCAAACTCAGCAACAGCATTATAGAGATGTGCGGGTACGGGTAGTAACTATTCGTTATTTAATACTCGTTACTTTTAACTACCCGAAGTAACGATTCCTTCGGTTAAAAAATATTCGTTATTTTATACCTACTAAAATGAAAACAAAACAAAACAAAAAAAAATTATTTCGCTTTATTGAGTTGAAACGAACGTATATAATCAGTTATGTCTCGTTTTCTCCTCTAGTTATGTATGTCTCTTTTTCTCCTCTAGTATGTCTCGTTTCCTCCTTACCTTTGTGTTTTTACATACAAAACGCAAAATGTTTAACAAATTATATGGAGTAGTGAATTAGTGATTACTTTGTACCGAATAAAAAGTAACGAGTACCCGTGATTAGTTAAAAGTAACGAAACTGCACATCTCTACAGCATGAGCAATACTAAACATAAAAAATAAACATAGCATACCGATTAAACAATTCAAAATTATTATTTTATTATGTATCAATGTATAAGTACCTTTTTCACAGCTCGCTAAGATATATAATATTTAATATTTAAAGTATGGGTGCATTTGTCTTTGTTTAACGTACTTCCATTTCAGATTTTTTTAATCACTTGTACTACACATGCATACTTTTTGTGTCTTTTCATTTTAATCTGATGGAAATTGCAATTCGAATTATATCGTATGCAAGTTCGGTGCATTTCGTGTTCGTTTTTCTTGTATATAATTT
Organism: Tipula helvola; assembly: GCA_963556165.1. Lineage (NCBI taxonomy): Eukaryota > Metazoa > Arthropoda > Insecta > Diptera > Tipulidae > Tipula > Tipula helvola. Next base: position 290,054,379 of record OY744481.1, read on the forward strand.
GCAATTTCAGTCGTACCGGATTTTCCGTTCCTTTTTTTATATGAAATTTTTGACTTACCCCCGCTAAAGATGTTTTCACATCAATAAAAGTTCATGATCCAACATATCAAATGCCTTAGAAGCATCAATAAATAACCCAGCACAAATCTTACTGTTGTTTAGCCCATTATAAATAAAACCTAAGAAGTCCAACATAGCTGATTCAGTACTCATACCTTTGCGAAACCCGTGCTGATGAACGCTTAGTGTTTTACACTGATCGAGCAAAATAGTTACTCTGTTTTTAACAGCTTTCTCCAGAACTTTGTGAATGGCTGGGTGTAGTGCAATGGGTCTATAGTTACCCATAATACAACCACTTTTGAAAACACGAAGAACAGTAGCGTACTTAAGCCTCACAGGCACCACTCCCTGCTCAAAAGAAAGATTAAAAACATGAGCAAGAATAGGGCTGATAACTCTAGAACTGGCTTTAAAAATGTTATTGCTAATACCTTCACTATCGAACGACTGTTTCGGCTTCATTAGAAACCGGAGTCAAAAAGAATGTTTCCGGACAGTAATCATACGGAAGGTCATGGTTTATTGTTGTGATATTCGAGAAAAAAATTTCGGTTTCAAATTTTATATTTTAATTTTAAATTTCAATTTCCAAACTTCAAATTCCAAATTCTAAATCCCAAATTCCAAATTAAAAATTTCCAATTTCAAATTCTAAATATCAAATTTCAAACTTTAAATTTCAAATCCCACATTCCAAATTCTAAATTTCAAATTTTAAAATCCAAATTTAAAATTAAAAATCCCCAAACCCAAATTCCAAAATCCAAAATTTGAAATTTCAAAATCCAAATTCCAAATTTCGAATTCTAAATTCCAAATTCCAAATTTTAAATCTCAAATTCCAATTCCAAAGTTATACCACCTCAGCAACAAATACCATAACGCAATCTGGATTCAATTAAAGCGTAATAGAAACTTCAAACTTCAAATTCCAAATTCCAAATCCCAAATTAAAAATTTCAAATTTTTAATTCCAAATTCTAAATTTTAAATTCTAAATTCTAAATTTCAAATTTCAAATTCAAAATTTCAAATTCAAATTTTTAAATCTTATATTTCAAATTTCAAATTTTATATTTTAATTTTAAATTTCAAATTTCAAACTTTACGTAACTTGTTACAAAAATGTATCCAAATTCCACCTACACAATCCACTTTGAGCTATAGCCCATTCATAGCAGATTGTGCAAGAAGAGAATGTAGTTATAGCTATAACAGCCACGTCCGTATAATTCAGCCAGTAAAGGGCCTGATTTCTTGAAATATGTATTTGGTTTTTGGGTTGATCGACAACCATCATCACCTTCTTTTCTCGAGTTTTGATTCTCTCCAAATAACACAACAGTGCTCTACGGTAGATGCATGTTTCCATTTAATCAAAATTCCAAATTCTAAATCCCAAAACCCATATTAAAAATTTCAAATTTCAAATTCTAAATATCAAATTTCAAACTCCAAATTTCAAATCCCACATTCCAAATTCTAAATTTCAAATTTTAAAATCCAAATTTAAAATTTAAAATCCCCAAACCCAAATTCCAGAATCCAAAATTTGAAATTTCAAATTCCAAATTTCAAATTCCAAATTTCGAATTCTAAATTTCAAATTCCAAATTCTAAATTTTAAATCTCAAATTCCAATTCCAAACTTCAAACTACAAATCTCAAATTCCAAATTCAGGGTGTGTTTTAATAAATAAAATTATTTAATTTTTGTTTAATTTATTTCATGTGAAAATGGTGAATATTATTTTTTTGTTTCATGTGATGTTCAATTTTAATACTGTCGGAGAGCATCCACCCTAAATCTTCTAACATAAAAAACGTATCATCAGCAGACAATAAATCCATACTTGGCTACGAGCTAACATCTGAATGGTGTTACAAAAAAGTTACATACTTACATACATTAATTACATTAATTCAGATTAAACGAATACAAAAAACTAAAAAGATTTTTTTTAAGATTTCAGATAATTCCAATAATTCATTTGTAACACGGCCATCATCTTCACACGATTTACTACCCACTAAATCGTCTGCAATAATCAGTCCAACCTATATGCAAGTAGACAGTAACATTTATTTGATCCATAGACCAAAAGGGACAGTCAGCGAATACTTGTCGGCGGGAGAATGTAAAGCTGAGCTAAGCTTTTGTGCCAAAAATAACTGCCTAGATGAATACCACCGCAATAAATTAGTTAATATTATAGTGGTAAAAGAATTTGAATATGGCAAATATGCAGATGAAATTGAATTTAAAATTTCGACGGAGTGCTTCGTGGATCGAACGTATCAAATTGTGGCTCTCTTTCCCAAGGAATCCAAACAATTATACTACATACCATATTCGAAAGAAACGAACAACAAAGCTTTAAGAGAAATCATGGACCTTTTATTCCTAGTAAATATTAATGAAGACGTAATTTTATGTTAGAAGAGTTAATAATCTTGCACCATTCACTATACCTTCAGCATTTTCAACAAGCATCATTTTTTGGTTCACTATCCAGGTTTAATTAGAAAATTCGGTCCATTAAAGTAATTTTGGGTTATGAGGCATGAGGTAAATTGCAAGTTCAACTATATTAAGACGAAACATTTGTCATACAATTGCCGAGCAACTCCAGCTTGAATTTTTTCAAAATAAATGCTATAACGACTTGATTCAAAGCATATCTTTCGGAAAGGTAGTACGAAGCTTTACTGAAAAGGTAGATGCGGCTGCTATTGTGTTCTATATATGTATACCAGGAAATTATGTGTACAAACCAGTTTATAATTCACCAATATTATTGCTGCCATAGTAATTGGGTTTCTATCAATAATTCTTGTAGCTTGTTACTACCCTATCAATTGTTTGAGATAGTTCCATAAATGTATTACATTACATTCTCTAAAATCGTTTAATTTCCTATACAACCAAGAATTTAGCCTTTTCGATGGTTTGGAAAATATAGAACATTAAACAATAATTTCTTTTTGTGCCAGAAACGCCTATAACAATGGTTAACAAAGTACGTCAAATATCGGGTATTTTACCCATGTTTTTAACAGTGAATATGTATTTTCGTTGGTCACTAAAACTGTTCACATTGTCCCAGTGTTAATACAGTTTGAAATGTTTTGCAACTGTACAAAACTATAAATATTTATTAATATTTCAAGAGTTATTCATGAACTAAATTGATGGTGAGTACCATCAACTAAATGCTATCTTATAAATGCTCCAATAATATGATAACTCAACATTTTTGTGCTTGCCCTTATATTCCATTAACTTCTTACATTATATCTTACTATTAAAAATTTAAAAATCATAAATATTCATGAAGGTTTTTATGTTGTACGTCAATTACCCATTTTCAACGAGTATACGAGTAGATCAAACTCCTGTTTATTCATACGCCTATGCTATTAAACTGACTGATGTGTTATTTTCATATTTTTTCTATTTTTATTTCGTCAAAGTCAGTGCAATCATCCACCCCCTAACCTCCTAAACGTAAAAAAAAAACTGTACAGCAATATTTAATTTGTGTGAAATTTCCGAACAATACACACTCAGTTTTATTAAATTATGAATTGATTAAACTTTATGCTTTTGTCTTATTTATATAAGTTTGTATAGAGTACATATTATAGTACATAGGTAGAAGATGTAACAAGCATAAAAAAATCATAACTAAATTACGCTACTTAATTTAACTGAACAAGAAAATTAATTGCAAAACGAATTTTAGTTCATTCAACTGAATATATAAATTAAAAGAAAATTTATCAAATGTCTAGACATAGCGATGTACATATGTACGCCTACACTCTCGTTTACTATAGTAAGAATTTTCAAGACAGTGCTGTGAAGACACAACTTTCGTTGTATATTTAAATGATTTATAGATAATTATTTTCATTTATTACTTGATTGTAACATTTCCTTGTTTTGTTTTTTTTATTGTCGTGTACTTCCTTGTAGATTTTTTTGGGTTGCGCTCTTAAAACAAATACCATCATATACATACTTAGTGTTACAACATCTTTGGCCGTACTAAAGATGATTTATTTGCAAATAAATCCGATTTTTAGTGAAGAAAACCCTAAGAAAATGGTAAATAAAAGTTAACATGCGCGTGGAAAGTCTAATTCTCGATTTATTTGGTTTTCCATTCTGTACTATTATGTGTGGCTGTGTTTGTATATTAGTACGCTTTTGCAGTGGGGAAGTGTAAATATTTATTCATTATTATGTTTGCTACTATTTCTGGATATATTTATGTTGTTTTGAGTGTAGAGAATTTTTTGTTTTTTGTAATTTTGGAGAGTTATGGTGGTTCCATTAGTTCCGTTGAGTGCGCAGGACCCATTAAGAAAGTGAAATTTAAATAATAATAGGATATGATACAACTTTTGGTACATTATGTATGTTGTGTTATATGTTTTTGTAAATTTTTATTTTTTTTTGGGTACAGAGCAAAACAAAAAATTGTTTATGATTTTTCGAAATAAGGATACTTAATAAAAACGAGAAAACTGATCATAAATTTTTTTAACACTTTTAGTTGATTGTTAAGAAAGCAACAAAACGGAACGAGTAAAGGACTGAACCAAAGCAAAATGGAACAGATTTTTTAGTGGTTGGGTAAATGAAAATTGAAATATATTATGTCTTGCAAGATTAGATAGATATAGGATGTACATATATATGGCTTTCTACACACTTTTTCCTTTTTTTTTTGTTTGTTTGCTTTAGTGTTTGAATTATCATTTTTTATTGACTTATTTTGTGTAAATATATTTATTTTGTAATGAAACAGGAAAAATTATATAAATCGGAAAAATGCCTCAATATGGTTTAAGGAAAACTTTTTGCCTTTTTTTTGCTCTAAACACATACACAAAATAGTAAATAAATGACATCGATTCGATATAAATATGCGACATGTAACAACACCAAAAAAAAAATGTCATTTGAATTTTTGTCGTTATCTTTCTGTTTTTATCGCTTTTCGGTTTTTCAAAAAAAAAAAAAAAATCTAAGATATACACTTGTAAAATATGTTAAAATATGTAAGATTGTATAGTAAAAAAGGAAACTAATGTATATAATATGGGAAAGTTTTAAATATAAAATCATGCTGTGATTGGGTGTGTGTTTTCGTACTTAAATGAATATATTAGGAGTGACACAAACTTGGTAAATAATTTAATTGAAAATATTATTATTTATTCGAGAATTATGAAAATTAAATTGCGGAAAATGTGGTATACTCTCGTATTTTGGGTAAATTGTTGAAAGGGTATACAAATTTAAACGATTTTGCAAAGTCTACGTGGAAGGAGTATTTTTTAGGGTCATTTGGAAGCTAGATGAGTGTGTAAAAATTTCGGGTTTATGGATTAACTTAAAAAAGAGTAAGATATTGTTGTATAAACAGAACATATTACGGATATTGTTACAGAATAGTGAAAATTATCCAATCTCAAGCTATTAACATGTCCACCATATACTCCCATTTACATAAACCTTATTAGTAGACGAATCCCAAATTATTTTCCTAATAATAAAGCCGGCAATACGAACTTGTTTACCTCCATACATATTGTACGGTTTGTCCTAAATGCTATAGAGAGTTATGCCTTTTTCAAGTCAAGCTAAACACTTTTCAAACCAAATTATCCCTTAGCGGCCACACTGGGGTGATTTTTCACCCCAGTCAAAAAAATCGGTCTAGAAACACAAATATAAAATATTGAGACTACAAAAAATTCATGGACATTCTGAAAAATGTTTTTCAATTTCTAATATGGTTTACAAGAGCCGCAATATCAAGATAATTTAACAAAAAAAAATTATCATATATATGCGCAAAGTCATGAAAAATGACGTCTTTTTAATAAAAAATTATTACTCAGTCAATATTGAATTTAAGTACCCCACCTTCCGAAATTCATCGTTTATAGCGCTACTAATACTTTTTTCTTCCTTCTATGTGCTATGCAAGTAACCTACATTCCTCGACAACCAGATGGCGCGATATGTATTATTTTCGTAGTTTTTGATAACTTAAATTAAGGTTGATTTGGCCTGGGGTTCATATTCACTCCTAGTGGCCGCTAAGGGTTAACAAATGATCAAACCAAATTAACAAATTTTCAAAATAAATTTAGCTTTTTTCAAGTAAATTTAACAACAATTTTCAAATCAAATTAAATAATTTTTTTTTTGCAAAATAAACAATAAAATGCAGATGCATACAATAAAATCTAGCAAAATTCTATTTAGTAATATATACTTTAAAATAATTATTAAGTGATATTAAAAATTTTAAATCTAAATTTTTGTAAATTTAATAATATTAATTATAATTAATTATATACAAGTTAACGAGTTTTGTACTAGTTTAATAAAAATAGTTGAAGTTGCATAAAATGTATGAAAAATTACTCAAAAAGAATATTATAAAAATATATCATCTTTCAATCGGACACAACACACGTTGTGTTGATTTGACAAGTTTGCGCGTGTCTCATAAGGCACGTTGTGTTGACTCGACATTAATGGTGGTGTTAACTACTTCCTCCTTAAAGATCTGCGTCTCGTGGGTCAGAAACTCAATTTCCTAGGTTGAATTCCTGGCTGATCGCTGGAAATTTTGTCTTGATAGATCGGCTTGTTGATAAACAGCATTCTTCTTTGACGTCTCACTCTAGCTTTGTTGGCGAGAAAAATGACGACTAAGTAGATCACAATGTTTATGATGCTGAAGTCAATGAGGACAGCTTCTTTACGTTCGTTGAAAAGTTCTTGAAGTTGTTCAACGTTATTTAGAATTTAGATACAAGTTATGTAAGTATCCTGGGTCAATTTTGACGCTTTTTTCCGTTATGTTTGCTTTTTGTACCGGTGGCAATACTTGGGATGTCCTCACTTCCCTGATCGTAAAAGCTAATTCGCCGATTTTTATTGTTTCATTATAATATTGAATTAAAAAATTTCCTTCTAAATGTTTACTTCTATTACTATAAACGATGTCTCCTTTAAAGTTGCTTACGAAGATTGTATTGTCGTTCAAGGGTTCGATGATTTGATTCTTATTGAACTGGTAATCACATTTAGCATTTAATCCCTTCATAATTTGGCTGATACAATGGTCCTTACTTAGTTCCTTCAGTTTACTCATTTCGCATATGGTGATATCTCGAAAAAGTGTGCATCTCTGGGTGATTCCAAATAATTCGTTTTGATTTAGTTCATTGAACTCCAGATGTATTTGTTTGTTTTGATTAACCGTTGATTTTATGATGACATGGTTGTAGTTCTGCTTACTCGTCTTAGGTATAGATATGACGTATAGGATTGTAGAATCTTTCACCATCATCATTGGTTCCGCATATTCTATAGCCTCTATTTCATTGGATTACGGCAAGGTTTCTATTTCTGTACTTAAGCGGCTAATTTCCCCTTTATCCAGTAAATTGGTGTTAACTATTTTTCCTTTTGCTAACTGTACGGCTTGAATGATTTCTTTTATTTCTTCTTTGATGAGAGTAAGTCTGTTGTACAGCCTTTGTTGCATCTTATCGGCTTCGTCTTCATTAAGATGTTCTACAATTTTGTTGAATTCGTTGAGCATTTGTTGGGCTGTGTCCCGGATCCTTTCGATTATATCTTCGTTTATTCTATTTTTGAAGTCAGACAGATTTTGATGGTTTATTCTTTGTGTTCTACCAAAAAATATGGCACTTGGTTTTTGTTGAATGACTAAGTGTACTGAGTTATTATAGCGGTTTGCTGCTATATTGATTAATTCCTTTACTCTTAGTTCTTTGTACTCGTTTTGGAGCCATCTGACGATTTCAATTATCGTAGAATGGACCCTTTCCACAGTCCGATTTGTCTCACTTCTTTGTAATGGCGTCAGGTAAATTTTAGCTCCCATAGTTTTTCGATAATCCGTAATTATGGGACTTATTAAGCTTCTTTCATTGTATTTCATCACAAGTATTTTGGGTACAGAGACGAAATGCATTGCTTTAATTATTTTATCCCTCTACATGTGGAAAAGATTTAGTTTTAATTCGAAAAAATTTCACAAATTTTGTGAATTTGTCCACACATTAAATGAACTTCTCATCTCTGATTTCCATTATATCGATGTGGAGTATCTCTGTCGGATACGTCGGAATGGGTGTCTCTTGGATTTCCACGCGATTCGGGAGTCTCTCATATTTGTTGATGTTACAGGTGTCGCAAGTTTGTGTATGTTTCTTTATTAGACTAGCCATTCGAGGGAAGTAGTATTTTTCTAATATTTGTTTTTTATTATCCGCCTTCCGGTGTGCCCGTTTGTGTTCTTCTCTTATAATGGCAAACTGGTTTGCTTCGTTGCGTATATCCGGCACCACCCTTTAAGTTAGTCGTATCTTGTAACCCGAGAATTTTTCTTTAACGGCCTTCTAGAGGAATTGAATATATTCTTCAGGTATTTTTACTCCATTGATTGTGTTCGGATTTAGTTTCTCTTGTAGAATTTTGTTTAGGGTTGCTTTACTTAGTTCAGGCATGCCAATGAGATGCCTGTGGTAAGATCGGTGTGGTTCCTCCTGAGCGTAAATCTCTTACCCTTTTTTGAATATAAGTTGATTTGTGCTTCGCCGTATCATATTAGATCCGTGGAATCTTCTTCAGCATTGTGAATCGTCCCATTTGTAGATAGGGTGTTTGCTTCCATTTCTAGTCTTGATAGTGCATCCGCGACTTTGTTGATGCATCCCGGTTTGTAAATGATTTCGTAATTGTATTCCTCTAAGAGTGCTTTCCATCTTTTTAATTTGGCATTGTTGTTTTTATTGCTTATTGCAAACGTTAGTGGTTGATGATCCGTCATAATCTTAATTTGTTTTGCTCCGTACAGGTAGTGCCCGAGATTATCTAGGTCCCAAACTATAGCCAGCATTTCCTTCTCATTACCAGCATAATTCTCTTCTGTTTTATTTAGTGATCTAGAGATATAGGTGATGGGCCTGTCCTTGCCGATATCGCCCTGAGATAATACTGCGCCAATTGCGAATGATGAAGCATCCGTTGTCAGAAGGAATGGTTTGTTGAAGTCCGGGAAGATTAATATATCCGTGGAAGATAGTAGCTCTTTGATATGTAAAAATCCTTGGATTTCTTCCTTGTTCATGCTGATTTGTACCTTTTTGGACTGGGTTGCTTTTGTTTCCTCTTGTCCTATTGTAAGGTTGGTCAGTGGCTTGGCTATCTTTGCGGAGTCTTGTATAGAACGCCTGTAATAGGACGCTAATCCAAGAAATGACTTTAGATCCTTTAAATTTTGGGGCCTCTTGATGGTTTTTATGGCTGCAACTTGAGGTAACCCAAGAATTCTGTTTCTTTTTTCAAGAACTCTGTCTTGTCTAGGTTAACCCTTAGGTTGGCTTTCTCCAATTTTGAGAAGATTTTCTCGATATTCAATCAGTGCTCCTCTGCTGTTTTTCCCCCAAAGATTATGATCTCATCTATGTATATATACGTAATATATCTGGCCGATGAATTCTTTTAACACGTCGTCATTCTTTGAAAAATGGCTCAAAGGGAAGTCGTAGAAACTCGTACTTCCCGTTCATTCTAGAGAACGAGGTTTTTTGTATATCCACTTCTTTTATTTTTATCTGGTGGAACCCCGATGTTAGGTCTATGGTTGTAAAAAATTGAGAGTATCCGAGATTTGCTAATGTACTGGATATATCCGGAATCGGATGTGAGTCTGACACTGTGACAGCATTCAGCCTTTTGAAGTCTATGACCATCCTATATTTCTTTGTTTGTGAGGCGTCCAACTTCTTGTCGCCAACCCAAATGGGGGAGTTATATAGGCTTTTAGAGGGTCTAATTATCCCGTCTTTTAAGAGCTGGCTTATTTGTTTCTCTACCTCCTGTCTCATACTGTATGGGTAGGGATATGATTTGGTATATATAGGTTGATCCGTTGTTGTTCTGATTTCAGCTCTTACCCCAGTATCGATTGTTTCTATATTGTTTACGGGTCCGAATAAATTTTTAAATATTGATACGATTGTTTGGAGTTGCTTCCTTGTTTCTGATGAAAGATGGCTACATCGGATTTCCATACTGTTGACTTGAAGTGATGGTTTTTCTCTTAATGGAATTCTAATATCTGATGTTATTATTAAAAGGTTGTTTTTCCTATCAATTATTGCTCCGAGTTCCTTTAGTGTATCGTCATTCGTCCCCTTTTATGCCGTCAAATGATTTTAATCCTGGTAAAATGAAGAATATCAATACTTTTGAAAAGTTGTCCGCTAATTTTCTTACTGATTTCGATGTCACCTCCAGCTGATCTGATTTTAAATTGAACCTTTGTTGGGATGGCGTTATTAGCTAATTGTGGTTTTATAAAATTTGTATTTGCTCCAGTGTTGATCAGGAATTTGAGGATATCGCCATTTTTTAGCTTATACTCTAGGTATGGTACGCTAGAGAGGCTTCCGTCAGAAAATTTACCTCAGAATCATCTTCGGTATGCTGGTCGTCATTGGATATTTCGCCTTCCGTATTGTCGTTGACCAATTGGTCGTAATAGTCTTCCTTTAGTTGTGTTTCCATGTGGTTGATCCTCTGTTGTCTAACTGGTTCATAACGGTGAGAATAATCTCGTTTTGCCATTGGATTATCTTGATTGGTTGGGCGGTTGATATAGTTCATCTGTCTCGTTTGTATTGATGGGTCGATGTCCATTGGCGTTGGTGGCTTCTGATTGTTTGGTCTTGGTGGTGGTAAATTGTTTTGATTTTGGTTAACGCTTTGATTTTGGTTCACATATGGTATTCGGTGATTTTGGTGTTGTATATTTGGGGTAGCGTTGGGGTGGCGTTATTATTGCAGCACAGAATAATGTGGAGTTTGATCAACTCAACTTAATTTGTATCTCTGGAGAGTCACTTGTCGTCAAGATGAAATGTGGATTGTTTTTGATATTTGTTGCGGCGATTTATGAAATTTATTCATAATAATGTTTTGCCGTTACTTAATGGTGATGATGACCATGTATTATTTGTTATTGATTTTGATGTACCAAAAATTTCTTGATGCAGGATATACGAATGTTTTCTGGGTTCTACTCTTGATGTCACTTCCGGCTATATGTTGGATAGCTTTGCAAAAATAGGAACTCGTCAATTCAATGCAATATACAATAGTTATGGTCGTATTTTAGACTTTTGCGTACACAAATAAATAAATTTAATTTATTTCAATATATATCTATTATATTTAATTAACAATTTTATTTTGATTTTATAAGTTTACAAAAATTTATTTTTATTATTCATCAACATTTTGTTAATTTTTATTATTAAAATATCACCGCGCGATATGGGCGGCACGTCGCCGTGTTGAAATTTGAGAGCAGACTGAAATAAAAGAAAATAAATGTTTATTCCCTGCCCTCCCCACCTCAATTAAAGGATGATGTTCCAAATATTATCCAGAAATCATCAAAAAAAATACCTCCACCACCACCAATAGTAATAGATGAAGTCAAAGACTACAATCTACTCTATGAGAAATTTAAAAAAATTACTACAACTGATAAGTTTAATGCAAAGGTGATGAATGGAAACACCATCAAAATAAACTTGGAAGATGGTGAAACTTACAGAAAAATGACAAGTATGTTAAATGCAGAAAAACATGCTTGGCACACGTTTGAGGACAAACAAACCAGACCAATAAGGGTTATGGCTAAAAATCTACACTCTACGTGTAAACCGGAAAAAATAATTGATGATCTGAAAGCAAAAGGATTTAAGGCTACTGAAGCATCAATTAAGCTAAAACGGAGAGGCAGAGTACCTGTTGTGATGCGATGTGGACTATATTTTTGTTTTTAATAAAACTAACTTTTGTTTTATTTATGTTTGCACACTTTTTATTTATTTAAATTTATTTTATTAATTTTACACAAAACTAAATGTGGTGCTTCTTGCACGAATGTATAAATCGTAGTAGTGTTCGGTTTTTTCTTTTTTCTCTTTTTTCTTTTGTTAAACCTTATTGCTATTAATTACAACTCACTTCACTCTGTCGTTTGTGGTACTGAACAGGGTGACAAATACAATAATAATAGATTTTAAGTATAAATTTAAAACTACGGCTAAACAGTACCTCTCAACATGTTTATGTTGACCTTCGATAATGATATCGAAAAAGTTTATAAAATTAAGTACACCTTAGGGTGCAAAGTGGTTATTCAGCCTCTAAGACGATTTAAGCTTATACCACAATGTAAACAATGGCAAGCCTATGGACATACACAAAAATATTGCAACAGGGAACCCAGGTGTGTCAAATGTTTAGGTAAACATCATACCAAAGATTGTGTAAAAGATGAAAATGTTCAGCCTAACTGCATTCACTGTGGAGAAAACCATCCGGCTAACTACAGAGGATGCAGCATTGCTATTGAACTACAAAATATCAAAAATTAGAATGTTAGTGCTAAAAATCCAAGATCATTCAGGCACCAGGCAGTTAAGATGAACCAACCCGAAGTAAATCGTAGAGTGTTGGGAACTACTCTGGATAATTGGGTAAAAATACTTATGCTCAAGTAACGGAAATCCAGGGAAAACTGGTCAAAATGACGATATAAGTGAAACACTTAAATTAATTTTAATCAGGGTGAATTCATTCGATGAGCGATTACAGAAACTAGAATACAGCACTAGGGGAGCCATCCCTAAACAGAAAAATGGCCGGTGACCTTAGAATCTTATGTTGGAATGCCAATGGATCAACAAGAATTGCAAGTGGTCCTGGACACAGAAAAAATCGATGTATGTCTCATCACGGAAACACATTTCACTAGACAAACAATCATTAAATTTAAAAATTATCATATATATCATAGCATTCATTCGGAAAACACTGCTAAAGGAGACAGTGCTGTTATAATCAGAAATAGTATCCATAACTATGAAGAGTTAAAATATGAAACAGAAGAAATGCAAGCAACTGCTGTTAATGTCAAAAACAAAATGGTTCTATTTGTATTGCTGATGTTTACTGCCCACCGAAGCACTCGTTGAAAGAAAAGGATTATCTCGAGTTCCTCAGTACCTATATTAGGAAAACGGTTTATACTTGGAGGAGACTTTAATGCAAAAAATGTCCACTGGGGCTCCAGATTAACAACAACTAAGGGTGAAGAACTCCTAAAAGCCATTAGGAAATGCAGTTGTGAAGTTCTATCAACTGGAAAACCAACCTACTGGCCTACTGATCCAAATAAAGTACCAGATCTGATTGATTTCTTTATAATAAAGAAAATATCTGTAAATTATATACAAGTAGATGAAAGCCACAATTTAAACTCTGATCATTCACCGATACTTTTAACGTTAAGTGAAAAAATTATTCAGAAAGGAAGGAACCCTTTTCTATTAAATAATCACACCAATTGGGAATGCTTTAGACTATCGCTAGAAGAAAAAATTAACTTAATGGTTCCATTAAAGACCGAGGAGCAATTAGACAAAGAAGTTCACACATTTGTTGAAACAACTACCTTTTGGAAATTAGGGAACTCCTAGCAGAAAAAAGAAGAGCGAGAAGAGTATGGCAAAAAACAAGGTCTCCCCAAGATAAAACTAATTTGAACAACCTCACTCAACAATTAAGAAGGGAGATCAAAGAATTGAAAAAAGAATCAATCAGCAACTATTTAAGAAAATTAACCAATGATAGTAGTACTGATTATTCTCTTTGGAAAGCAACCAGAAGAATTAAAAGACCAATAATGCAGAATCCTCCAATAAGAGTAGCAGGTGATAAATGGGCTAGGAATAATGAAGACAAAGCTCCAACTATGTAGCGCTGTTCAGCTAGCTATCACCACAAAAAAAACAAGGAACGTAATGACAAATTTGGACATAAAGCCAAAGCACTAATTTGATTACCTCGGAATAAATAACAAAAAAAAATAACAGCGTCAAACTAAATTAAATTCTCTATGTACCAAAAAAAAAATCTTCACTAACCACCAAATTACAACTATGTACAACTGTATCGTTAAACGAAAGCACAATGATTTTAAAATTGTTTATAATTTCTTTAGTTCCAAGCCCAAATTCAAAAGTTTATTGAACACGCAATTTTGGATGATTGAAAATGTGTTGATCAATTTTAATATTTCCTTGTTTTGTTAATGAAAATATTCGAAATTCATATTTTTGTGATAAGCACAATTTTCTTCAATGTAATTTATAAGGTTTATTTGATAAACTTACCCGGTTTCCGCTAAAAATCAGGTTTTGTTCTTGCATTTTTCTTACAGTATCGCAACGGAAAACGGAACTAATCAGATATAACATTATTCTGTTTTGTTAACTGTTTTTAAAACTATAAAAAACCCTATGTGCTAGATCGTTCATAAAAATATTAAATGAAATAAAATAAATAAATAACATTTGTATTGCTTTCTAAAACATGTTATGTCATAAATATTTTCAATCAATTATTTTTGTTGTTCAATTTGTAAATTGACTTGAATTGTTCCGTATAGTATCATTTAGGGGTATGGATTAATTTTCATTTTCCACACAATTTAATAAATGAAAATTGTGAAAATGTATATATTTGTGATAAGCACACATTTCCTTCATTGTATTTACTAATTAAAAATATTTCGTTAATTGGATAATCTTTTCTGGTTTCCGCTGAAAATCAGGTTTAGTTATTGTATTTTTTAAACCGTCTTTCAGGCGAAACATTAAAATTGTTTATCCATTTTCTCGGCTCCTGGACTAGCACTAATTTTCTCCAATGAGCACTAATTAGCACAAATTCAGTTCTAACGGTATGAGAAATTTCAAGTTTAAATTCGAAAGTGTCCCTGCTGCATCAAAAAATCTTAGTGGCGTTGATGATAAATATGGAAAATCTTAAGATAAACTTTCTTATTCAAAAAACAAGGTATTCTAGGTAATTCTAGCTCATTATATTTCAGATAAATAAGATAATTTTATACGCATAAATCATTTAATTAATTTTCATTAAAGACAAAAGTTTTTAACAATTTGTATAAAGAAATTTTCGCCTAAATGTCATTAAATATTTTTATTTATATTGCTTTAGTTGATTAAGTTCTAATTTAGGATAAACTTCACACTTGTACTATAGCGTGTGAAGTTTTTGCTTAATACGATTTATGGCGTCAAACTCAAGTAGATGTCGCCACGTTTTTGACGAGGTATTGAACTGCCAAATACCATCAAAGTAAGTAAATACGATGCAGTAACTAAAGTTTTATTATTTTAAATTATTTAATTTTGCAGCTACTCTTTTCCACAATAACTAGCACTATTTTAATGTTTCTGGTATAATATTTTAGATAAAAGAAACATGATGTTTTACTGTTGAATAATATATAACTACAATCCAACTGTTGACAGTATGTTTGAAAATTAGTTTTATTTATTTTGTTTTTAATTCAAAAGTTTAATATTAACTTTGGGTGATACAAGATGATATTTAGGAACCAGTGCCATTCCAAATAGAGATTTGCCGCTAATTCCCAATCGTAGACAGCTGAGTAACCCAGAGATACCCCCATGCCCCAGCAAAACCAAGAGAAATGGTAAGTTAAAAACAATAGATATTCGTTCATTTTTTAATTTAAAATTTTGATTCAAGGAACTGAATACATAACCGGTTGAGACCATTATTGAAACAGTGGACGCGAAAATCAGGAACTTTCTGTGGAACCACCACCAATGCCACGTACTTTTTCTGCTCCAACTCGTGAAGTCCGAGCGCAAACATTTGTGCCAATGAAGCTGTCTCTATTTTACGATTGCTTAACTAATGAGCAGTTTAATAGGTACACTGGTTTGGATCGAGGCCGATTTAATGTATGGCCTTAACTTATTAACCACAAGAAAAATTATTGTACATTGGACTCGAGTTATGAATGCGGCGTTTAAAGCAGTAGATTAGTGGTCTTTCAGGTATCAGAATCCAGACAAATATACTGTGATTTTAGATTGCTCTGAGATAAAAACCAATCAAAGCAGGGCTAATCCAGAATTCAATCAAGCTTAAGTATTTACTTCGTATTGACGAAAAGGGCACCGTTATTTACTGTTCTGATGCGTACTGCGGATTGGTGAGTGACAGATATATAGTAGGAGATTGTGGTATTTTGAACAAATTAACGGAAGGTGATATTGTGCTGGCTGATCCAGGGTTTGACGTTAGTGATATCTTAGAGGGTATCGATGTTGTTTTAAACATACCTCCTTTTCTGCGAAATAAGAGTCAACTGACGATCTCTAGGCCGAGCTCTTTAATTTTAACACCCGTTGTCCGTTCATAAGCCATCAGGGCCTTTTTCTCATTTGCGATACCCCAGCGAGTTGCTGCTGTACTGAATAGATTAGGGTTGATAATCCTAATTGCCACTGATCTGCAAAATTTACCACTTCGAACGGGACTGGAACATTCGCTGCAATGGAAGCCGTAATCATTGATTTTCGTAGATCATGCCATTATTTAGATCTATTTTGATGTACAGTTTGATATTTTAAATGTTCACATTCCAACTCAGAAACCTTGTTTATGGCATCAACAATTAGTCTTTCCATATTGATGCAATACCTATGATCGTCGAAATATGCAAAGGCGTTTACGTTGCGATGAGATAAATTTTGAAGCGCGCTCTTCCTATCTTTCCCAGCATACAAATGGGTACACATCGATTGATCGTCCTGTTTAATATAGTCCATAACTTTTGTTTTCGATGTAGTTTTTATTAGGGATGGTTAATGTCATAATTGCAGTGAAATGATCGGTGAAACCCGTTCTAATGATTTTCCTAAAAAATTTTCAGAACAAATATAATACTGGAAGCCAAACATAACCGCTCCTATATGCTTACAAGCTGCAGCCATTCTAGCACCCACAACACATTCACAGTTTGCGCTATTTACCAGTGGCTCGATGGATATCAGCTTAATAGTGTAAACTTTATGCTTTGTTTTTTCAGCAAAACATGAACCGGCAATTAAAAGTTTAATAGATTCGTTCTTGCAACTAATTCTGTTAATAAAATTGTGCTGAAATAAGCGAAGCCCTCTATCGAAGAAGCGAAGCCCTCTATCCGAGGAAATATTAATAAAATCAAAAACCAAGTTGTTTATATCCCGTAGAGACTTCAATTCAGTGCTCAGCACAGTTTCATTTATTAATGCTGGAGTCCTCTGTTATAGTTAATTCTTCCTAGGTATCGATATCCTCTTTACATTCTGGTTGAAGATGGTGATCAGGTGCACAAAGTATACGGTTAAGCTTCTTTTAGGTCCATAAATTAAAACTGTACTAAGAAATTTCATATTAATTCAAATTTGCAATCAAACGAAAAACTAAAACTTTGATACGTTTGTTACCTTTCCATTTAATTAAAGTTTCTTTATTGCCGGAAGCTTTGGCGCCCAATTATTTTAATTCAGCTTTAAGGCTGGAAACACAATTTTTATTTTGGTGTGGATCTAATAAAAAATAGATATAATTTGACGCAATATATGTTTAATTATATTCCATGAGACTTAAACATACCGAAGGACTTACTTTTACCTAGATTATCCATTTAATATTTTTAAAAACTTATTTTAAATCACTGTAATTTCATAAACAACGACCTTTCTTATATATTTTTTCTATTTGATGTTTTGCAGTACCTCCATGCAACACTAGCGCCACACTTTTAGTGACAAAAATAAATAAACCGTATTGACGATTGTAAAAGTAGAGAAAGCGCCTCTCAAGGAAAAAAAGTTAACATGATGAACCTGATAAAATGACATTTGCCACAAATGCGACGAAAGAAACTTTAATAATGCGGTAAAATTAAAAATTGTTTTTACAGTTCAAAATTGGAATTGTTTACAATAATTTCGAACGTCAAATTATCAGGTAGCTCAGTTTAAAAATTTTCCACTATGTGGAATCCGTGATGTTCCAATCGTCAATAGATTTGACAAATATTTTACCTAATTTTGTGTAAGTGGTGAAAATAATTTTAACCTTTGTCGTGTACACCTCTTGAAAATTACGTATTATGCACAGGGAGTATGTCATACCCCAGTCACTTATGGTATTGTGACACTCGCTTCTTTTGCGACTTTTTATGCGCTGCAAGAGTATCGGGAAAAAGGGGAAGAAAAATAAGTATAGACAATTATCGAATGAATGAGTGTATACACAATGGGTGTTTTCGTTTATTCATTCCGGATATTCTGGACATTCCGAAAGTGACGTAAATCGTTCTTTTATTTACTCCATTCCTTCTATTCCTTTTTTGGTCAATTCTTTTATTTATTCGGAATATTTGGAACGCATTCTTTTTGTACTACATCGAAAGGTAGAATAGAAAGAATATTCTTCTGTCAGATTTTGTGAAAAGTATTACGAAGAGTAAGTAAATATAATAAATAACTAATTAAACATAATTTTAATCATGAATTTAAATTCAAATAAAGAAAATAACTCTAATGAAAGTAAGTAATTATTTGTTTTTTATTTATTTTTGGTGAAAAGAGTAATTTATATAAATATTTTTAAAAAAAAATGTGTAGAGTATATTTTTAGGTTATAATTTTTAATTTCAGCCGAGGACAGCTTTAAATGGAGTCCAGGGGATATTTTGTGCTTAATACATAATTATTCCTTAAACATCACCAAATTCGATAGATTCCCGAAAAATAAAATTTGGAACGATATTTCCAGTAAATTTTTATTAAATGTTTTAGTACAATTTATTTTTCGCGTATTGATTATTTATATTTTTAGGTGAATTATGTAAAACACGAAAAAAATTAATAACTAGAGAACAGTGCTCGGGAAAATGAAAGGGGTTGAAAGTGATGTACAAAAAAGTAAGAGATCACAATAATAAGAGCGGAAATCCCCACGAAAAGTGGGATTACTTCGATTTAATGGAAGATATTTTAAATAACCGGCCAGAAATCAACCCTCCTGCAACATGTTCCAGTGCCGAACCAAATATTAAGATTAATAATCCACGGATTGTCGCTGGACCAAGTTGCAGTGATGATGATTTTGATTTTGCTGATTTAGTTGAATCAAATTTAAATTTCAACCCCCCGTCTTCATTGCATTGTAAAAGGCACTCATCCGCTGACGATAAAAATAAGCGGCATGTAGAGAAAATGGCAAAAGCTGATAAATTTTTAGATTTATTTGAGAAATTAATTAACAAAATATAAAAATTATTTTTGAATTATGTTTTTATTTAATAATTAAAAATACAATAAATGAATTTATGAAACTAACTACGCCTTAATTATTGAGTAATTCTTCTCAGAATTTCGTTCCTTTTTAATTGTGCATTTCTATCACCACTAACAGATGTTGGGTCACTACTTCCCTCGTCTTCAGAAATATTAAAATTGACCGCTATATTGTCCCCGTTTCGTATACAGACATTGTGTAAAATGCATGCTGCCATAACAATCAACGGTATATATTCCGGACGCCTTGTGCTGAGCCCAGTTAATCGTCGGAATCGCCCTTTCAAAAGCCCAAATGTGCGTTCATTCGTTATTCTTGCTGAAGAATGTGCTTTATTATAAATTGTTTGCTCAGAAGATAAATTTCCAGTGTCTTTAAACGGTGTCATTAGATATGGCTTAAGACCATAGCCAAGGTCACCTAGCATATGCTGATCGCAGGAATTATTATAGTACCTGAAAAAAAAGTTGCAGTTAAATCATTATTATTGTCTTTAATATGCAAAATTTGCATACCGTTCGAAATTTTTAAAAATAAATTAGAACGTCGGAAAAGACATGAATCGTGAATTGAACCTGCCTCACTCGCGTAATAATCCACAAAACAATAACACTCGTCACATACGGCTTGTAGTAAAATTGAATGGAAATTCTTCCTATTTATATAGGAGTTTGAATATTCCTTTGGTGCAGGGATAGGCATGTGGGATCCGTCGATGCAACCAATTATTCCTAAAAATAATTATAATTTAGTTGTTAACCTATACTCTAATTACAATGTATATTGTAAAATTAACACTTACCGGGGTATTTCGTTTTGCGTAGAAAATAATCAGCTGTTTCGCGGGCTCTATCAGGGGATGGCCAAGTAATAATTTTTTTTTCAAAATTTACTTTTAAAATTTGTTGACACACATCAAATATTGCATGCCAAGAGGCGTTTATGGAAACCCCAAATCTATCTGATATGGATCTGTAATGTGCATAATATATAGTTATATAAGAAACAATGCTTAAAATTTAAAATTTTACCGGAAACATTCGGTGTTAGCCAAATACCACAATGCCATTAAAATTTGCTTTTCAAGTGAAATCCGTGGATGACCCCGCGAAACATCTACATATTTGCTATCTATTGATAGTATGTTTTGGTACAACAATTCGAACGTGCTGGGTAATACACGAAAATGAGTTTTAAATTGCTTATCGCTTAGCCGGCAAATTGTTTTCTCAATATACAACTCATTTTTCGGGATGCGAGTTTCACTACTATCATTTTCATCAGAATCACTCTCGCTATCAAAAAACGTATCCCAACCAATTTTTGCACTTAAAGCTATTGAAATGAATTAATATTATTCACTTTTATTTTAATTAAATTAGAATAGACGCACAGAATAAATATCAACTACTAATGCCTGCGATTCTGTCAAAAATGTATTCTTTGTTGTTCTTTTAATATGTTTCGTTCGGAATATTCCGGGGTCACGTGATCAATATTCTATTCCTTCTATTCCTTCTACGGAATGAATAAACGAAAACACCCAATATAAGGGTAGTATAGACAAATATAAAGCAAAAATCAATAGCTCATTTTAACAGCAGTTATCCTAGACACAATTCTAGCAAAAAAATCATGGCACAGTATTTTTCAGCGCTTGTTATATACTTTTTGCGGACATATCAACAATTCAATAGTTTATTTTTTTTATTTTGTCAGTAGGCTATTTTAAAAATGTCTAATTATTTGCCTTTTGTAAATAAAACAATGTTGTCTCTTTCTAACTCACTATTTCTGTACTAGTCACCCATTGCTTATTTTTATTGCACTTTTTTCAAGCCAATGTCGTAATGGTATTATGACACTCGCTTTTCTTGCGACTTTTTAAGCGCTGAAAAAGTATCGCGAAAAAGGGAAAAATAATAAGTATAGAAAATTATCGAATGAATGAGTGTATACACAATATAGGAGTAGTATAGAATATAAAGCAAAAATCAGTAGCTCATTTTAACAGCGGTTATCCTAGACACAATTCTAGCAAAAAAGAATCATGGCACAGTATTTTTTAGCGCTTGTTGTATGCTGTTTGTTAACAAATCAACAATTCAACAGTTTGATTTTTTTATTTTATCAGTAGGCCATTTCAAAAATGTCTAATTATTTGAATTTTGTAAATAAAACAATGTTGTCTCTTTCTACCTCACTATTTTTGTCCTAGTTACCCATTGCTTATTTTTATTGCATTTTTTTCAAGCCAATGGGCCAGATACTCGATACTCAGATAAGCAGATAAGCAGTTAATTTTTGCGAATTTGCTAGAAATGTTATACACTATAATTTAGCAACCCAATTTGTTTCTGAATTTCAGAAAATGAGATACTTTAACGCACTTTATCGTTTGTGCTGAATACAAAAATATATTTTACTTTGCTAAAATAATCGAGTAGCTTACGCCAGCAAATTTTCGATTAGCAAATCCGCCATATTTATCGATTTGCGAATTGCTAGAGTATCGTGTATCTGGCCCAATGTCATAATACCATAATACCATTAAAACGTTTAAGTAAAAATGTTAGTCTATAGCGGCGTTGAAAATAGTACCTATATTTATTTTGCTATATCAAGTCACGCATTTTTGAAAAAAAGAGAGTATTGAGTATTATAAGAAATATGGGTTTATTTTCAAAATAATCGTTTTATTGGTAGCTTTTTGAGTTATTATTATACACAATAATACAAAATTATACAAATATAAAAGAAATTACAAGATTTTAAGAAAACATATCAATCTACATAGGCATAGTCAATGCACAAAGGCAATCGATGCTTGTTACACGTAGGGCGTAGGCACAACGGGCACCCACACTTAGAGGTAGTTTACACCACGAAATATTTAGTGGACAGACCTAAGTGGCGACCTATTTTAGTCCACTTAGCGACCGTTTACATCACAAGAAATATAGGTCGCAGTTGGTCCATATGTCAAAAATTAAAATTTTTCATTAAATGTACTTATACTTAATATTATATCATTTTTGCATTTATTGATTTTAATTTTAATATTTTTATTTTTATTAATTATTTGTGCTGTAAAAATGATAATTAACAAATGACGTCTATTGAAAAATTCGAAATTTTTTAGGTCGAACCGTTTACACCATATTTCTAGTTGACCTATTTTAGGTTAGGTCACTCATTTGAATTACCTAACCCAATTTGGGTAACTAGTGTATAGTGTATAGTGAATATAGTGTATAGTCCAGGACTAAATATGATGGTGTAAACTACCTCTTGGTTTTAGTATCTGCTGTTCTCGTGCAAAGTGAGCGTCGATAGTATTTATCGTAATTTTTGATCTGAAGCGTCTCTGGTTGACAAGAGAGAATTATAGAATGTATATGACTCATTGTTCAATCGGTTTAATAGCCTAATTGTGGATTGACATGTCTCTGATTTTAGATTGTCCCTTATAGGTCCATATGTAGAAAGTTTAAATATTCTTACGTTTATCCATTAATAGCATTTCCAAGTCAAATTCAGGCCGATTAAAAATGGAAGTGCAAAATAAGTTTTACATGAAGTTCTGGAATATGGCCAACTGGAAAGAAATATGACCATTTCTTAACAGATTTACAGATTATGATTAAATTCGGCATGTACCGTGTACGACGGAAATGAGATTTTAAGATGAGAATGAAATTAGATTCAGGGAACATATAAAAGAAATAGGCAAAAATAATATAAAATCAAATTACGCTGCACATCTAACACACTCTCGACATACTTATACCAACTACGACGTAAATTTAAATGTAATACATAAAGCCCGAAAAGGAGAAAACTTGGATAGAATGGAGGAATTAGAAATATACAAATAAAGAGGAAATATATTTTTATTAAATGACCGGATGCCACACAATGACATCTACCAGTATATAATAAGTAATTTTTAACATTTTGAATTAGAATAAGATAGTCCTTGTACTATACAAAATAAATAAAATATCACTATAAGAAGAAACAATTTTATTCTCTTTTATTTAAAAAACAATTTTAAATTAAAATATAAAAACAGTGATATTAAGCATAAAAAATGGATAAAAATCCAATGTTGTTTAAGATGAGTTTTAGATGAAGTTCTGGAATATGCCCAATTAATGAAGGAACTTGACCGATTCTTAACCTTTTATGACGAAATTCAGCATTCACGATGGAAACGGGAATCTAAAATGTTTTTTACATACAGTTTTGGAAAATGGCCAATTAGGAAGGAACTTGGTGATTTCTTTAGCGATAATGATGAAATTCAGCATGCATGATAAAAATTCATTTCTATTTAAATCTCACATTTTTTTATCCCCAAGCATTTTTTTAATTAATTCGATTTTTGTCTAAATATTAAAGATAATTTTTAAATAGTACAAGTCCCATAAACTCTTGATCACAATACAGAAATTAATGAAAATATATTTTTGTAAATTATTTTGGCCTTTTATTTAAAAGTTAATCTCTTGTCATGAATGTTACTTAACTTATTTTAGATAAGTTGTGAAATTCAAACACATAAATTTAATTTACCGACGTTTATTTACATTGGTGATATGTCTACTTCCAAATGGTATCTTTTGCATTTTCAAATTAATAATTTAAAAAATAACGTAAAACGTATTTTTAGGTAACGTTCATGACAAAAAAATTAAAATAGCACAAAATATTATAAACAAAATGCAAAACACATCTGCTCACGCCAAATAACTTGTAATAACTATAAGGGAAATCGCTATCAAATTTTGAAGACAACATGAATTTTAGGTAGAAATAAATAATGCAATAAGCAACTCAATTAAATATTAAAACGAAATAAAAAACTGAAATCTCGGTTGAAAAGTAGGAAACAATTTTATGTACATATACAATTTTTTTGACTTTTTTTTTCATTTAATTCGTTCAACGGTTAGTGGTGCCATCTCTACCCAAGAACCAGGTACTAGCATTTTAACGCACCCCAACAAGCAGATGTTTACTTCAAGCTTTACTATGAGAGTTATGACCAATTTCCCTTATAGGTTATTATAATTTATTTGGCTCACGCCAATAAAAGAAAAAGAAATATGACTCAAAATTATATTTTAAATTATTTTTTTAAATTCATTATTTTACTTCAAAAAGCATGAAACTTGAAAACATTGAAATGTGAGATTTAAATGCAAATAACCCATATGTATATTATTCCGAAGCGTTCCTAGATATACGCTAGGAACGCTTTGGTAGTTCGATGAACCAATTTTTTTTTGTGTTTCTTCCAAAAGTTTCTTCTAACATATTAATAGCCATTATTTAAAAGCAATTTTAATATATAACGTGCTAAATGAATAAATGACATTCATTCTGTTAACAAACCGAATGAAACACGAAAATCGAATATAAATAAAAATGTTTAACCTAAAACCGATATTTTAATACAACAGAATAATGGCTATGAACACGTTTTTAGATTTTCATTCATACATTATAGATGTATTCGTTTTGTTTTAATATTACTAGCCATTGATATAATTATTATGGTTTTATTTTTTTTTTTTTAGAAAAACGGAAAGAAATATGTATTGTTTTCGCGCTGGTTGACCCAAAATAGAAAATTTCGACGTAACTATTCAATCAAAAATAATAAATAACATTTAGGCGATTTTGCCTATAAGTTAGGCGAATTTAAAAATTAAAATTTTGTTGAAAAATTAAAAACGATATCGGTATCGCCATCTAACACTTCACCGGTGCAGCTACGGTGGTAGTACGGTAGTACTATTGCCGTCTTACTTTGGTAAAAGTTATTCCTATCCGGATAGGAATGAAATTTTGCCCAAAGTAAGAGCCAAGAATAATTTTTTTTTTACGTTCAACAGGGCACCAAGCTATAAAATATAATTTATTATTTAGAATTTTAACAAATATATACAAATTATTGAATAAAGTATAATAATTCTTAATTAATGATAATTAAGGAAAAATTATAATTTATCGACAAATTGATAATAGTTATTTAATACCAACTCATAAAACTAAATACATATATTTACTCTAGTGATAAACACTACAACTAAATGAAGAAGAGAATTTTTCTACACCTACTTCACAATAGAATGAAAATATTCATTCCGGAATGAAAATGCACGGCAATGTTGTTGTAAAATTGCCAAAGTAAGACTACATATAAAGCCGCGTCTACACGGGGTGTTAAATGTACCCTTATGCGCGCATTTAGCGAATGTAAACGTCGTGTGGATGGTTTTCACAAGACGAATGTCATGCCCGCATAACCGCTTAAGGCGGCGCCAGACGATGCGAGAATTGACAAATATCGGTCGACCAACGTTAGAGCATATGATTTGTACAAATGTACATATGGTATACGTACCCTACACACGACATGTGCAATATTCGTCAAAAGTAAATTTAAGCGAATGTTTACCAAGTAAAATATCTTTCTGTTCATAATTTGAAATTACTTCAAATTTACATTAAAATGTGTGTTTGAATTTTTTCGATATTGAATTTCATCTCTTTTAACTTTTTGTATGGGCAAGGTAATTTCAGTAAATTTTTTACCAAAACAACAAAAATAAATTTTAAATTTCAATTAACAGCTTTTATTAAATAAATATAAAGGAAAGTTTTCTTATCTTATGTCTTGACAGAAACAAATCAATTTGCCTTCTTAATTATAATTTCATATACCCAATCGTATTTACGAATTTTTTGAAATTAATATGAAATGCACTAAATTTCTAAATAAATTAAAGCAAATCATGCCACACCATCTGGACGGCATCACCAGTATATCAACCAACGTTGTTGGTGGTCTCCTTTGATGTGTATTGATTTACCGCCTATTGAGCGAACGCCACATTGGTGATATGAAAACTATCCACACGACATGTCATACTATATACATATCACAAACATTTGTCATTTATCGCATCGTCTGGTGCCTACTTTACATTTGCTAAATAAGCGAATACGCCCGAGTAACCAAAAATGGTGATTACAAAATTTTAGACTAATTTGGCACAAAATGTAAGTTCCTTTTTGTCACAAAAAAACTTGACAATTTGGAACATATTTATGCGGGTATTTTGTGACAAAATGTACATTGATTTTTAAACCCAAAAAAAAAAAAATTTAGTCACCAATTTGTCACAAAATATAAGTTGCTTTTTATCACAAAAAACAGTTGACAATTTGGAACATATTTATGCGGGTATTTTGTGACAAAATGTACGTTGAATTTACCACTCAAAAAAAAAAGTTTAGTCACCAATTTGTCACAAAATGTAACTTCCTTTTTATCACAAAAAAAGTTGACAATTTGGAACATATTTATGCGGGAATTTTGTGACAAAATGTACGTTGAATTTACCACCCAAAAAAAAAAATTTAGTCACCAATTTGTCACAAAATGTAAGTTCCTTTTTGTCACAAAAAAAGTTGACAATTTGGAACATATTTATGCGGGTATTTTGTGACAAAACGTACATTGATTTTTCCACCCAAAAAATAAAAAATTTAGTCACCAATTTGTCACAAAATGTAAGTTCCTTTTTGTCACAAAAAAACTTGACAATTTGGAACATATTTATGCGGGTATTTCGTGACAAAATGTACGTTGAATTTACCATCCAAAAAAAAAATTTTAGTCACAAATTTGTCACAAAATGTAAGTTCCTTTTTGTCACAAAATAAGTTGACAATTTGGAACATATTTATGCGGGTATTTTGTGACAAAATGTACATTGATTTTTATACCCAAAAAAAAAAAAATTTAGTCACCAATTTGTCACAAAATATAAGTTCCTTTTTATCACAAAAAACAGTTGACAATTTGGAACATATTTATGCGGGTATTTTGTGACAAAATGTACGTTGAATTTACCATCCAAAAAAAAAAGTTTAGTCACCAATTTGTCACAAAATGTAACTTCCTTTTTATCACAAAAAAAGTTGACAATTTGGAACATATTTATGCGGGTATTTTGTGACAAAATGTACGTTGAATTTACCATCCAAAAAAAAAAATTTAGTCACAAATTTGTCACAAAATGTAAGTTCCTTTTTGTCACAAAATAAGTTGACAATTTGGAACATATTTATGCGGGTATTTTGTGACAAAACGTACATTGATTTTTCCACCCCAAAAAAAAAAAAAATTTAGTCACCAATTTGTCACAAAATGTAAGTTCCTTTTTGTCACAAAAAAAGTTGACAATTTGGAACATATTTATGCGGGTATTTTGTGACAAAATGTACGTTGAATTGACCACCCAAAAAAAAAATTTTAGTCACAAATTTGTCACAAAATGTAAGTTCCTTTTTGTCACAAAAAAAGTTGACAATTTGGAACATATTTATGCGGGTATTTTGTGACAAAATGTACGTTGAATTTACCACCCAAAAAAAAAGTTTAGTCACCAATTTGTCACAAAATGTAAGTTCCTTTTTGTCACAAAAAAACTTGACAATTTGGAACATATTTATGCGGGTATTTCGTGACAAAATGTACGTTGAATTTACCATCCAAAAAAAAAATTTTAGTCACAAATTTGTCACAAAATGTAAGTTCCTTTTTGTCACAAAATAAGTTGACAATTTGGAACATATTTATGCGGGTATTTTGTGACAAAATGTACATTGATTTTTATACCCAAAAAAAAAAAAATTTAGTCACCAATTTGTCACAAAATATAAGTTCCTTTTTATCACAAAAAACAGTTGACAATTTGGAACATATTTATGCGGGTATTTTGTGACAAAATGTACGTTGAATTTACCACCCAAAAAAAAAAGTTTAGTCACCAATTTGTCACAAAATGTAACTTCCTTTTTATCACAAAAAAAGTTGACAATTTGGAACATATTTATGCGGGTATTTTGTGACAAAATGTACGTTGAATTTACCATCCAAAAAAAAAAATTTTAGTCACAAATTTGTCACAAAATGTAAGTTCCTTTTTGTCACAAAAAAAGTTGACAATTTGGAACATATTTATGCGGGTATTTTGTGACAAAATGTACGTTGAATTTACCATCCAAAAAAAAAAATTTTAGTCACAAATTTGTCACAAAATGTAAGTTCCTTTTTGTCACAAAATAAGTTGACAATTTGGAACATATTTATGCGGGTATTTTGTGACAAAATGTACGTTGAATTTACCATCCAAAAAAAAAAATTTTAGTCACAAATTTGTCACAAAATGTAAGTTCCTTTTTGTCACAAAAAAAGTTGACAATTTGGAACATATTTATGCGGGTATTTTGTGACAAAATGTACGTTGAATTTACCATCCAAAAAAAAAAATTTTAGTCACAAATTTGTCACAAAATGTAAGTTCCTTTTTGTCACAAAATAAGTTGACAATTTGGAACATATTTATGCGGGTATTTCGTGACAAAATGTACATTGATTTTTATACCCAAAAAAAAAAATTTAGTCACCAATTTGTCACAAAATATAAGTTCCTTTTTATCACAAAAAACAGTTGACAATTTGGAACATATTTATGCGGGAATTTTGTGACAAAATGTACATTGATTTTTCCACCCAAAAAAAAAAAAATTTAGTCACCAATTTGTCACAAAATGTAAGTTCCTTTTTGTCACAAAAAAAGTTGACAATTTGGAACATATTTATGCGGGTATTTTGTGACAAAATGTACGTTGAATTTACCACCCAAAAAAAAAAATTTAGTCACCAATTTGTCACAAAATGTAAGTTCCTTTTTGTCACAAAAAAAGTTGACAATTTGGAACATATTTATGCGGGTATTTTGTGACAAAATGTACGTTGAATTTACCATCCAAAAAAAAAAATTTTAGTCACAAATTTGTCACAAAATGTAAGTTCCTTTTTGTCACAAAAAAAGTTGACAATTTGGAACATATTTATGCGGGTATTTTGTGACAAAATGTACGTTGAATTTACCATCCAAAAAAAAAAATTTTAGTCACAAATTTGTCACAAAATGTAAGTTCTTTTTTGTCACAAAAAAAGTTGACAATTTGGAACATATTTATGCGGGTATTTTGTGACAAAATGTACGTTGAATTTACCATCCAAAAAAAAAAATTTTAGTCACAAATTTGTCACAAAATGTAAGTTCCTTTTTGTCACAAAATAAGTTGACAATTTGGAACATATTTATGCGGGTATTTTGTGACAAAATGTACGTTGAATTTACCATCCAAAAAAAAAAATTTTAGTCACAAATTTGTCACAAAATGTAAGTTCCTTTTTGTCACAAAATAAGTTGACAATTTGGAACATATTTATGCGGGTATTTTGTGACAAAATGTACGTTGAATTTACCATCCAAAAAAAAAAATTTTAGTCACGAATTTGTCACAAAATATAAGTTCCTTTTTATCACAAAAAACAGTTGACAATTTGGAACATATTTATGCGGGTATTTTGTGACAAAACGTACATTGATTTTTCCACCCAAAAAAAAAAAATTAGTCACCAATTTGTCACAAAATGTAAGTTCCTTTTTGTCACAAAAAAAGTTGACAATTTGGAACATATTTATGCGGGTATTTTGTGACAAAATGTACATTGAATTTACCACCCAAAAAAAAAAAATTTAGTCAC
Organism: Tipula helvola; assembly: GCA_963556165.1. Classification (NCBI taxonomy): domain Eukaryota; kingdom Metazoa; phylum Arthropoda; class Insecta; order Diptera; family Tipulidae; genus Tipula; species Tipula helvola. Next base: position 290,084,420 of record OY744481.1, read on the forward strand.
CAATTTGTCACAAAATGTAAGTTCCTTTTTGTCACAAAAAAAGTTGACAATTTGGAACATATTTATGCGGGTATTTTGTGACAAAATGTACGTTGAATTTACCATCCAAAAAAAAAAATTTTAGTCACAAATTTGTCACAAAATGTAAGTTCCTTTTTGTCACAAAATAAGTTGACAATTTGGAACATATTTATGCGGGTATTTCGTGACAAAATGTACATTGATTTTTATACCCAAAAAAAAAAAATTTAGTCACCAATTTGTCACAAAATATAAGTTCCTTTTTATCACAAAAAACAGTTGACAATTTGGAACATATTTATGCGGGTATTTTGTGACAAAATGTACATTGATTTTTCCACCCCAAAAAAAAAAATTTAGTCACCAATTTGTCACAAAATGTAAGTTCCTTTTTATCACAAAATAAGTTGACAATTTGGAACTTATTTATGCGGGTATTTTGTGACAAAATGTACGTTGAATTTACCACCCAAAAAAAAAAGTTTAGTCACCAATTTGTCACAAAATGTAACTTCCTTTTTATCACAAAAAAAGTTGACAATTTGGAACATATTTATGCGGGAATTTTGTGACAAAATGTACGTTGAATTTACCACCCAAAAAAAAAAGTTTAGTCACCAATTTGTCACAAAATGTAACTTCCTTTTTATCACAAAAAAAGTTGACAATTTGGAACATATTTATGCGGGAATTTTGTGACAAAATGTACGTTGAATTTACCACCCAAAAAAAAAAATTTAGTCACCAATTTGTCACAAAATGTAAGTTCCTTTTTGTCACAAAATAAGTTGACAATTTGGAACATATTTATGCGGGTATTTTGTGACAAAACGTACATTGATTTTTCCACCCAAAAAAAAAAAATTTAGTCACCAATTTGTCACAAAATGTAAGCTCCTTTTTGTCACAAAAAAAGTTGACAATTTGGAACATATTTATGCGGGTATTTTGTGACAAAATGTACGTTGAATTTACCACCCAAAAAAAAAAATTTAGTCACCAATTTGTCACAAAATGTAAGTTCCTTTTTGTCACAAAAAAAGTTGACAATTTGGAACATATTTATGCGGGTATTTTGTGACAAAATGTACGTTGAATTTACCATCCAAAAAAAAAAATTTTAGTCACAAATTTGTCACAAAATGTAAGTTCCTTTTTGTCACAAAATAAGTTGACAATTTGGAACATATTTATGCGGGTATTTTGTGTAAAAACGTACATTGATTTTTCCACCCAAAAAAAAAAAAATTTAGTCACCAATTTGTCACAAAATGTAACTTCCTTTTTATCACAAAAAAAGTTGACAATTTGGAACATATTTATGCGGGAATTTTGTGACAAAATGTACGTTGAATTTACCACCCAAAAAAAAAATTTAGTGACCAATTTGTCACAAAATGTAACTTCCTTTTTGTCACAAAATAAGTTGACAATTTGGAACATATTTATGCGGGTATTTTGTGACAAAATGTACATTGATTTTTCCACCCCAAAAAAAAAAATTTAGTCACCAATTTGTCACAAAATGTAAGTTCCTTTTTATCACAAAATAAGTTGACAATTTGGAACTTATTTATGCGGGTATTTTGTGACAAAATGTACGTTGAATTTACCACCAAAAAAAAAAAAAATGTTAGTCAAAAATGTAAGTTCCTTTTTGTCACAAAATAAGGTGACAATTTGGAACATATTTATGCGGGTATTTTGTGACAAAATATATGTTAATTTTACTCTCAAAAAAAAAAAGATTTTGATCATTTTTGATTTAGTGAATTTATAATTCGCTAAGTCACTACGTTCTTGCCTCATACTTAATGTATGAAGTTGGAATTTTATTTTTGTAGTTTGTGTTTGGTCGTAGGCGTAGCTACCTGAGTACCTGATTAGTAGACCGAACTTTTTGTTTGTGCGAGCTTATCTGTACGAAACCAAACTACCACATAGAAAACTCAAGGAAAGTTTTAATTTTTTTAGAGTCGATACATTTTGTATTGAGGCTCGGCTCGGGTTAAAATACGGAGGGATTTAGATATTTCTACATTTTTGGTAGATATTTTTTTAAAAATAAATAACAATAAAAATATCAAATAAACCATACAATGGAGTATTTTTTACAAAATTATTTAAGTAGGGTCGTAAAAACTTTTCTTACGCATAATTGCATCAATAAACCAACAAATATCTACAAAATTGTTGATAATTAGGTGATACTTTTATCATAAAAGAACTGTCGAATTTGTGGTTATAATTTCAACAAATAGTTCATAATTAGTTCCACAGTTAAACCATCAATTATTCAGAAAATATCGAGAAATATTTGACTTTATTACCATAAAAAAACTGTCAAATTTGTGACTAAATTTTCAACAAATATTTCAAAAACATTCCACCAAAAACCGGCAAATTTGATTTACCAAATGTTCGTTTACGTGTGACAATCGGCGTCTTTTTCATTGTTTCATTGTTAAATCGTAAGGGAAAAAGTTAAGCTGGAATCTTAATAAAAATGAAAGGAAATCTGTGTGAATGCAAAACATAAATATTTTGCATTCACACAGGTCTAATAACCTGCTACGATCCTCGATAAATGGTCTACAAAAACAGAATTTTGCTTAGTGACCAGTAATCCTACATATTTAAACTGTTTCACTTTCTCGTACTGTGTGTCTCCTGAAATAACGTTTCCGATTAGCTGCCTTTTCGCTATTACCATACATTCCATACGTGGCTCCCTCTTTGAAGGCACCGAGAATTATTAAAATAATCTATCAATTCCATCTTACTTATTTAAAATTTCATAATCAGTTAAGGACCAAGTGGCACGCTAATTGCTCAAATTCTACAACTTTATCTGAAAATAATTAAAGAACCACATTTTCAATGTACATTTCGAATCATAATAATGGGTGGAAAATAACCAAGTTCCATTATAAATTCAACTACTACAGGACCTGACCTAAAAATATTTTAAGATCCCTATTTTCATCAGTCATGTCGAATTTCACCGTAATCGCTTAAGAAATAGCTCCGTCCTAATTGGCCATATTCCAGGACCTCGCAGAAAACTTTATTATAATCCGAGTTCCATTCCAGCCTAGTTTCATTCTAACTTGCTATGTTCCAGAATTTTGTCCCATTTTGTCTTAACCATTTGAGTCATATCGAAGTTCCATCCTAATCGGCCAAACTCCAGAACTTCATTTGAAAAATCAATAAAGAATCGCATTTCCATTCCACATATTGAATTTCATCAAAATCGGTTAATAGGTAAGCAGCGAAGTTCCATCATAATTGGCCATATCCCAGAACTTCATTAAAAAATCATTTAAGAATCTCTCTTCCATCCCACATTTTGAATTTCATCAAAATCGGTTAAGATGCAGCCAAGTTTCATCCTAGTTGGCCAAATACCGGAACTTCACAAAAAGTATCTTTAGAATCCCATTTACATCGTAATTGTCGAATTTCGTCATAATCGGTTCAGTAATAACCAAGTTCCATCCTAATTGGCCGTATCCGAAAAGTTCACCTAAAAACCATTTTAAAATCCCATTTTCATTGCAACTGACGAATTTTATCTATTCCGTTAAAAATAGCCAGTTCCTAATTGGCCATATTCCAGAATTTCATTTCCATCTTATTGTCGGATTTCATCAAAAATCGGTTAAGAAATAGCCAAATCCCATCCTAATTGGCCATATCCCAAAACTTCATTAAAGATCATTTAAGAATTCTTTTTCCATTCTGCAGGTCGAATTTTATCAAAATTGGTTACGAAATTCCCAAGAACATTTATACCGTAAATATCGAATTTCATTTTAATCGTTTGAGTTATATCCAAGTTCCAACCAAATTGGCCAAATTCAAGACCTCATCAAAAATCATTTAAAAACCCCATTTCCATCCCACATATGGAATTTTATTAAAATCGAAACTTAAACATATGTAATTATTAGCTGCGCAAGGCCGCTTCGCGCCCGCGAGGCTAGTGAGCGCTGGCGCGCTCAACTGGGTTGGCACTTTGCGCTACTAAAGCGCTTCGCGCTGCAACGCTGGATAAATTAGTTTAAACAACTTTGGCTATGAAGCCACATATATTATATTCGGGGACATTTTACTACAAAAACAATGAATTAAGATACATTTTAAATAGTTAAAATAAGATTCAATATATTTCAGTTAATTATCACAATAAAATTTCATTTATTTAATTAAAAACTAATTATGTATTTAATTACATACACTATTGGGGGAGGGAAGGGTTTAGAAATATATTTAATAGAAAGCCTCTTAATAAGAGCACCAGGAGTAAGTAGGTAAAGTTGCCAGCTGAAGTTAAGAAATAAGCAGGCAACGTAAAGTTGGCCATGGGCGCAAACACGCCGCGAAGGTCCACACCGCCCACCATTCAACGTTTGGCTTTTGTCTTGTTGTTGGTCAGAGCGAAACACACTCGTACGGTAAGCTGGAGACGTTTGGTCTGACATGGAACATCAGAAAGGATCAAAAAGATGCTAGAAATTGTCACTTTTTCTCCAGTCGCGCAGCCGGTTAGAACTGGTATATCCAAGTTCCAAAGTTGAAATATTGCATATGGCAGTGTTGGCATTGGAAATGTTAAACAGCAGTTTAAAAGTGGAATGGGCTGTTCTACCACCATCTAGAAGAATGGTCGCTATGCTGGACGAAGCTACGGCAATCGATATGTGACCATCGGATCTTAGTTTAGCTAGGACTAAATTAATTAGGAATGTCTTTACTTGTAGGTGGGTTCCGTTACAGAGATTTGGTGGGTTTCGGTTCAGGAGCAGGATGATAGGTGTCTCGATTTTCAAGACTCGAGTTTACAAATTCGACAGGATATAGAATTGTTCCTTGAGGATCAACGACTGTATCGATAGTGCTTCAAATTTGCCTAGGATGTACTCATTAATGTGGTTCACTGCTTGGCTGGTCGATGCCAAGATCGCTCTTTCTCTGAACCAGGACAGCGGTTTTTCTGAAAGATCTCCGATGCTGGGATGTGGGGATTCTACTAATTGCTTTAGGTCATTTATTATTGTCGACGGATACTTTACGTTCTGTAAGTGACCAGGTCACCATTTCCTAGTGGTACATCACCATTTCCTAGTTTCAGCAGAGTGTTGGAAAATTCGATCAAGTTGTTGTCGCCACAGAGAACGCCACGCATATTTACCGAGAGGGACACTTCACTACTTCCGACCATATGTAGGACCGTTTCAGACACGCATTAAACTCGTCAGCACGCGTGAGCAGCGCTTCCGCAGGTGTCGTGTGAGAGTGTGAGATATTGTTCTCTAATCCTACACAATAAGAGCACATTTTTGGAGCAATTTAGCGGTGGCACTCTGTTTTGAAATATTGCATATGGCAGTGTTGGCATTGGAAATGTTAAACAGCAGTTTAAAAGTGGAATGGGCTGTTCTACCACCATCTAGAAGAATGGTCGTTATGCTGGACGAAGCTACGGCAATCGCGATGTGACCATCGGATCTTAGTTTAGCTAGGACTAAATTAATTAGGAATGTCTTTCCTGTACCTCCAGGTACATTTAGGAAAAATAATTTATCTAGGAAGAATTATTCTGATTCGCTGTTGATTACAATCTGTAACATGGCCGATCTATCATACGATGTCTTGCGGACGAATGCCATATCTAGAATATTTGAATCAGTATCGTCTATTCAAACCGAAATCCTCTACATTTTTAATCGCAAGCGCTTTCACAATTTTATTCAGTACCTCTAATACCAAATCAAAGATATGTCGCTGAAATCAAAGGAATAATCGAAACGCTCCGTCCGAATGCGATGCAATACGTATTCTGACATGCTCTGTGTGCTATCCATTGATGGTCGGCATATACCGTTTTTTATTAAAGGTTTACTTATGAAGGAAGCCATTTGAAATCAATTGTCATAAGACTTTTTATTTTTGGCAAACTCTTTGGATAAATGATGATGACCAGAAGGCAATGAAAACAGAGGCTCTGGAGGCTGGAGAATTTCAGGCAGTTTAACTTTTCCGGTTTGGCAACAAAGGCCCTTTGGTTCGCCCTTCCATTTGAATGCACGGCAGTATTGACACCCGACAGTCATGGGACCACCCAAACTCACCGACTTATCGTTACGATACTCTATATTAGGGGTATAGAAAAGTCAGAATATTCTTTAATGCGCCAATCAGTGAAAGTTCCGGGCTTTGCACGGGGACTTTTCTTTGTGAAGCGCGCTGCTCTCTTATAGGTTCGCTCTTTTTGTAAAGAGAGGAGAGCTTCTCTTACCTCATTGGTTTCACCTTAAGTACTCGGCTTCACTCTCTTTGCAAGGACAGGCGAGTTCTTTTTTGCCAAGTGGCGATGTTCTATTTGCAAGCTATCCTCATTTCGTCTTCGGATGCGGGCTCTTTCATTCGCAGTATTCTTTCGACTAAGTGAAGATTTTCTCTTGGGCATTGTTAAAATTATCTAATAAACCCGTTTAAAGGAAAATTAAGAAAAAAAAAAAAAAAATCTAACTACTAAGTTTACCTACCAATAAGGTCAATCAGCTGAAATTTTAGAAGTTGTTTCGTCTTAACACAAATACAAAAAGATGCACATAAAAGAACAAACTGACAAACCCGTTTAAAAAGAAAAAAAAAAAACGCAAATTAATTAATTTCTATATCGATACCTTACAGCACATAATTGTCCATATTTTGAAAGTCCACAAGAATGTCTCTAAATTCGAAACTACATATTTGAAATGTTCAATCAATGCCTAGGAAATAGTGCTATATAAATGATTATAGTACAAAATAACAGAACCATAAATGATAAAGAATGCCTTGTAAAAATGGGCTTAGCACTTGTGTGCTCTTAGGGCCTATCCACACGAATATTTTTAACAACACCGTAACAACAGCATTCTGTATTCACACTGTTGTTATTCTTCTTTATGCATGTGTAAATTTACTTCATTTTTGGATTGCTTTGTTCAAGGTACAAACTATAAGGAGACAAACAATTATGTCATTTTGTGCGTTAAACAATAGAAAAACAGGTGCCAATGCATATTCAATTTTTTTATTTATTTAATTTTATATTTGTATTAGTGTGTAACAACACGAAAATACCAGAAATTTCATAATGCAAAAGTGCATTACAAATCCCCACCAAAAATTTAGGTTTGTAGGCAGAGAGGTAAAGAAACGAGGGTGAATACGGTTGCTAAAAATACTGGTGTGGATAGGCCCTAAGGTATCGATATATTACTATTAACGTTTACTTACGATTTCCGAATAAGTCAGTCAAATCAAATTGAAAATCGTATGGTTCCGTTTCAGTTAAGAAAGTAAAATGCGTCTTAAATAAAAAAAGTAACAATAAGAACTTCTAACGATTACTTAAAAAAAAATCATCAAACTGAATTGAAAATTATCGCCCCTCTTTCACTTTTGGGTCCTACTCTAAACCAAGTTTTTATTGTGCCGATTAATTTGCAATATTAAAACTTCATTTACACTCACGTCACAAAAAGGATATAATAAGAATTAAATATGTTTATGGATTTATTGCCGTTCGATTAAAAAACATTATTATTATTTCAATAATTTTGCACAATGCCAAATTATTTTTTTTGTTTGACAAACGAATTTTATTTTCATAATTCAGTTATTTTCCATTTTCTTCAAATTCGTTTTTATTTCTATTTATGTTTTTCTAATAAGAATGTTATTCGAAAACGACATTGTTTTCTCTCAATTCAAATGTATTTAAATTTCCTATAGGAATTTAACGTCATCAAGAGGAAAACATAAAATTTTTAGTTGTTGTTGTTGTAATTTCATTTTTTCCTCGATTTGTCATACATTTTTATGTAATACTTAGCCCCCTGACGCCCGATCAATATGAAACTTAGCCTATAACCTGGCCGAGAAAATTATCTATCCATTAGTATAAAACGCATTACATTCGGTTCAGGGATTTTAAAGTTTATTGTAAACATCCAAACAAACAGGCAAATTATTTTTCTGATTTATATATGTATATTGTTGGACAGCGAATCGAAGTTGTACTATAACATAATTATAGCACATTGTGAATAGCCATGCCTTGCGGCAGGGTCCAAAACTAATCTATCTGAGGGCTGTCAAACAGATGGTACACTCGTTTTTCTGTTTCCTTTATAAAATAAATAGAATTATTATATTCGGTGAATATTAAAAACATCGTAGTTTTTATTTATCTTGTTTACCCATCATCGAACGCGGTAACAATTGGCGACGAGGATAACGGTCATATATTTTATAAATCAATTTCATTAGTGTTAATAAAAAAAAAAAATTAACATCGAAATGACCGAAATGGAAAATTTGGTGCTCGCGTTGACGGAGTTAGTAAAAAAACTTGGTGCACTTGAGAATACACCAAGTAGTGTACAACGAATGTAAAGCCTTGCCAACAGCATGCAGGTTTTTCGTTACGAACCAGACGAGGGACACACATTCGAGGTATGGTATCGACGATACGAGGAAATATTCCAAGAAGACGCCAAATCCCTCAACGATGCAGAAAGAATCCGATTGATCATGACAGATTCAAAGATATGCTGCTTCCGAAATCTCCGAAAGATTTTTCATTTGTTGAAGTCGTGAAGAAATTGAAAGACGTTTTTGGACGACAAGAATCGTTGTTCAATACTCGGTACAAGTGTCTTCAAGCCACAAAGAGTGGGAATACAGATTTTGTCACATATGCAGCACAAGTAAACCGTCAATGTGAAGAATTTAAGTTGAAAGAGCTAGACGATAATCAATTTAAATGTCTGATAATCAATTTAAATGGCTTGATGTTTTAGGCATAGATTGGATCGAGCGTTTTGGTATTTGGGACCGTTCGATAAACCAAATATGCAATGTCATCCATGCGACAAAATCAGACCATGATGTTTTCATTACGGAATTGAAAAATGAATCACAAATCATATTCAGCGAAACACCAGGGAAGTGTTTAAAGGCTAAAGCGGTTATCCACATAAAGCCAGACGTCCGTCCTATATACCGACCGAAGCGGCCGGTGTCATTCGCTGCATTGGAAGGAGTTGAATGCGAACTTGATCGTCTTCAAAAACTCGACATCATTTCGCCTATTGAGTACTCAGATTGGGCAGCACCCATCGTCGCGGTCAAACGCCCCAACGGTCGCATACGCATATGCGCCGACTACTCAACTGGACTAAATTCATGCATAGAGACAAATGCATATCCACTTCCAAGTCCAGAAGAAATAACTAATCAAATTGAGGGAATCATCGATGTATTACCCATTACTCGAAAAATTATTGAAACTGAAACGAAGCGCGACCAAACTCTTAGAGTAATCGTTCAGTATCTGAATTCAGAATGGCCGATTTCGAAAGCGGAAATTCCGGACGACGACGAACTGGCGCAGTTTTATAACCGACGGGGATCACTATCGTTTGCATCAGGTTGTGTTATGTTTGGCGACAGACTCGTCATTCCGCAACGATACCGAAAACTGATGTTACGACAATTACACAAAGCACATTTGGGTACTGAGGCAATGAAAATACTCTCCCGAGCCTATGTGTATTGGCTTAAAATTGATTACGACATCACAGACCTCGCGCGATCCTGCAGTAAATGCGCCGAGAACGCCAAATCACCCGTGAAGACTCTTCTGCAATCGTGGCCACGAGCAATCCGTCCTATGGAACGAGTTCATACCGACATCGCCGGACCAATTGACGGAAAGTGGTATCTGGTCACTGTTGATTCATATTCAATGTTTCCCGATGTACAAGTATGCACTAACATCACGTCAACGACTTGCATCGAGAAGATGAGTGAATTTTTTTCACATAACGGCAATCCAGAAACATTAGTAACCGATAACGGGACTCAATTCGTCAGTAAACAATTCAGTGATTTCTGTCGTGCTCGAGGAATTAATCACATCTTAACGCCGCCCTACCACCCAATGTCAAACGGGCGAGCCGAGCGATTTGTCGACACACTAAAGAGAGCCTTGAATAAAGCAAAGGGGGAGGGGACAAACAAGGAAGTACTCACCAAATTCCTCCATGCATATCGATCAACACCAAACCGAAACACACAAAATACTAAGTCACCAGCAGAACTATTTTTGGGTCGTCCGATTAGAATGGAACTCGATTTGTTGAAACCTACGCCAGAACACGGCACCGATCGCGATATTCAACAAGAGCAATAATTTAATCGACACCACGGAGCCCGATATCGTAGTTTCTCTCCAGGCGACAATGTCTACGCAAAAGTGTACCGCCACAATGAACAATTTTGGGAATGCGGTGTCATCGAAAAATAGATTGGTCGTGTAATTTATTCAGTACGTCTTATTGACACGAATCGCTCGTCACGGTATTCTGCCAATCAGTTAAGACATCGCTACACCGAGAATAATCATACCGGATCCGATCAGTTACCATTAGATTTGATTATGGCATCTGATCCGAAATCAGCAGTTGATGTTGAGACACCATCGAACACAACGGATAATTCATCAGTCGATATACGCAGCAATATCACGGAACTTCAGGATTCTTTACAAAATATTCAGGATTCTTTACAAAATAGGTCACCACGGAACAATACTGCGGATACTCGACCACAACGACAACGACACCCACCTGCTCGTTTAGCAGAATACGTTTGCGAATAAGGGGGGAAGATGTTGGACAGCGAATCGAAGTTGTACTATAATATAATTATAGCACATTGTGAATAGCCATGCCTTGCGGCAGGGTTCAAAACTAATCTATCTGAGAGCTGTCAAACAGATGGTACACTCGTTTTTCTGTTTCCTTTATAAAATAAATAGAATTATTATATTCGGTGAATATTAAAAACATCGTAGTTTTTATTTATCTTGTTTACCCATCATCGAACGCGGTAACATATATGAACAGTAGAACAAAAACCTTAAACTAATGGAACTAAGTTCCACAACTTCCATTAAATATGGAGAAAAATAGAACGATCTTGGAACTGTCAAATTCAATTCCATTTTGTTGTACTTGGGTCGCCACGTAGGTTCTTAATTAAAATTATCTTGAATAAACGTTGAAGATTATGTTTAAAATTAAAACTACTATTTAACATATCTGGTTTAAATTAAATAAGCCATTGACCATTTACTATCCAAAAAAAATTACAACTAAAAATGAAGTGATTTTTCGTATTTTATGAGGTTAAGTCGGTTGTTTTAAAAATTGATTACTAAGCGATTTTTGTATTTAATAAAAGAAAGTAAAGAGAACGTTGGAAAGTTGCCTCGAACAACATAAATTTTAAAATAAGTTGGATAGTTTAGTTAGAAAATCAGAAAATAGGAAAATATCGTAAATTATCATTATTACGTTAAACTTCATATCGTGGCATTTTTTATTCAATTTATCTCAATTTTATTATAGCTGTTTTTAGCAAAACTTCTTATAAAAAAACGTAAATAAACATTTTTGTACACAGACTAGCGAAACTAGTGAGAGGTATATGAACTAATTTCACAATCTATAGATCATGTTTTCCGAAAGAGGTAGCACGATTGTTTGAAAAGTACAGAGCGTTTTCCGAAAGAGGCAGCACGGTCAAAAAAGAAGTACAGAGCGTTTGCCACTAGATGTCACTACACAATCAAAAAATTTTACTGACTTTTTTCAAAAAGGGACAGTCAACATCAATTTATTTATCACGTACTAATAATAGTCACTTTATAGGTCAACGGTTTATTTTATAAACAAAAACTTATTATTGAAAATTTTTAATATAATCTACAGCATTATATCAAGATTAAATTAATTCATTTTATTAAAGATGTTTTTAATGAAACTACAAGAAAAATGTACACAAAAATTATTGTACACTATAACTGGCGATCAAATAAATTATAATACCTATAAATGTCTTCGCTGTCAAAAAACGGCGGTAGATAGATTAAATCTAAAGGCAAGTTTACTATGGAAAAGTATAGTTATGTCCTTTATAGGTATTATAATTTATTTGCTTGCGATCCATGTGTAAATATATGTTAAGTTGAAGAACTACAACACGATCTTGTTAATGTTTTTTTTACACTAGATGGCAATAGCATATCAGCATCATTTGGGGTGCGATTATGTAAGCATTACGAGACACAACGCGATTATGTGTAAGACATTACATGTTCTCGTAATTGCGACTCGTTGTTGTTGTTTTATTCGTACAACCTTTTAAGTACGACAGTTAATGAGGCAACTCATATTCATTAAAAAGATTCTTTTTAAAGAGAATTTTTCAACATATCTCAAATTCTCGAAACTCATAACTCGTATCGAGAGATATGTACATAATCGCACCCTTGATTTAAATTTAATAAAAGGTTTAATATTTAAATTTGCGAGTAAATAAATATTATTTTAATTAGCCTTACTTAAATATTAAACACAATAAAATGTTATGTGTAATTTAAGTCGGTTATTCTGTATTAAAATCACAGATGGCATTGTGTTGAAAACGTTTAAATTATTTATATCTCAATAAACGAAACATTTAAATTATTTATATCTCAATAAAAAGACAGTTAACTACAAAAATTAAACTGTCAAAATTGTATTTACAATAAGGACGTGTGAACATTAAATATTTATAATAAAATTTCGTTAATTCCTTTACGTCCTCCTTACATGTTGTAGTGAAACTCAATAACTATATTATTAAATTTCATCATATTCGGTCAAGAAATAGCCAGTTCCATTATTACTCGCCATATTCCAGAACTTTATCGAACAACCATTCTAGAATCAAATTTCCATCGCCCATGCCAAATTTCATCATAATCGGTCAAGAAACAGCCAAGTTCCATTTTAATTCGCCACATTCCAGAACTTTATCAAAATATCATTTTAGAATCCCATTTCCAACGCTCATATCAAATTTCATCATAATCGGTCAAGAAACAGCGAATTTCCATCTTAATTAGCCAAATTCCAGAACTTTGTCAAAAAATTATTTTAGAATCCCATTTCTATCGCCGATGTCAAATTGTACCATAATCGGTCAAGAATCAGCGAAGTTCCATCTTAACTGGATATATTCCAGAACTTTTTCCAAAAAACATTTTAGAATCCCATTTATACCGCTCATGTCAAATTTCATCGTAATCGGTTAAGAAATAGCCAAAATAATTTGATACGCATAAATCATTTAATTAATTTTCATTAAAAACAAAAGTTGTTACAATTTGAATTAAGAAATTTTCGCCTAAATGTCATATTATTTTGTTGGTTTACGTCTAATTTAAAACTTCGCACCTGTACTATAGCGTGTGAAGTTTGTGTTAATTGATCCTTTTTTTTTTAAATTCCAATTTAGGTCTAACTTCACTTGAATTTATGTTAACGTTGTCTATTTTGATATTTATGTAACAAAAACATAAATTTTAATCAATTTGCAGCCTAAATTGTATGTAAAATAAACCTTATATTTTAATTACATATTAAGTGTATTGCTTTGGTAAAAAAGGTTTAGATTTAGGTTTGGATTTAAAATTTCAGAAAGCAACCCGCAAAGATTTATTTTTGAATTTAACTTTTGTTTGATGTGTTTCGTATGAAACAAATTCTAGTGGTAGGTATTGAAACTAAAAATCGGATTTGATTTAAGTAAACTCAAAAAATGATTGGATTTATCTGAATCTTTTTTGGATTTATTTAATGCAATACACTTATTAGTGTTTGCCTGAATTTAAGGATTTATTTAATAATTAACATTATGTTTATGTATTTCGTTTAATTTAGGATTTTTTTTATAAAATCAATCGTTATTTTAAAGAAAACAGCATAAATTAGGGCTCGTCACGAACTTGTGTATTTGCGTATTTCGTAACTTCGGAAATTTGACGTTTTTTCTGATTGGTTCAAATTGCTTCCCCTAAATAAGCAAGAAACGTCCGAATAATATTAAAAAACATATTAAAAATAATTTAGAAATAGAGGTTTATTTTATTAGTAGTGCCTACATTTATATGTAAATATTTATGTGATTTTTATTTTGATCCAACTAATTTATTTTTATTTATTCAAAATCACAGGTAATCACAATTATCACAATACGCTGAAGAAAAGTAGCCTGTGAGCGTGTTTATTTTTGACGTTTCTTGCTTATTTAGGGGAAACAATTTAAACCAACCAGAAGAAATGTCAAATTTACGAAATACGCAAGCTCGTGACGAGCCCTATTATTTTTAATGAATTTTTCAACTTAATGTCCACGTTTCCACTAATTTTAATTTTAAAATAAAGTTTTTTGCAAAAAAATTCTGAAAATTCATAATTTTTTTGACGTATTTTAAGGAAAAGTGAAATTGGGCCCGATTCTGGGACGATAAAATTCATGTTATGTTATTTTATTTCCCCGCTTCTTATATGAATTTGTATTGAAAAACAAAAATAACATAACATAACATAAAATTTTGGAAGGCAGAATCGGGCCTATTAGTTTTTTCATTGTATGCATACTATCCACCATATGTTGTATCTCTATATTGTTATTATTTGCTCTTTAATAGACCTTTTTCCTCCAAAAATTTTGACAGTAAATTCATCGAAGCAGCGCCGGCTCCAGACATTTGAGCGCCCTATGCGAGAATTGTTGGAGCGCCCCTGTTATTTTTTTTTAATTGAAAAAAAAAAATGAATTATGAAATTGGGAGTTTAGTAAGAAAATAAGAAATCAAATTTAGAGCAAGTTGCAATCCGACATTTTATTGGAAATATGTAGTTTTAAAACTGCAAAGGCTCGAAAGAAGGAGTATCTACGAGTAAGGAGTAAGGATGTTAAAGTATAGGGAATTGGTTAGAAGGAGGTTAGATAAATTTGAGATTAATAGTAGACAGTATAATTTTATTTTGTTGTTTTTGGTTAATAATAATATGCAAGGGCAATAAGAATCAAATATTATAGGAATTCATAAATATTTTATTTAATAAAAATATTTGTAAGGAATAATTGTATTTATTCGTATTAATATATTTTATTGTATTTATAGGTACAGGTTTTTGCATCAAGAATATATTATGTACATGTTAAATTAATAATGACAGTCACTAAACACAGTTTTCTTTTAAAAATCTACTTTTCGCGCTTTCTTGCTAGCGAAAGATTTTAGTACTTCGTAGAAATTGATACTTTGGGCTACATCATTTTCGATATACTTGATCTCAAATATGTTTTAATTAATTTTAATTTTCAAAAGCTTCATTCACCACTGGCCACCTAAACAGGTGTAGTTAATAACATTCTTAAACTAACCAATTCAATTTTACTTTTTCTAATGAAATTAAGATGAATTTGGTGCAACTGAAGGTATGTAATATTTTCGAACGGCCCTGTTATTTAATTAATTTTACATAATGTAAGCCAATGAACGGTTTTTGCTTTAGTCATTATAACTAATAAAAGCAGCCTAAATGGGATCTTTTACATTCAATAGAATATTGGATTTCTCCTAAGATGTTTTTTTGAAAAAAAAAAAAAAAAAAAAAAGCTTTTCTGAAAAGGCATTTAGGCGATTAAGTGACCATCATATACATAAAATATATACGTATACTGCAAATTTGGGATTTTATTTTGGGAGTATTTTACAGCACAGGCATAAATTATTTAATTCTTATTGTAGAAACCCCTTCTCGAAATTTATCAGAATCTCTTATAATTTACTGATATCTCCAGAATTGTTCGAATATTAAAAAAAAGTTACCTTTTAAAGCGTTCAGTTAAAAACACAATATTATTTACCCAAATTTACCACAGTTAAAAGCATCTAAATTTTTGTCGATTTCTCTTTATCACTCATTTGTATCGCAACCACCCTATATATTTCACAAAACTGTCAAAAAGAAGCATGCGCGCGCTCAATTCTCTGACAAAAACTTATTTTCTCAACGAGAAAAGCACAAAAAAAAAATCAAAGCAAAACAACCCTATAATAAAAAAAAGTTTCCTATTCTTATTATAACGATTTTTTAAGGGGTGATTATTCTGTTATACTTCATACAAATTCTCATCATTTTGTTATACAGTTTTTCTTCTTCGTTTTTTCATGTCTTTTGTACACATTATCAATGGCGTCTATTCTTATCAATTTATTATGAAAAACTAAAAATAAAATTTAAAAAAAAACCATAATAAATAAATATAATTTAATAAAATAAATTAAATAATTTAGTGTCGGGTTTTTAAATTGTATTTACGAATAAATAAATTTATAAAGTGTGTTTTTGTTTCGGGCGTGCGGGTGTGTGTGTTATTCGTGCTAAACGCATAATCAAATATATAACATCACATTAAAAAAAATAAAAATTCAAAATCATGTGAAAATAATTTCTAAATTAAATTAAAAATTGACAGTGGTGGTAAAATCGTGAAAATCGTGAATTTTATTATTATTATTATTATTTTTTCGGTGTGCTTATAGTAGTAGTAACATTTTGTGGATTGTACGTATCGAGAAAAATAAAACCGGATTAACCCAAGAAAATTATTTTACACTACTGTTATTATTTTTTTATTTATTTGATAAACATAACAAATAAATTATTATCAGTAAAACTTTGGTTTATCGTGTATATTGTACTTAGCAAGTGTGCCAAAATGACTTGGAAAATTATTTAATCAAATAGTTTTGTGTATAACCTAAAAAAAAATAATTAGTTTAAATGTGCATGTGTGTTTGTGTGTGAAAAAAATAAATAAATTAAAAATTTTACGGTGAATTATTCAAAGCTTTTTTGATATATTGTGGTTTTATTTTTATTTATACATAATTTATTTTTTTTTTTTTTTGCTAAAATAAATAAGGTTTTTTTATTGGTCTGGTGCTTGGCCAAAGTGTTGTGTACAAAAAAAAAAGTGTCATTATAGTGAAGCGCAAAAAGTGAAGGGTTTTTGGTTTAATAATAATTTATCTTGTGTCATATTTTAAATTATAAAATAGTGTTTTTTAAATTAAATATATAAAAAATTAAACGTGTAGTGAAAATCAATAAACATGGGGATTTGATTTTTGCAAAAAAAAAAAAAATATTTATAAAGTGAAAATCACATGTAAGTACATCTGATTATTTTCCATTATTTTATTTATATTCATTAAAATATAAATTTACTGGTGCGTACAAAATTTTACATTAAATAACAAAAAATTCATTTTCAAATGTAAATACGTATAAATTTGAAATCTCAAATCAATTCACAAAAAATAATATTTAAAATGTAAAAAATTCTCATGGGGATACACATTTAATTTATACATACTCGTATATACATATATCAATTTTGTACATAATATACACATCTCCGTAACCGTATTACATACAAACTCGCATATGAGAGAGAAAAATCCTATAATACAATTTAAATAATATGATTTGAGCTGGAATAATTAATAAGTCGATCCTTTAAAATGTTGAATTTCCCTTACGACAAAAATGGGAAAATTAAATATTTTCCATACTGTGGTTAAATGCTAAAACAATTGTATGCTAAACAAATTTTTTTGTTGTTTTAATTTCTTGTTTGATTTATTTAACAAAACAAAATAATCATTAAATATAAATCAAAAAGTTTTGTTGGCACAAGAAATATTATGAAAAATAATAATAATTTGAATATATTACGTTATTTGCATGAGCAATTCAATATAAATACATAAATACTACATCATACTTATGTATGTTGTATATTCGGTTAGGTCATGGATCCATAATAATATTTTATTTCACCACCTCAATGAAATTTATATGATTATTATTTTTAATATTAATAAAATAAAATATATAAAATCACAAATAATAATTTCTCGGGAATTATTTATTAAATAAAAAATAAAAATCCGATCTATTATAGATATTATTATTATTATAGGGAAAAGCTTTTAATAACCATAATATTTTTGGTTATTGTGTTAAAAGGCAATATAGCACAAACATACAAAACTAGATTTTAACATTTTTATTAATTTACAAAACAATTAATTTTTCGACCACACTAATAATACCACAAAATAATAGATAAATTATTATATCTGAATTGATAATCAGTTAACGGATTTATATTTATAAAATCGACATACCAAATTTAACGAGTCAGTTATTATCTATGTTGTTCGTGTTATTTATGCTTATTTTTGAGAATTGGGTCATCATATCATCAAATAACTGCTGCAGTTTTATATATGTACATACTTATATGCCTTCCTTTCGGAAACGATGTTTTGTTTTTGTATAGTGCACAAATTGAGCTCGTTTTTCTCTAATATTTTCTCTGAACAATAAAAAAATAAAAAAATCTGTGTGATAAGGATAACACTTCCATTAACACTGTTTTATGAGTTCCACCCTTTTTAGAAATAAGGTTTTATGTTTTAACATAAATATTATGTTGCGAGCGACAACAGTTTGGATTTCATGCATGATGGGACATTTGCAACAATATACGGTCGTTAGAGCATCGAGATTATTTTTATATCGATACAAGATATATACTCGTGTACAGGGAGAAGTTATACATTTTATTGATTTCGCACATCTTAACGAAATACCTTGATACTTGGAATTTAATGATGGTTAATGCGAAATTGCTTATCAGACGGTTAGTCAATGGTTACAAGTCATATTCTATAAAACAAAAAAAAAAATATAAATAATGTTTCTTTTACATTGCACATAGAAGCAATACAAATGTAAAACCATAAATGAAAAGTGACAATTGAAAAGGGCAAACGTATTTTGAAAATTTTAATTTGCAATTTCACACAATGAGAAATTTAATTTGCGTAATGTTTTTAAATAAATGTGTAAATATTCCAATTGTGGATCGCAATTAAAATTTAAGGATTTTATGGTTTCTACTTTCTAGTGTAGACAATTGTTGTGTTTTTTTGTCGAATTTGAGTAATCTGTTGTACGTTGTACCTAATGGCATTGTTATAGGCAAATCTCAAGGTAGTTATATTGGATGCTTAAATGAAAACTATAAGTTTCGTGATATTCCATTACTTTATTATTTTTATTTATAATTTAATTTATATGATTTTATTTTAAATTCTTTATTTCTTTATTATTTTATATATTTTATTTATTTATTAGTCTCTATAATGTTTTTTTTTTAAGATACGGAACAGAACTGACTAATTATTTTTTGTAACGTTTAAAATTTTAATTATTATATTTTTTCTTTTCAATTCCAAACCAATGCAGGGCTATACAACACCTACCCCACAAAAATAAATAATCTTAAGCGCTTTGCCCATAGAAAAACGAAAAATTTGACAATTTTTAGCATCTTTTCGTTTTGCCTTGCCCATTACTAAACCGAAAAACTATTTTCGTTTGAAATTTCAGTATCAAAACTTGTATGTTTGTATCTCTGAGTTAATTTTCTTTTAATTTATTGAAAAAGAAATCGGACTTCTCAGAATAATATTAAAAATGAAAAGAAAATGCTTTTGTGTTCAGTGTGTGAAGTTGGTATTTCATTCATTTTTTTAGCTGACATTACAAAATTATAACAGAAAAAAACAACGGGCGAGTTCACACTCAACTCGCAAAAGAATTATGTGAAAACCTGCAACTATTGAATCATTTCAAGTCTTTTCGATAGGCCTGAGAACTGTTCGCTCAGTATTTAAATTACGATACAATTTTTGGTTAAAAAGTCAATAAGTTGTTCTATTTTGGATTTGGAGGAAAGGTTGCCGACCCTCATTGTTTAATTGAAAATTGAAATTTATAACCGACTATATTTCAGTATAGCGATGTCTTGGTGAGCTTGAGCAAAGTACAGGGGCCTTACTATGCAATTCGACGACTATTTTCGACGGCTATCGTTTTTTATTAGCGAGTACAAGAAGAAAAAGGAACACAATAACTATTGTTTTCTTTTTTCTTCCTGCACCTTCTTATACAAAACGATAGCCGTCGAAAATAGTCGTCGAATCGCATAGTAAGGCCCCAGTTCTGTTAAGTTAATTATCTATAAACCTGCCCTGAACGCTTCAAAATTCACCATTACTCATACAATTGTTGATGATTCCATATTTAAACTTTTGTGAATGGCCACGGCAAACCAGGGGCCCTATCATGATTTCCGCTGCGAAATTTTTTTTTACGATATCGTGAATTTGGGATCACAAAACACGACACTTTTTGGCGGACAATTTTCCGATTGATTTATTGTTGAGGATTGTGACAAGTTTTTGCATCTAATCTAAACTACAATCAAAACTAGTCTCAAAATAATGCCGCGTACGATAGCGGAATTCATAATAAGAAAGTTGAAGCGGGTCGAAAAGAACATGATAGAGGCCCTGGTGAACAAAGCAAAGTGGCATTGCTGATTTGATTAATTTGAACTAAATAAAATATGGCGGTTTGCGCTAAAAAGCACTATTTTGAATAAAATCGCAATTTTGACTGTACATAAAATCATATCAGCTGGAAAGACGGTAGCATATCTCCTTGCGGCTTCTTCCTTGCACGTATCTTTTTATTAAATGGCGTTCGAATCTGCTTACCACTCTTATACTTTTTGTTTCCTATATGCCCCGCATAACCAAACTCAGCAATAGCATGAGCATTTGAGCAATACTAAACATAGCATTCCGATTAAACAATTTCAAAATTATTATTTTATTATGTATCAACGTATGTTATGTAGCAAAGTGGCATTTTCACAGCTCGCTAAGATGAATGAGATATTTAATATTTAATGTATGGGTGCATTTGTCTTTGTTTAACGTACTTCCATTTCAGTTTTTTTGAATCATACTTTTTGTGCGTTTTCATTTTATTCTGACTGAAATTGTAATTCGAATTATATCGTATGCAAGTTCGGTGCATTTTATGTTCGTTTTTCTCGTATTTAATTTGTAATTTCGGTCGTACCGGATTTTCCGTTCCTTTTTTTACATGAAATTTTTGACTTACCCCCGCTAAAGATGTTTTCACATCAAAAAAAATTATAACAGAAAAACAACACGAAAAATATTTTCGTGTACTTTTTCTGACGAAAAATTGAAAAAATATTTTAAATTTTCTGACAGAAAAAATTAAAATTTTATTTTCTGGGAATGTTAAATATGTTTCAATTATTTTTTAAATTAAAATATTTTTGTATTGTGTTTATAAACAAGTTTGAGAGTCTTTAAGCTATAATATGCTAAAGATTTTGGAGTTATTGTAAAAAAAGCAAAATCCGTTTTCGTTTTCGTTTTCCTATGGGCAAAGCGCTTTAACCTAAGATTATTTTCTATAAGTTAAATAAATTTATAAAAGAAATTTTAATGCCCGGTTTCAAAACAGGCAATCTCCAGTTAGTTAATATTTCATCTCTTTCTTCTTTTAAGAAATTGCGATTTATTTAATTATGCAAATTCAAAGCACGCTAATTTTAATTCTTTTTTACATGAAAATTTTAACTGGAGAGCTAAATATTTAGCTGCCCAATTTCGTCCACCTAATTATTTAGCTAAATGTTAAATATTTCTATGTAAAATAAAAATATAATCAACTTGCATTGACGCAATTGCATAAAAGAAGAAAGGGTGGAAATATTATTTAACTAGAGATTGGCTATTTTTTTGTAAAAACCGGGCATTAGTAAATTTGTATAAGAACTAAGCAATTGTTTACAATTTTTTTATACATTTTTATCGTCGTTAATTTAATTTATTTAATCTCAATTTTTTTTATAATTTTTATAATTTTATATACATATAATTATAAGTTGCACGTATAATAAATCGAAAAAAAAATATACAGGGTGTTTTGTTCTAGAGTGTAAATATTTTCAGGGATGATTCCTTGATTAATTTCAAGCAAAAAATTGTTCCTGGAGGAGGGCCCATTTTCAATATTTACTGAGATACAGAGCGTTAAAGAAAACTATTTTGGGGTGGTATCTTCACGCATATTTTTCTTAATTACTCTAAAGGTAGGAAGACTAGGGCAAGCAATTGTAATATTACTTTTAGGGATCAGAATTAACTTTGTTTTAATGTAGTATGTAAGTAAGTAGCCCTTTCCGTTGTTTAAATATTAATGTTTAAATCATTTTTAAGTTTTTATTTTTCTTCATACAAATACCTATAAAAATCTCATAGAAACATTTGATGTACGTTTCTAAATAACATGAGAAATTAGAGTACGTGTCATGTCAATTAAAAATAAATCAATTTTGTAACTTTTTTGTGATTTTTATTAGTTTTTCGTAAATAATTTTTACAGCAAATATTCAAAATGGCCACCTTTATTTTGAATGCAATTTAATAATCTTTTCTGAATTTCTATTGTTAAATTTTTACCACCCAAAATTTCCCTTACTTTTGTTACAACCACAACAATTCTCTCGTTTAGATCTTCTATAGTTACAATTTCAAATTAATAAACCAGCTGTTTGGTTGTTCCCCATACCCAATTTTTTACCCCACGAATACAGATTATAGAAATTCGTAATACCGTCCCTAATAAGCAGTGATTCGTCCGTCCATAGAATATTGAAAAAAGTTTCCGTCGCCCATTTGCCTTTGTAAAAGTAGGTCGCAAAACTCTCTTCGTTTCTCAAAATAAGCGGGCAAAAGACCTTGGACGGGTATAATGGTATAGGTAAAGATTATTGTCATAAAGAATACTCTAGATTCTATAGTTTGACATAAAAAATAATGAACCGTAAAGACCAACGTCTGATACTGATTGGAGGTTCATTTCTAGCCGCTCATATCACAGCATCATCGCTATAAACAGATAAAAATGGTACCGGATTAGCAGCCACCCGATGATTAGGGACACTTCCAGTTTCACGCGATCTTCTAGACGTGTTGGTAAATGTTTTAGTAAAAATTATTTTCGAAAAACTAATAAAATATCATAAAAAAGCTACAAAATTGATTGATTTTTAATTGACATGACACATTTGTACTCTAATTTCTCATGTTATTTAGAAACGTACATCAAATGTTTCTATGAGATTTTTGTAGGTATTTGTATGAAGAAAAATAAAAACTTAGAAATGACTTATTATTTTTATGTTTTATGAGTAAAAAACTATGCAATACGCAAAATTTTAGTCATATTTAAATTAAATTCAAAGTTTAAACATTAATATTTAAACAACGGAAAGGGCTACTTACTTACATACTACATTAAAACAAAGTTAATTCTGATCCCTAAAAATAATATTACAATTGCTTGCCCTAGTCTTCCTACCTTTGGAGTAATTAAGAAAAATATGCGTGAAGGTACCACCCCAAAATAGTTTTCTTAAACGCACTGTATCTCAGTAAATATTGAAAATGGGCCCCCCCTCCTGGAACGATTTTTTGCTTGAAATTAATCAAGGAATCATCCCTGAAAATATTTACACTCTAGAACAAAACACCCTGTATGTAATTATTTTTTAAAACTTTATTATTTGATGTTTACAACTTAAGTTAGATCTAAAAACTAAACTTATTTTCTATTTCTTACAATGTTCTTTTCTTATCAAAAGTGCTTTCCTGTTGTTAACTTGTTTCTACTTCGATTATATTTCTTGTTGATCAGCGATGTTTGCTTGATATTTACTTGACACCTTTTGTCTGTAATGATGGAATGTTCTTATATTATTTATGAGCATGTGACTATTTGCTTAATAGTCACTTGACACCTTTCAGGTGCAATCTGGAATGTTCGTGTTGATCACTTGTGGCAATGTAACTCCTCCCGGGAGTATTGGAAGAGCGTCCTCGTCCTTTGTTTTTATTCCTAGCTTTATCAGTAGGTTTGAGAATTTTACATCCCCTTCTAATTTTGGCTGGTTTGTATTCTACCGCTTTTGTGATATATTGACGAATATTGATGACATAGCATTATTAGCCCGATTGATGTAATAGATACGCCTCCTGATAGGGACCATATCCACAATAGGTGGTTCTCTTGTTGTGTGTCCATGTGTTTTATTCGCTTTCTGTTTTGTATGTTTTGTTGTTCAATTATAGGTTTATGTCCACAGATTTGATCAGTTTTCGTGTTAATTCGATGTTACGCAGTGCACCTTGTATTTCCTCTGTTTCGCTTTTAATTTTAAAATATTGAAATTTTTTGTTTTTGATTCGTAGGGTGCAATTCCAGAATGTTATCAGGAAATTGCCCGTAAGTGTGCGGTTATTTGGTCCGTAATCTGATGACAGTACCTCTTCTTTTGCATTGTCTATGAGTAACTTGTCTTCTGTATGTGATGAACTGTATATTGTAGTCTCTGATTTTGTGGTCACGTTGCAAATGCTTTTTGTTCCCATTACACATTCGTCGTCAAATTCTTTCATTCCTGAATGTTTTTGTACAGAACTATTATGGTTTATTGTTGTAAATATTTTTTGCTTCGTCTTTACGAGATGCTGAGGGTACTCCTTTATTATCGTCCCATTGACTGTCAGTGGTACAATCATTGCTGTCATTGATGTTTCTTCTTCTAGTTTTGGTATTTCTAGAATAAAAAGTAAAGTCTATTTACGGCTATTTTTTGCACCACGAATTGGAGTGCTTCTTCTGGTAGGGTAATATTCACTCCTTGGTTTGTCATTAGGTCTCTTATCATAATTAGTTCCTTTAACGAAATCACCTAGTTGCTTGTCAGTCCGATTTTTGTTTGAACGATGGCGCCTTGAATATCTTCTATTACGGTATTTACGGTATCTATATTGATGAATTGATGATGGCTGTTATCATTTCTATTTCAGTGAGTAATATTTTGTTAGCTGTGTTGGTATTTGTTACAGTTTTGTTTATCGTATCTGTGAGCATTTTTATCCTTTCGTTAACTTGGTTATTTATTTGAATTTGCTGATTGTTTTCATCTATCAGCTCATTCATTTTGCTTTCTAACATTCGCAGATCTATTGCATCTGGACTACCTGCCAGCCATTTCCAAGCTGTGCCTAGGGTAACCCAATGTTTTTGTCGGTTGTGTCTTACAGGTTTAATTTGTTGCAGATTGTTGTACAGTTTTTTGCACTTTTGTTTTACTATTCTATATAATTTTAATTTATCATTCTTATCATCTGGTTTATTGTAAATAAATTTGTTTATTGCTTCTAGTGTATTCTGTAAGTTAAGTTAGATTAAGTAATAAGAGTTCTTTAAGTAAGATTTGAGGTATTATGCTTAATATTACCAATTTTGTTATGAAATTCATTGTCATAAGGACGAAAATTTATATTTTTTTTATTTTTTAATTTAAAGAAAAAAAAATATTTACAGTATTATTTCTATTCAGTATCTATTCCTATTTATTCCTTAAGGTCTAAAAGCAAAATTATCTTTGAAGTTGTGATTAAAATTGTGTTAAAAATTTGCCTGGAATGATACAAAAATTTTGGTTTTAATTAATCATTTTTAATCTTTTTATTTTATTTTTATTCCGTTTAATGTTTCTTTATGTACGGAATGTTTTAGGTTCGACATTTTAAATTTTGGTCTCTATTCCCCTTGGTTGGGCTTTTGCTCTTGTGTTTGGTTTAATGAATACAACTTGACCCGTTTTGGGTGGTTCTTCTTTTGTATCATTTTGTTTTTTCATTCTCGTAGCAGCTTTTTCCAAATTGTTGTTTACTGTTTGGAATACATCATTTGCCCGTGCTTGAATTTCTGTTAGATCAATGAAGTTATTCTGACTGAATATTACTTCATTTGGCGTGAAGCCAGTCGCTGAATGCACGGTGTTGTTATAGAGTGCAACTGAAAGTTCGATGGCAGTTGAAGTGTTTGGGCTTGCTGCTTTCTGCTTATTCGTATTGAATATCTCGATCACTGTAGCGTGGGTCTTTTCGATCTGCCCATTGGATTCCGATGACGATGCGTATTCTATTTTGATATTTAAATTATTTAAAAATTCTTTCAATTGGGTAGTTTGGAATGTGGTTTCGTGGTCACAAACAATGCTGTTTGGTATTCCGAAAAGAGAAAAGTACTTGTTAAGAGCGTTGGTTACATCTGTTATATTTTTTGTTTCCATTGGCATCATTAGTAGATGCTTGCGGAGAAGGAGTCAATAATTGATAGGAAATTGTTCCTGTTTATATTGAAGGTGTCAATATGTTACCTTTCTAGCGGCTTCTTTGTGATTGGCCGTGGGGATATTTTAATGTTGTAAGGCTTGCGGTCATATTTATGCCTGTTGCAAGTATTGCATGCATTAATGTGAGTTCTTATTTTGTTTCCCATTCGAGGGAAGAAGTATGCTCGCCTTATTGATTTTCGACCTCGTTGGTGCCTCTGTGTGCACGTTCATGTTCTTTTGTTATTATTATGGTCTGTCTTTCTTCATTTGTAAAATGTTTGGATTTTATCGTATAGACTTTCAGTAGCCATTATTGCTGATTGTTTTCCATTGTGATATTTTTTTAAAAATTGCGTATTGTCGTTTTCCTCGAAGGATTTCCTTGAGCTAATAATTCTTTTGAAATTTGGAAAAATAAGGTAAACGTACCAATTATCGACAGTTTAAGGAACTAGTACACATTATTTTAAGATAATTTTTTGAGCTCAAATATGTTTTAAACTAATTTACCTTCAATTTACAGTTAATATTGTAAATAATAGTCTAAACTATTAATTTTAATGGTATTATCATATTTTTATTGAAAATGAAAAAATTTTGAAACAATAAGTCTGCGCTCTTATTACCGGCATATTCGATTTATTTTTCTTCTTATTTTCGGCAACTGAGGTTCATATTAATGGCATATTTAGATTCATGTAGCAAATATTATAAATAAAACAGCATAGTAGTTTTAGAAAAAAAATTCAATTTATTTCGTTCCAATTTTCTAAATAATGAATAACTTACAAACAAGTACCTTTAATTCACAGCTACTGCCTACATTATCACATTAAAATTTTTTAAATAATAATAAAAAAATTAACAAAACGCCTTAAATTCAAATCTGTTTTCAGGTACTCAAGTAAATTAATTAAAATTAATAAAAAACTACAAAATATTTTTTCGGAAGTTGAAGCCTTTCAGGTACGGCGTATACCATATACGTCTTACATTTAAAAGTGTTGGTGGGCTTATAAAGGAAGATATTTCTTCTTCTTTATACCAAATAACATCGTCTTTATTTGACCATCTCCAGTTTTGGCCACTCATTTGCATTGTTTTTATAAATGCCTCCCCAGTTCTTACCTCCATTACAACTCCAGGAAAAAACTCTCCTTCATAAGCAACTGTCACGAAATCACCAGGACACGATGTTTTCTTAATTTTTTTTATAACTGTTTCTCCTATTTTGGAATCCTCATCGTTATTTAGATTTGAAGGTCTTTTATTAATTGGTTTCGGTCCTTTTTCTCTTCCTTCTTTAAGTTTTTTTCGTTCATCTTTCTGTAACGGTGTTTCTAACTTTTCAGCCAGTGCCTTTTCCTTTTCCATTTTTAAATTTTTGAGATATTCAAAATATTTATTTGACGTGATTGCGTCAGGTGTTATTTTCCTTCTTACATTTTTCTTCTTCTTCTTCTCAGCAGGAGGATCTGGATAGTGGGTAGTCTTCTTTGAACGACAAATAAGAACAACCCGGCTGTTTAGTTGTACCGATAAGATCTTGTTCATCTCTACTTTTGTTTGGCGTACTCATCACGAGTGAATTTGTTGCATTATGCGGTTGTTGTTGAGCATCAATACTCAAGCTTAAATCGTCGAAAAATTGTACCGTTCCGTCATTGTCAACGGTACAATTTAACTCTTCATTTCCTATCCATAATTGGTCGTCTACCACAAGATCTAATGCTTGATTTACTGTCAATGGTGTGTCACAATTGTCTTGGCTTGTCAAATTAACACCTTCTCTCAAATCTTTTCAGAAAAGAAAAAGATTTTCATCTTTTATATCACCATTCCAGACTTCACCACTTTTCCTGAACATTAAAAGCTTTTCTGATGGGAGCCTTTTTTTCATAATTGCTAAAAAAAGTTGGTTAGTTTGATCATTGTTGTTATCATTCTGAGTGGAAATCTGAATGTCTTCAAAAGATGATGGCGCTCTTGCAATTTCCAAAAGCTTGGTGTAATCGATAGAGTCAGAACTAAAAGGGTATAACCCTGTCGTTCTGAATCCGTTTTTAATGGTTTGTTTTTTAAGTGCGCGGTCGAAGCAAGTTTTTAATAAAGGCGCAAAATCTTCCCTGTTTAATTTTAAACTTTTGCTTTCGATTTTCCAGGACCGCAATATATTCTTCCATTCAGTTTTAACTGGGTGAAAATATGCTACATCCAGCGGTTGCAGTAAATGTGTAGCGTTCGGGAACAGTGCTATCAATATAATTCTGTGATCTCTACAGAATTCTGCTAACGGTAGTGACAAGTGGGAGCTGTGATCATCCAGAAATAAGCAAACGGGAAATTTTTTCTCTAATTTGACAAGCCACGGGTAAAAAACATTTGCCACCTATTCAAAAAACGTTTGGCAAGTTATCCATCCGCTTTCCGACTTGCCAACTCCCCAATCGGCTGGAATTTTTGTTATTATGTTTATTGGTATTCTTTGATGTGTATAAACTACCATATGTGGAGCTAATTCTCCATCAGCGCAAACAGTAACCAACACTGTTAGGCATTCCTTCTCGTCATTGGCAATCCTATTGTATACCTGCTTCAAACCTTTACGTACTAAGACAGCTTTTTCTTGCGGGGATAAGAAAAATGCTGTTTCGTCTGCATTAAAAATCCGAAAAGGATCGGTTAACACGTATAGGAAGTTTTCTTCATTAATAAATGACGTGATTTTGTTGAACCAAGCCCGTATTTGACTTGCCGTTAAATTTTGCGATACTCGCTCCGTAATAATTGGATGCCTTTAAGGAACAATTCATACCAATGTCTGTCAGGTATTCCATTTTTAAATGAATTTGGGCGTTTTACTTCTCTTATTAAAAGCACCACACTATCAATTAATTGCTCTTTCGTTACAGGTAACCCCATCTTCCCCATACTAAGGACCCATTTAACTACCAATTCCTCTTCTTCTTGGCTTAATATGGTTTGGTACTGTTTTTGTTGAACGGCGTTTTCCCTGACATCTTGGATGGTGGATCTAGGAACCCCAAATTTTTTACTGGCAGCATAGACTGGCATTCCAAGTTTCACAGCTTCGGTTGCCGCAAGAAGCGACTGCCGGCTGCTCTTCATGGGTGCGATTATGTAAGCATTACGAGTTTCGAGTTTCTCGAAATTGCGACAAAATGCGATTACGTAAAACTTTACGAGTTCTCGTAATTGCGACTTGCTGTTGTTGTTTTACTCGTACAGCTTTTTATGTACGACAGACAACTCGTAATGATTGAAAAAAAAATCAAAATATGCATAACAACACAACAACAAAATTGTATGCCGAAAATTACGCTATCGGGCAACAAAAAAAAGTTTTTCTCGTAATTGCTTACATAATTGCGCTATGTCGCAATTACGGCATACTAAGTTTCGAGTTCTCGAAAAACGAGAGATACATAATCGCACCCCATGTCTAAATTCAAACTAATGTCGTTTTCGATTCACCAAAAAAAACTGATCTCGAGCAAAAAAAAATTGAACTGGTCAATTTTTGACTATGAGGAGTTCAGTATTTTTTGCTCGAGATCAGTTTTTTTTGGTGAATCGAAAACGACATAAAATAAAAATTTCCAATGGGGCATGCTTATAGTAACAATATTCGCCGCAGTTTTTAAATGCAGCACCCTCAGTAAAGGTTAGAATGTCAAATGGCATTAGTGTTTTGTATCGAAACTGTATTGTGAATTTAATAACACAAACTAATTTTTATATTTTAAAATGTTTGTAAGTCGTTTAGCGACGCGTTCGAACTTCGTAGCCATAAAATTAAACGTTAAACATTATTGTAACCTTTATCTCGACGGTAATGACATCTGATGTGCGGAAGCAAAAACAAACTCTTTTTGCATGCCCCATTATCGGCATACTATACACTTATTATTGGCATATACATACTTATAATTTTAATTCATTTATATTAAAACTTGAATTTATTTATCTGATACATTTTTTAAATAGGTAGTTACCATTGTATTTAATTAGCCAATTATTTTAATTTTTTAATTAAGAGTAATGAAATTGCTAATTTTAATATTTTAATGTTGAAATACATGTTCCTTAATATCGGCATATTTTAGACCAATTTTCGGCATACCATTTTTTTTACTTAAAACTGACATGGCAAAAATCTATTGCGGGTTTTTTAAATGAAAATTTCGTGTCCCGGAAATTAGTCAAAAGTTTAATTTGTATTTAAGTATAGAAATTATATTATTAAATTCTAAATATATTTAGTAGTATTTAACAAAAAAAACGTATTATTATTGCAATCGCTTGAACCTATTATCGGTTTTATGCTGAAAATACAAACACGCCAAATTATTTCCGAGCAGATTAATTATATTGATTTTTATTTAAACTTACCGAAATTCACAAGCAATTTTTTGGTTTTAGGCACAACAATGAGTTGAACAATGCAACAAAACTACACACAAAATAAAAATGAGTAAAAAAATTGGTTTAAATCACTTAAGAACAAAACTAAAGCACTTGCACTAAATAGTCAACGATACACGACCAATTCCACTATACTAATAAAATTATAGAACGCGTTGTGATGAACCAAAATAACGGTAAATTAACGGTCCCGATCGAAATGTTTGTCTCTGTCTATTATGACGGGAATATCGATTTTTCGAAATATAAGGCGTGTTTTCCATGAGAACTGCACTAGAACTCGATAAACTTTAAATTCATTTTATTCTAAGTAAACCGAAAAAAAATAAATTTATAAAGCGCGAATATGTAGGGTATTTAGCATAACCACATATTTGACTTTGACATTTATTTTGCCGTTATCCTTAATTCTATCTCCTGTTACTGTACTAAGGATATGACGCTTTCTGATGCTCCGAAATCTACTTCTATTTCAATTGGTTTATCCTTGGTGTACACTTGCATTGTTAATGGATCAACTGCTGGAATCATATTGATTGGTAATTCCGGTTCGACATTAAAAATTTGCAAATTATTGGTATCTTCCGGAAATTCTTTAATTCTGCTATTGATGGAGGTTGATGAAAATGGTTTGCCTAGCTTTTTGGTAATTGCGTTGACTACGATGATTTATTTGATGCTCCTCTTCGACACAGTTTAAAAGTATGAGAAAGATTGCCTCACGTAAAACATTTTCATGATTTGAACAAAAAGTTTGTGAGCTAAGTAAATTAATTAAAAAGGAAGTGAATATGGCTAAAACTAAATTCTATGATATAAAATTTAATAATGTCAAAGGTGATATCAAAAAGAGTTGGAAATTACTTAATGAACTTTTAGGAAAGGGATTTAACCCTGCGTGTGTACACTATATTTTTTGAGACACGGTGTGTACACTGGGTCTTTTAGGGAACAGTTGGGTTTTCTAAGTTTTCTAAACTTTCAAAAATTCTGAAAAAATTCTGGGTTACTTCTTGAAGTGTCTACTATATGGCCCAGAAGTTAACAAAATCACAAGTTTAAAACAGTTGGTAATAAAAATTGAAGAATAGTCGAAAAAGCGGAAAAATCGAATTTTGTTATAAAATTCGTAACTACACTAAACAAATATTTAAAAAAAACGGTTATAGGCTTTTGAAGCTTAGACTATGAGCTTTCAAAAAAATATAGTGTCTTTGGCGTGGGCTCCATAAAGTTGAATTATTTAAGCATCTGAAAGTGGGGAATAGTTTACGGATTCAGGCATGTCATAATAAACGGAGCGGTAATTATTTGGCACGAAATGAGTCTTTATTGTTGCAAATTCAAAAACTATAAAATACTAATAGTAATAATAATTAGCGACAAAAAAGGAATTTACAGTGCGCAATTGTGAAAAAAGTGCGTTCGATGATTATCGCAAACCGGCGTTTCGAACGATGCACAAGAAAACGTTTTTTATTTTCCTTCCAACTGCAAACAAGAATAGTTTTTGTAAATAATTTATTATTTTGAACAATTTTATATTTTATTATTTAACACCATCACAACGCGAAACTAAAAATACGGCCGAAAGGCAACACTATGGACCAACGTGCTGTCGTTTATAAATTTGAGATGGGACTGAATAAATTTTATTTTGTTTTAACTTTTGTTGTTATGTTTTTATTTGTTTCGTGTTTTTGATTGGTCCCGGCAGAAGACATACGATAAAAATGTGTACCGGATGACACCGGAGGCACGCAATGCGCGGCGAACTCATGTTGGTGCCGAAGGAATATTATGAATGAATATTGTAGTGGTTCATTGGATGAACCGCCACAAGTCCGTAAAAAATAGCCAAAACAGCATCAAATTACATAAAACATTTAGTTTAGCCATGAAAAAACTGAAAAACTACGAGAAACGCAAAAAAACTGTTTTCATTTACCTTCGAAAATACTGACTTCGTGTGTACACTGACCCTTTTAGGGAACGGACATGACTTGCACTGGCTGGCGTTTGCAAGTAAACTGCCAGATCCCGGCGTCATTGCGGCCTTTAATGCCCACTATTACCCAGATTTTTTAGAGGAGGTAACCAAAGCCCGCCGTCTATTCATGTGAGGGAAATTTGAGTTTCAAATTTCGACTGTTCCTTAAAAGACCCAGTGTACATACGGAGGGTTAATCGTGTTGCTATTGATGAAATTGTTGTTGATGAGCATCACGTGGTCACACAAAATGTTGAGAAAGCTGAACTCTTTAACAAGTTTTTTGTTAGTGTGGTTCAAGACCAAAAAATTAATGGTTTAAATTTATTGTGCTGAATTAATTGCCAGCAATTCTCAACTTAAATCTTTGCTTTTTATGATACTTTTCCGTTAAAAATTCTGCAAGTTATTTCATCACTTAAATCAACAAATTCGTCGGGCAATGATACGATTAGCAATTTTACAGTCAAAAAAATTGCCATTTATATTGTAGATGTTTTTTTATATATAGTCAATGCTAGTTTTAGTTCTGGAATTTTTCCATCTAGACTAAAAGAAGCAGATGTAATCCCGATTTTTAAAAACGGTGACAAAAAGTTATCTCAAATTATCGTCCAATAAGCTTGCTTTCTGTCTTTGCCAAGATTATAGAGAAACTGGCGCATGTAAGACTTTCAGGTTTATTAAATCACACAAATTTTCTACATAAAATGCAATTTGGCTTCAGAAAATTCAGAAGTACTGAAAATGCTTTGCTAGAGGTTACTAATTTTGTGTATAAAGATCTCGATGTAAAAAATTCTGTAGCAACAGTTTTTGTTGATTTGAAAAAAGCGTTCGATATGGTAAACCATAGTGTGTTATTAAAAAAACTATTTTGTGCTGGATTCGTGGAGCTAGTATTAGATGGTTTAGTTCTTACTTGTTGAATAGAGTACAGAGTGTAAAAATAAATGATTGTGTTAGTCAAAGCCTAGTAATTATGATGGAGTTCCACAGTGATCTGTATTAGGACCATTGCTGTTCCTGATTTACCTAAACTCCTTATTTAATATTGAATTTAATTCTGTAGTGGTTGCTTATGCAGATGACCTAGTATTCATGTACAATGAACCGAATAAGATTGATACTATTAACCATATTCATTTTAACTTAGAATTGCTCAGGAGATGGTGTGATACGCATTCCATGTTGCTGAGTACAAAAACCAAAGCTATGTTTTATAGTCTAAATGGTGCTGTTGTTTCGGATCACAACATCATATATCATGAATTGATATGTAATCAGGCAACATGTTCAATTGCATGTCTTAAAATTGAATGTGTCCCAACATTTAAATACCTTGGACTCACTATTAATAACTCTTTAAATTGGAGATGTCAGACTGAAAATTTTCATAATTATCTGGTAGCTGTGGTACGTAAAATGTATATTTTAAGATTAGTTTGTCCAATTGAGGTTTTAAAAATGTGTATTTTGCACTTGCAAACTCAAAATTATCTTAGGATCCAGCACTGGTTACTGCACAGAAGCAATATTGAAAATTATAAAGGGTAAGCCAAAATTGACTGAGTCTTGGCTACTATTTCAGTGTTTAGAAATTTTTCCACTAAGATATTTATTCGTGTTTAAAGCATTGAAAGAATTTTATTTAAATACTATTAATAATATCCGTGTTAACAGTACAAATTATAAACTAAGAAATAAGCAATACATCCATCTACAAAAATTTACAACTACACCCAAAAAAATATGTGTATGCTATTAAAGAATTCGGCTGTTAATTTAAAAAACAAATCGTTACTATTTAGCCGACGTAGAATTCTTTAATAGGGTAGAATCGAATTAATCATACATCAAAAAATCAAACAATTGATTTTTATTAAATTTGAATAATTTTTCATTAAAATTAATTTTAGTTTTGATTAATTTTTATTTTAATAATGAATGTTCCTTAAATAATTGTTTTCAATATCAATAATAATTGTATTAATAACGAAACCTTTGTTACAATAAATTTGTCCAGCTAACGATTATTAATTAAATAAGTTAATGTTTTTAAACTTCATAATTTAAGTTTAAAGAATTTTAATTTGTTTAATGGTAATTAATAACCTCATTAAATAATAATCTAATAATATTCTTTAAATTTCGTACCACTACCAAGCTGGTGCTGCCATCTGAAGAGTCCTAGCCAAACCATGCCAAAATATACGGTATTATATATATATATATATATATATATATATATATATATATATATATATATAATTATGAGTTGTGTCTTTACGCAACATAAAAAAAATATTTTATTTTCAATTTTTATTTAACTTTCAATGTTACAATATTTTCAATTTTTATTTAACTTTCAATGTTACACGTTTGGTTTCTAAATTACAACTAACTTAATTATCAATTATATTTTCTTAATTCTAATCTAAAATTATTAAAAATGCTGCGCGTGCGTCTTATGCTTATCCGTTGGCTCAGGTGTCAAGTATTTTATGATGTTACATTTCCCAAGTGTGGGAAATGCAATTAAGCATTTTCTTTATGTTCGTCTTTTACATGTGACGAATGAGAAATGATATTATGCGCTTTGTTGTACCGTAATTATATATATATATATATATATATATATATATATATATATATATATATATATATATATATATATATATATATATATATATATATATAATTATATATATATATATATATATAATTATATATATATATATAATATATATATATATATATATATATATATATATATATATATATATATATATATATATATATATACATATATATATATATATATATATACAAATATAAATGTGTGTCTAAACTTATTTTAGTAACCCAATATCGTATTATAATATAACCGAATAAAATTAATTTTAGAATAGTAACTTTTTGTTTTTGTAAATGAAAATGATTTAGTAAAAAAAGACTATTAGTATATCAATTGTTTTGTAATGTTTATTTTATTTATTTGTAATTCAGTGGCAAACATAAAAAGTAAAACATATAAATCTCTAATTAAATACTAGATCAGTATTTTAGAAAAAATGGTTATATTGAAGTCTACCCTTAATTTAATTAAATCGTTAGTTTAAATTACTTATTTTTCAGGAGCTTTACTCTCCTCCGGGTGCTTTAAGTTAAACACATAAAATAATTTAAATTTGCAATCTACTGCTGACAATATGCTGCCACATTTATATTTGATTCCATCGCACATGACGAAATATTGGTTTTCTGAATAATAATTATTGTCTATTACATTTTCTTTCTCTGCATTACTTTAATTTCAATTTGGTTGTGTCTGAATCTGTCGACTTCTTGATTGGAATGACATAATACCATAAAAGGGTTTTGGGAATCTTTCATGGTATGTTTCTGAATTTTGGAAGCTACCTCTATGCTTTTTGTGATATGTTTGATAAGCGCAGAGAACCACCAACAAAATAATACAAAATCGGCCATCTAGATATATAAAAAGAAATCGTTATTTCATTTAATTAAAAAAATATTTGTTAATTCAAACTTTACCGGCAGAAACGTTTCGCTGTTGTTTCAGCTCTTTCAACAACAATTTCGAAAAAGTTGTACAATTTTTGTATCCATAATCTGCGGACCCTCGGAACAAAACCGCTCAAATTTTAAAAAAATATTGTTGGAGTCTGGGAAAAAATTTCCAAAATCAATATCGGGAAGCCTTGGCCCATAGATTTGCTCACATGTTGGCCATTCTTCAGTAATTAATGTTATATTTTTATCTTTATTTGTTGAAATCCAGAAACACCTGTACATATTTACTTGAGATTGTCCATTTTGTCAACTATAGCATCTAGCTTATTATCCCCTCGATTATATTTTAGCTCCATGCATAACGTTTGACCGTCTTCAGAGGCTATATTTAATTCTAAAAGTAATTTAAATCTATAACAAAGTAAAGTATGTATACAAATATTTTTGAGTATTTACGAATATAACAAACTACCTTAAATTAAGGTTTGTGTGTTGGCAGTTAGTTTTTTAAATCGATTTACTTTTGGCATAAGGGATGTACTGCGTAGTTTTGAAATTTTGTTGTTGTACCTGTCATACAGTTGTAGTCTTTTGATTTCATTTTGGGTCTGCGTTGGAAGTAAACCGACTGAAATTATAGGTATAATACATTGTTAGAATAACTTACACAGTTTTAAGTTTTAGTGATTAAATAAACTTACAGAAATTTCTCCAATGAAGCAAAGTTGTACATATATCTTCAGTTAGCGACTGATACTCATTTACAGCTACAGTATCCACCAATATACACCGATTTTCATCAGATACTCCGACCATATTTTCAGGTAGTTCTAAAAGGAACCTCCCGGTTACAGCCATTTTTAATATGTCACAAATTTTAATTGAAGGTTAGTGCAATTTGTATATTGAGCTCTTCAAGAAACTGGCAACTTAACGGAGTTAAAAGTATGTTATCCTGGTAGTTTTTTGCTTTTTATGCAAGTGTTTTAGAAAAATATAAAGTAGTTGTTAAAAGACACATAAATATTGTAGCATGAGAAAAAAATGTTGCAATTCCAGTTTCATTGTCGCAAGGTTCGTATTTTTAACTCCGTCAAGTGGCCATTTTCTTGACGAGCTCAATTGACAAATTTCAAGCACCAACCTTGAGGCTAAAAATGGAAACAAAAACATAATAATATAAGTAACATGTGTTTTCGTTAACCCTAAAACACTTATGTTGATATTATGCATTCGCAATGAAAAAATTTTTTACTTACAGGTTTGTAAGAAGTTCTAACAAAATAAACAAAAAATTTGGTTAGTTATTTTGGAAATTCATGCAAATTTGCAAGTCAAAAGTAAAAGGTTTTTCATTGTGCATATAAAGAAAAAACTATAACGGGATTGTTTTCCAGACTGTTTTTCTTATAAAGTTAGAGGTAAATTGAGGTTAGAAAAATATGAGCATGCTCAAATAAAAATGTTTTGCAGAAGATGGTCAGACTCTTGTTAAGAGGCTCAGGGCAAAGATGCTCAGGGTTAACCAAATAATTGTAAGAACAAAATGAGAGCATTTAATATAAAAATACATTACTTTTATTAAACTTATTTATAACTGAAACTGAAATATTCCAACTTTTCAAAATTTGGCTAACAATTTCCACAGAATTCATTTAAAGAATTTAAATAAATAAAAAACATGCTTTTTAATGCACACCACTTGATTGAAATAAGTATTAACTAATAATAAAAACTATTTAGTTTGCTCCGTTAGCTTTCACATTGCACGGCACATTTTACAATGAGAAGAAGCGACGCAATTTTTTATTTTGTTTAATAAAAATTAATTTTATAATTAATATTATTTGCCAATATAGTATCATATATTAATATATTTAACGGATATTCGTTAATATTTTTATCTCAATTGTATTAATATTAATTGCGATTAAAAAGAATAATATATTTAAGGATTAATCTTCAAATAATATTTAAATAAAATTGTTTGATTCCTCTGCAAAGAACATTTATGTACACTTTTTCTTTAATATAAAGAAATTAGTGAAAATATAGCAATGAATATTAATCCAAATAACAAATAATTTGTTTACTGAGTGTAATATTCTTACATTAAAATTAAAAAGACGCCTAATTATGTTACCATATTATCAAATTAACTTTTACTTTATTGATAATTTGTTTTCTTAAAATTTATATAAATGGCAAACGAGACAGTAATAATCGAAATACATAAAATATAATACGTTTGCAATCGAAAACTCGTAGTTAATTCAATAATTGGGATAAACAAAACAAATTAACTGTACTATTTTAAGATGTTTAACCGGTTTCTTCAATGTATGCGTCATAGGGATCGAAGACTTGTTTAAGACTTCTTTTGGCTTCCCGCCCTCTGGGACTCAAACGCAGTTCTTTTCAGTAACGGTTTTACAATTTTTTTGTATTTATATTGGGAAAATCGGGCTTGACTATTTTTGTTTTCGAAATACCTAATTGAATTAATCTTGATCGATCTATATTTGTGATAAATATCGCAGTCGTAGTTAATTGTTTTTTATTCAATTATAAACCAATTTTTAAGCTGGCTACCTCATAATCTATGTATATTGCAAAATAATATTGAATCGATAAGCGAATTTTGGTTTAACTCGTTCTCAAATATATTTTCATACACCCGTAAATCTTTAGCTGCTGTGACGTATTTTCGCAAGTTCCACAAAAATCTAAAACTAAATGGATTATTGCTTTTAATTCAAACATAGTCGTAATATAACCAAAACTTAAAAACCATCTGGGAAATTTATTCTGAAATAAAAATATTACCTGTAATGCTTAGCATTATGCACTTTAATCAATTTGATAAAACCGTCAAATTGAATGAAGCGCATAAAACTTTCCATGGAAAGGGTCAGCAGAAAATCGTGTTTTATGTTAAAAGTAATAAAGAATTAAATTTTTATATTAAAGAAACAGCTTCGTTGAAACAGCTTCGTTGTCGAAAATCCTTGCAGTTAATTAAATTCCATACATTTAAAAAGTAGTTTTGTTCAAGGAATATAATTTTCATAAGTTAAATCAGTTCATAAATATTGATCTAAACTTAATCGTTAATAAAGTTAAAATTAATTATTGATCATAAGTTGCTTAGAAACCTTGTAATAAATAACACTAATAATCGTTCATTTAACCAATAAATTCTTCCGAATTGATTAATTTATTTTAATTAATCGAATTGCATATTATTAATTTATATTTGTCAAAGTAGAAAAATGTAATTCATTAAAAATATATCCTATTGAAAAAAATTTATTGTGTCAACGATTTTTTCTTTTTATTAACGAATTAATTCATTATTTTTTTAACGAATATGAAGTCGTTACAGATTTTTCTCGGTGTACCAACTTCCAAAATTCATTTTTAATTTTGGCTCCAAAAATATATAATAGTCTTCCAAATGATCTAAAAACATGTACAAAATTGAATTGATTTACTTCGCGTTTAAAAGCTCATCTTTTATGTTGCTCCAGTATAAATGATTTGTGGCACTTCCAAGTTTAGAACTTTAACTGTTAAGTAATATTTTAATGTTTGTATAATGTCATTTTTATCTTTATTTCTAATATTGTATTATAGTTAATTGTTAAGTTATTATATGTACATATGTAAATATATACAATCGACACTGGATTTGTAAGATCCACAGATTGTTCTGTTAAATTAATTAGATAATAATAATAAAAATAATAAATAAATAATTTGGTACATCTCTATGTTGACTTCGATCACGACCTTCATTAGACGTAACTGCACCAATTTGACAATTTTTTTGTTTCTGGTTTTCAACCATTTACCAATTTATTGCTTTTTCACATGCTATTGTTCGAGTTAAGTTTTTCTCTTTAAGCAATTGAGGACGTAACTGATTATCCCGCAACCGAAAAACTAACCGATCTCTCAAGGCTTCTGATAAAAAATTCCCAAATTTACATGTTTGGGATAATGTTTTTAGTTTCACAACATTTCATTCACCTCTGGTTCATAAAATCTTTTAGAACCTTAATACACTCATCTTATAATTTACTTACTAAAAGCCGTTTTAGTATACTATAGTTCAGCACCTCCCAATACAAACAAATACGATATTTTCTTTTCGTCATCTGCTATACCGTTTATATTAAAGAAATTACTAAATCTTTCGGCATATTCCGGAAAATTATCATCAGTACCGCTAACCGAATTTTTCGACTTTTTCGTCTTTGCTTTTAATCCATAATTGTATGAATTCACTTCATACGCATTTCTGCTGTTTTATTTTGGTTCATTGTCTTTCACAACACGATTAGATTTTTTTTATAGCTAGTATTTAACGGCTTAATTATCAAATATAATTTACAGGACTGTTCTAAATTAATTGTCTTAAATAACGAATTGTTTTTAATTTAATTTTAATCCTCGTCGCCAAAATATATTTCAAATACTTTTTATTATTATACTGTATATTGACAATTTACTCTTTCTTAATTCGATAAATACTATGTATTTATAGACTGCCTAGTTCTATAATTACAAAATCAATGTTTTGAATAGGTACAGGTATTGTTCACATTTATTATTAGTCTCTTCTAATTTATGTTAGTATATTACAATAGTGTTTCAGGCAATAGCTATACGGTTCATCGTACAATCGAAAATTTTCGATCGCTTATTGTATATTAAAAAAAACATTTGTCTGATTTAGCTTATCACGAATGCATATTAAATAAATAAACTTCAGCCCATTTGAAAATTTACAAAATAATTTATTAAATGAATTGATTTCAATAATTTTGAAATACATTTTTCCCAGAATTTCGTAATCATTTAAACCCGAATCTGAACTGAAGGCTATCTATATTAATCTAGTAATCAATTTTCAATATATCGGTTATTAGCCTATCGAACGTTACCAATATACATACGTATTGATTTGGTATATACTCAGCCATACATACATATGTACATATCTGCTTAGAGTTATTTATGATGATAAAAGATTATGTTTAAAACCCTTAAAGGGTGTTACAAAATTGGTTAAAAAGTTAAAAAACACTTTCTATTGTTATAGTGGAAATTTCAAACTGCTATCCGAAAACTGAACTTTAACTTTCAATAAAAAAGTCCGAATCGTTAAATTTTACAATCGTTAAAATAGTGACGAATCACAATTTTTTATTTTGCAAGATATTTTTTTTTTTTTTTTTGTGCTTAGAACGGAATGATTTATTTTGCATAACCTTTTTTAACTTTTTCAATTGTGCCAAAAAAAAAAAAAATTAAATTAATTTTTGTTGTTGTGACGATAAAACTTTTTTATTACTGGAAACTCAATTTTCGTATTTGGCGCGCAAATTTACGATTTATATTTGAATACACAAGTAAGGTGGTAGCAGTAAAGGAAAATTTTTAAAAATATTTTTGTGAATTTCAACAAAAATCTTCATAAGATTTTGATATTGATTTAAATTTATTTCATTTTCAACTAACAAATAAAATTGTTTTTTAAGGCTTTCGTAAAAATAAGAGAATTTGAAGTTTTCTTTTGATTTTATTGATATACTTAATGTCATAAGCGAACGTCGTTATAAGGACCATCTCAAAATGTTTTTATATTAAATTCCTATTTAGGAAAAATCATTTTTTGATAAAATAATTCTAAAATGCAGTTGAAATATTAGTCTATTACCCGATAGGGCGTTAAGTTTTTAGTGAATCATTTTTAACAACAAAACTTTAATTAGCATTAACAGTTTCTTGTTCAAATTACTTCGATTTTAGAGCTGCTAAAACCTAAAAAAATATGTATCTCCCAATATTAAATACTTGTAATGACAATAACGTAAATAAATTTAACTAAAAAATTAATTAATTAAGACACACTTTGAAGTTATCTTCATAATCAATAATTTAATCGGTTAGTTTTGCAGTTATATTTATTTACTTTGTTGATGCGAAACTAATTAGAATTAGGGGCTACAAAATTAAATTTACATATTTTGGAATTATTAATACTAATTTCACTTAGTGAAATATCACCTTAAAAATAGATGAATTTAATAATATAAGCACTACGCTAACTCCTAAAAAATGGTTTACGTAAATTTATCAGGTAATATTCCGAATTTTCAGTTTATAATAGAAACAAGTTCATTATAGTTCACAATAAGTTCACAATAAATACTAGTACATTATAGCCGTTTATTTTGAAAGTGGCCTAAGTCCATTTTTCAAAAAAATCAAGTTAATGATAACAATAGATAAATAACAGTATAATCTTTCTAACGCTAAATAATTTATTGTCAAAACAAACAACAATTAATCTCTAACACCTGTGCAAAAAATAAGAAAATTCAAAATCCCATATGTTTTTTCATTTATTGTTTTTCTATTCTTTCATTATCTCGATTCAACAAAATATGGACTTAAGCCACTTTCAAAATAAACAGCTCATATAAACGATGGTTTAATTTCACTTTTCTTCTTATTATTTTATTTTTTTAATTTGAAACAAGTTAGATTAGAAATATAAGCTTCTGTTACACACATTTTTAAAATTTTTTAAAAACACTTGTTAAATATTTCGCAAAATTACAAAAGGTTTAAAAAATCACTCGATCGATTTCGGCTTATTAGGCCATCATCAGGAGTATCTACTAATAGGAGTTTAGTAGATACTCCTGAT
Source organism: Tipula helvola (assembly GCA_963556165.1). Classification (NCBI taxonomy): domain Eukaryota; kingdom Metazoa; phylum Arthropoda; class Insecta; order Diptera; family Tipulidae; genus Tipula; species Tipula helvola. The sequence goes on from OY744481.1 coordinate 290,127,262, forward strand.
GATGGCCTAATAAGCCGAAATCGATCGAGTGATTTTTTAAACCTTTTGTAATTTTGCGAAATATTTAACAAGTGTTTTTAAAAAATTTTAAAAATGTGTGTATTAAGTGTGTTTCGCCAAGTGCCTACGGCAGAAAGTGTAAGAAGTATAGGCTTCTGTGTTCCAACTTTCTATCATTAAATATATTTTATTATCGATTATTAAAATATCATAAACTATGTAGTTAGTTGAAACGCGCCTAAGGCGCCCGTTGAATAATAATGAATTTAGAAAAATTTGATACACGAAAGATTTATTAAAAATTCTATTCATTATATTCCTGTGTAAATTAAAATTTTTTTTGGTGTAAATGGAATGAAAGAAAAATATTTGACAAAACTGCATTGCTTGTGAATTGCCTATGGTCATTCAATAATCTTCCTTGTTATGGATTCGATTCAATAAACACCTTTACTTGACTTGCAACTCTTGATTGTGACAAAGCTACATACAATTGCCCATGTGAAAATACTGCGGTCCAAATTAATGCCAACGCGATCAAATGACTGGCCTTGAGTCTTGTTTATTGTAATAGCGTACGCAGGAATTATCTGAAGTTGGCGGCGTTTTAATATGAAAGGTAATGCTGTGTCGGCTGGAGCGCAATCAATTCTGGGAATGAAAACTATATCATTGTGATTACATCTTGAAGTAACTCTTGCTCTTATAAAGTTTCGTCCTGGCTCTTCCACAATCAAACGAGTATACCGTTGCGAGTTCTTTTTTAGGGTTCAAGTTTCTCGGTAACATGATGATGACACTTTTCTTAAGCAGCAACTCTTGAGGTGGCATGCCGGAAAGAGTTAGCTCATTGAGAAATTCAACAGAAAAATTGAGAGAGTCATTTTTATCTTCACTGACAACAGAATCGGCGCTATAATAGATTGGAGAGTCGCCATCGATCAAATCAATTTTTTTTCTATTCATATCCAATATGTTTGCGCATTTGTTGCCGCGACAATGATTCGATTTGAAAGTTCTTGCATTGACATTTACTGCAAATTACCAAAAATGGTCTCAATCAAGTTTCCAGTTGATATCATTTCTATGGGTATTTCAACAATATCTTCTTCATATATTCCTGCTACCCGAGGCAATTCTGCTGATCCTATTTTGAGAAGCTAATCATTTTGCTCATTTTGACCCTCACTCCGCATGTTTGTTGAAAGGGTTAGCTGTTTAAAATCATTCCATAGTGGACTTGATTTAATGTAGCATTAGTCTGACAAAAATCGCCACCAACAACCATTGTTTGGCCTCCAAAACTCGCATCGCTGTTCATAATTTCTTTTAAAAGGTTATCGATGCAATGTAATCCGTTTTTTGACAACATTGTGATTTCATCAATTAAAATGAGGGAAGCGTTTCGTAAATTACCTGCTTCATTTCGTAAATTATCTGCTTCGTGAATTGATCTGATGATTCGATCAAATGCGTCAAATTGTTTCACACTGAGTTTTGCTAATCTTTCATCAGCATCGCGGTCCTCTACCACAATGTCAAAGGTTTGATCATCATCAACATGAGCATGTCCTGTTGAAGTTCCACATGATAATTCGTGTTGCTTAAGAATTGAGCTGATGCCATAAAGAGCTTTGTTGATCGCGACATTTTTTGGATCATTTTTCAAATAATCAAGTGTGAAATCAGCGACGTGATTTTCTCATAACATGAGAGGTCGAGAAGGATGACAAAAACAACAAATGTATGCAAACATTTCCCGTAACTGTTTAGGCATTAGATATTCAGATTCAAGTAAACCTCTTGCTGCAGCTGCACTTTTGAAAGAAAGGTGAACGATGTTGTCTAAAAGCCGCGCTTTTGGAATTCAATAGTATAAACATAAGCAAGTGACTTTCCAAAAATACCATGTTTTGTCAAATCATCAATGATAGAATCCAGTTTGATTTTGAAAATTCGAGCAACCAAATCGGGTCCATCGCTTACTTGTTCTCTGCGACGTAAATTTTCTGTGATTTCATTCCATTTCGGGTTCGCAGTGAATGTGATAAACAAATCCGGAGCACCCCATTTTGAAAAGATGGACATAGAATCTCTCACGTATGTTTCGTGATTATCCTTCAAAACTCGATGGAAGAATAACAGACATACCAGCTGCAATATTTGATTCTTGCGCTAAGTTAGCAACGTGATCTGCTGGTCCAGCGTGTTGTGCAACTCGAAGACGTTGTTGATTCTGTTTTATATAATTCAAGTTGTTGGCCTCCACTTGCAAATATAAATCTACCAACCACTGTTGTGTCAGTTTTCCAGCGCTAATAACAGGATTAAATTGATCACGAATGGATATTAAAGCACATTTAAATTGTAGCATGCTGATGTTGTAGCGAATTCTATTTAATTAAGCACATTCATACGAATCACACTGCCAATATGGTTGCCGTCCTGGCTTACCAAAAGGGGAAAAAATCGAGTATGTCATTGGATCCATATTTGGAGATAAAATGTGAAGTGCGATGAATTTTTGATTAGAGGCATGCGGGTTTTTCAGATAAATATGAATGTCTCGTTCAAATGGCGGCTCTCCGTCTTCATTTACAAAGATCATTGCGACTTCATTGTTCACTAAATCGGCGTTGATCCGATTGTCTACCACGACGCAATGCCATGGTGGTGACGGGTATTTCTAGGCCACACAGAGCTGCTTCATTGGCTTCTCTCTCCTCAATTTCATGCATACGTATGTAGCATGCCTCAATTCTATTATTTTCGCAATAAAAATGATCAATTCTTTCAAGAGTATCTCGACGACATTGATCATTTGCAGCATGATTTTGACGAATGTCTGTTGCTTGTGTAGCATCGATCTATGATGACGATGAACACAACTATGACTCCCTGTTGAGAGTGCAGAATCCATGGGCTGACCCACCTTTCATGTCAGCACTATAGGGTGGCATGAAGCAATGCAATGTGCAGGTGGTTTATACAAAAAAAAACGGGTCAATAGCCGTAATTTCTCGATTTGGCTACTACTGCGTAAAGTAGGATGGTAAATATTAACTGCGAAATAGTTTGGAGTGCCTTGAGCCCCAGAAAAGATTGCATAGAATAAAATATAAAGGGCTGAAACCTCACGAGGTGATCAGAACTTCGGTCTTTGGTATCTCCAATGGATAGCATTCACCTGTGTTATAAAGTTGGTGTGACAATTTTGACAGTACATACAGTCAAACTTATTTTTGTGCGGTAAATAGGGACCGTACAAAAAAAACCGCACAAATAAAAATATTCACAAACTTCATAAATCGCTATAATAAATAATTTTGTACAAAAATTGAGAAACAATTTTTTTTATGCGGTGGATAGGGACCGCATAAAAAGAGTCTCCCTTAGAAAATATGTCAAAGTTTTACGAAATTAAGGCCCCTATTCACAAAATGCAAATTAGATCTATAACCGTAAAATTTCCGATTAGTACTAAAATGGTATTCATAAAATGTAACTAGACTCTATAAACGAAAATTATGCTCTGTAAGTTTACAGTGACAAATTTGTTGACGTAAATCTACATATCTTGATTTTATTAGTTCATAACTCGGCAGAGTAACCATTTTTCGTCATGATTTTTTCAGGAAGTACTACTCTCGATAACATCTATTTACCTACAAGAATTCAAGATGATTTATTTTGTAGTTTTTGAGATTTTCGCTAAAAATTGTCTATTAGGATTTCTTTGTGTTCTTAACGAATCAATATAGTACGTACCTTGATGGTGTCTGTAATTCTTATCAAAATAACTTTTTTCTTCAGAATTTTGGTGAAGGTTTGTGGAACTGAAAATCCGTCCAGAAAACAATATCTGAACTCATATAACTACACATTTGAGAAAGTGTTCAGATTCTTGTGAGAATTCTTAGCCCCCATGACAATGGTCTATGGGACGCAATAATGCCAAGGAACGCCTTGCTACCGTTAATCCTCTACGCTCTCTACTAAAAACAAAATAAATAATTTACACATGCCAACAAACTGAATGTATAAAGTGATCACCACATTTATCATATTTGAGTGTGAAATGTTAGGCTACCGGATTACAAAAGATGGCCGCCGAAATTTAAAAATAAATATACGCATGTATATGCATTATTTTATTACGAAGCCATTTAGATAGGATTTAGTTCACGGAAAAGGCCACGTTGGATCCTATTCTGTGCAAAAATAGTTTACTTACCTGTCTATCAGATAACCTGCAAAAATTCTCATATGTACATTCTCATTCATTTGACTTTCAAGCCAGAATGATTTGTTATGATTCATTTTTTGACATTTCGATTTATCAAAGGCTACTATTTTTCTTACGGCGGCGAATTCAAATGTATTTATTTACAGAGGCGAAGTTCTTACAGTTTGTGAATACCAATTTTTAGTACTCTGTAACTTTTGCTCTATAAACAATTTACGTAAAGTTACAGCTATAGAATTTTTACATTTTGTGAATAGGGGCCTATATTACACATGGAAACATTTAAAAAAATTTTAATTTCTCATTTTTAAATAAAACGGTAAATTTCCTTTTTTCTTACATCATTATGTAAATTTTTTTAGTTTATGTTCAAGGTTAACAATCAGTGTGGCTATTACTACGCATTTCATTAGTTGTGAAATAAACATTTCTTTTAACTAAATTATATTCTTTGTGTGCAAAATAATAGGTAATTACATATTGAAATTTGCTGGAATATAAGAACATTGAGCTTGCCTAATGATTAATGAAATTAGCTGATGCAATAGGTGTGAAAATGGCTGAGGTTTGAAAAAAAGTGATGCCAACACTGTTAAGATTGACCTAACCTCGCGGCGAAACTTACTTATGGCGTCGATATTTATAAATCACATAAAAATAATCGCACAAAACAATTGCATAAAAAAATCGCATAAAAGAAGATCGCACAAAAACAGATTTGATTGTATTGATTTCAAATTAAACCAACATATCTTCGTTATAGAATAAAAAGTAATCATCAACATATTTATGATTTCGAGTATAAGGGTTTCAGTATTAACTTTTCTATTCAAAATCCAATTTTTTTAAATTAAATAGTTTGATTATTGTATCTTTTATAATATAAAGGATACAGTAATCAAACTATTTAATTTAAAAATATTGGATTTATAATAGAAAAGTTAATACTAAAACCCTTATACTCGAAATCATAGATATGTAGATGATTACTTTTTATTCTATAACGACGATATATTTACTTATACAACAACAGCCAAACAGCTCAAAAGCTTCAGTAACATGAGTACAGGCATCCAATTTAACACGAAAAATCGTATTCTAGAACTTTATACAGAAAGTAGTATACAAAATTATACTTATATTTCTAACCGTGTAACTGACCATATTCCAGAACTTTATCCAAAAATCATTTCAGAACCCTATTTACAACGTACATGTCAAATTTCATAATAATCGGGTATGGAATAATCAAGTTCCATCATACTTGGCCATATTCCAGAGCTTTATCCAAAAATTATTTTAGAATCCCATTTCTAACTCACATATCAAATTTCATGATAATCGGTTAAGCAAAAGCCAAGTTCCATCAAATATGGCAATATTCCAGAACTTCATCCAAAAGTCATTTTAGATTCCCGTTTCCAATACACATGCCAAATTTCATCATAATCGGTTGAGAAATGGCAAAGTTCCATCATACTTGGCCATATTCCAGAATCTCATCCAAAACTCATTTTAGAATCCCATTTCCATTACACATGTCGAATTTCAGCATAATCGGTTGAGAAATAGCGAAGTTCCATCCTACTTGGCCATATTCCAGAACTTCATGCAAACAACTTAGAATCCCATTTACAACACACATGTCGAATTTCATCATTATCGGTTGAGAAATGGGCAAGTTCCATCATACTTGGCCATATTCCAGAACTTCATCCCGAAATCATTTTTGAATCCCAGAACTTCATCCAAAAAACATTTTAGAATCCCACTTCTAACACACACGTTAAATTTCATAATAATCGGTTGAGAAATAGCCAAGTTCCATCATACTTGGCCATATTCCAGAACTTCATCCAGAAATCATTTTTGAATCCCAGAACTTCATCCAAAAAACATTTTAGAATCCCACTTCTAACACACATGTCAAATTTCATAATAATCGGTTGAGAAATAGCCAAGTTCCATCATACTTGGCCATATTCCAGAACATCATGCAAACAACATTTTAGAATCCCATTTACAACACATATGTCGAATTTCATCATTATCGGTTGAGAAATGGGCAAGTTCCATCATACTTGGCCATATTCCAGAACTTCATCCAGAAATCATTTTTGAATCCCAGAACTTCATCCAAAAAACATTTTAGAATCCCACTTCTAACACACATGTCAAATTTCATAATAATCGGTTGAGAAATAGCCAAGTTCCATCATACTTGGCCATATTCCAGAACTTCATCCAGAAATCATTTTTGAATCCCAGAACTTCATCCAAAAAACATTTTAGAATCCCACTTCTAACACACATGTCAAATTTCATAATAATCGGTTGAGAAATAGCCAAGTTCCATCATACTTGGCCATATTCCAGAACATCATGCAAACAACATTTTAGAATCCCATTTACAACACACATGTCGAATTTCATCATTATCGGTTGAGAAATGGGCAAGTTCCATCATACTTGGCCATATTCCAGAACTTCATCCAGAAATCATTTTTGAATCCCAGAACTTCATCCAAAAAACATTTTAGAATCCCACTTCTAACACACATGTTAAATTTCATAATAATCGGTTGAGAAATAGCCAAGTTCCATCATACTTGGCCATATTCCAGAACTTCATCCAGAAATCATTTTTGAATCCCAGAACTTCATCCAAAAAACATTTTAGAATCCCACTTCTAACACACATGTCAAATTTCATAATAATCGGTTGAGAAATAGCCAAGTTCCATCATACTTGGCCATATTCCAGAACATCATGCAAACAACATTTTAGAATCCCATTTACAACACACATGTCGAATTTCATCATTATCGGTTGAGAAATGGGCAAGTTCCATCATACTTGGCCATATTCCAGAACTTCATCCAGAAATCATTTTTGAATCCCAGAACTTCATCCAAAAAACATTTTAGAATCCCACTTCTAACACACATGTCAAATTTCATAATAATCGGTTGAGAAATAGCCAAGTTCCATCATACTTGGCCATATTCCAGAACTTCATCCAGAAATCATTTTTGAATCCCAGAACTTCATCCAAAAAACATTTTAGAATCCCACTTCTAACACACATGTCAAATTTCATAATAATCGGTTGAGAAATAGCCAAGTTCCATCATACTTGGCCATATTCCAGAACATCATGCAAACAACATTTTAGAATCCCATTTACAACACACATGTCGAATTTCATCATTATCGGTTGAGAAATGGGCAAGTTCCATCATACTTGGCCATATTCCAGAACTTCATCCAGAAATCATTTTTGAATCCCAGAACTTCATCCAAAAAACATTTTAGAATCCCATTTCTAATCCATATGTTGAATTTCATCGTAACCGGTTGGGAAATGAGCAAGTTCCATCATACTTGGTCATATTGCAGAACTTCATCCAAAACAATTTTAGAATCCCATTTTCAACGCACATGTGATGAGAAATAGTCAAGTTCCATCATACTTGGCCATATTCCAGAACTTCATCCAAAAATCATTTTAGAATCCCATTTTCAACGCACATGTGTAATTTCATCTTAATCGGTTGATAAATAGGCAACTTCCACCGTAGTTGGCAATATGCCAGAACTTTATCGAAAAATCAATTTAGATTCCCATTTCCGACACACATGTCAAATTTCATAATAATCGGGTGATAAATAGGCAAGTTCCATCATATAAAAAATTTGTTAACTACTCACTACATCCTAATTCAACCCTAACTCAACTCCAACTCAACTGCAACTCAACCCTCAAATTGACCACTAATTTAACCTTCAAATCAATTCCAAATTCAATGCCCAATTTAATAATCAAACCAGCAAAATCATAAATATTTATAAAAGCAGGTATTTTGGGTCAATTCGTATGGCAGGTACCCCACCCTCTTGACGTACAGTCTCCAAAAGCTTTTCAAATCTCCGTCTTGACCATAGAAACAGATTGGCGAAGAAACATTCAAAATCGGACAAGCCGTTCTCGAGATACCACTGGTACAGACTTCCAGACAGTCAGACATCCAGACATCCAGATCTCCAGACATCCAGACAGACGGACGGACATTTTTTTTTTTTGCTTTTTCGGATTCAGGGACTTTCAAAACGTCGTGAAAAGTGGTTTTGGGCCATCCAAATTTTTCGTCATTTTTGACAGGATTTCAATATTTTGGTCTTTTTAAAACGAAGTAAAAATTTATTTAGTCGAATCCGAAACATTTTCTATTCGATGTTTGTTGTTAACAAGGTCAAACCTATATCACTTAGGCTACTGAAATACGTAAATACATTTTAGGATTATATTATTAAGTAAAACGTAATTAGATATTTTTTGGAACAAATGTTCAATTTAATTTTATTGTTTTATGATCATTGAATTTACATTTTCTACGATCAACCCTAAATTTATATTTTTTTTTACTAGCTTTATTACTTTATCACCGACCTTTTCTTTTTTGTATATTATTTTTACGATCGCAGCTGAATTTATATTTTATATTATATACTTACTAAATAGAAGAAGAATTTCTATTGGTCCACTTTAGTTTATATAATTTTGTTAAATTAGTAGTAGGGATAAAAAAAAAAATGTATAAAATTAAGAATTTTTCTTACAAATGTATCAGTCAGTTATTCAGTTTTCAGTTATCAGTTATCAGTTAATCAAATTAAGTAAAAGTCAACAAAGAAAATTAAAAATAAATAAATAGTTTTTTTTATCAAAATAAAAACCAAAAGAAATTTTTAATTAAAATCAACACGGACTCAGATATAAAATTTGAGCAAATAATTTGGAAATAGAAGAAAAGCGTTCCGAAATCAATCAGGGTGTCAGTCAGTGATGAGCGTAAATATATATTACTATTTCCCCGAATTCCGGAAGCGAGGGATTTGTTTTTAATCCCTTTCTATATTTATACCCATGTTAAATAAAAATACGTTTTCTTCAATAATTATGAATTTGAATTGATAAGATTGCAATTGGACATCATTGTCAACGTGACATTCCAATTTTGTTTTAAATTCTTTGTTGTTAAAGAGATTGAAAAGGTAAAGTTGGTTTAAAACTGCCAGGGTTTTACAAATGTTAGTAAAATTCTTTTTAACGTTGCTGATTCTTTTAAATGGTAAATGAACACCTTCGAATCGCATGCTCCATAAATGTATTAGTGCCCCAATTTTTCAGTTGTTAAGCATAGTTTAGCAAATGAATTAGTTTCGGCTTCAATGAATATTGTGGAAGTATTTCCTTAAACAAAATGTGATGTTTTTCGTTTTTCTCCAAGTCAGGTTCATCAATTTGCAAATGAAATTCTTCTTTATCCAAAACATATTCACTCTTTTCCAAATCAAATTCGCCTTTGGCAAAAACGAATAGACAATTTTATTTGTCCCAGTGGTAACACCAAAAATATTTATTTGTTTGTTTTTTTTTTGGTAAACTATAAATGGTTTTTACCGCTATAAGAACTAAATTACTGACAGGAGCAATTAGCATATAAAGCGTTATGATTGAATTCAATTTAAATTTAGAACCGTAATAGCTATTATACCGATGCGCATTTTAGTCAAAATGCGTTTTCAGCTCTTGCTTGTATCGTATTGGCAAGGCAAAATGACAACTCAACTATCATATTGCATTGCAAGGACACTTTCGGTGTTTCAGTTGTATTCAGAACTTTAAAAAGTTACATTTATTTAACAAAATTCTAACAAAATGGCAATCATTAATGATTAAAATAAATATTGATTTTTTATATATGCTATATTTAGGGATTAAAATTGAAATTGCAGTAAATTAGAATTAAGAGCGTTATCGTGACTATCCCGAGTTCCAGTGATGTGGAAATTTGGTATTTTGAAGCTTTTTTCCCTATCATCAATTCCGGTTGAATGGAATTATTGGTGATATTTCTATTTGAAGGAGTATTGTACATTTTGCCATGTAATGCCATTTAGTTTCCTTTTTTACTAAATATTAATATTTTTTCTAAGTACCTGCGTATTGGATAATTCCATTTAAGGTTTTATTAATTTTCAGCTTTAATACATTTTAATCATACCTTTAACAATACAATTCTAAAATGATAACAAGTCGATGTCGATGAAATGAGCGGAAAAGAAAACAGAAATGTAATTAAAATAAAATTTAAGAATTGATTTTATTCTTTCGTTCTTCATTTTTAAAACGTGCAAAAATGTTCAAGTAATAAGAAAAAAAAATTAAATAAATTTTCGTAGTAGACATTTTTTTATTGTTTCCAAATTAAATTAAATAAATTTATAAAAATACATAAATAGAACTTTTTCAATAATATTCTAACAAAAATTGTTTTTTTGTTATGTTAAGTTATATTCAATTTAAAATCCTAAAAACAATTTTGAATCAATAAAAACTTAATGTACAAACAAATTTAGACTTTCAAAATAAATGAGCTTTCACGAGAGTGAAAGAGCTTTCAAGGATGAGTGTTTCGAATTGCTTTTTAGTAAAATGTTAAATGAAGCACGGGGGCAGAAATCCTAGCGTATTTTTGAAAAATTCCAAATTTTTTTCGTTTTCGATTATTTTCTAAAGAGAAGTTTTAATTCTAGTAGAAGGCTGATTGAAATTTTATTTTCATCTAAGGTTTTAATGCTACTGACAATTATGTGGAAAATTTGTTTTTAATTGAAATTCTTAAAGGTGGATTATATACCCCCATATATTCGAGATATTTTAAAAGTTTATATTTTTTATTAATTTCCTTCAAGGGATTTCAATGAAATGTTTAAGTTCTTTATCAGGTATATTCGTATGGTAATCGAAACAAATATAGGTTTTGTCGTAAACTCAATAATATTTAATTGTTTGTTTGAAACAACTTTTCGAGTTATTAAGGGACTTCGATGTAATTTTAAAATAAATTCTGCTACTGGTTTATCTGGTTGAAGACATCTAAAAACTATTTTCTAAATTTAATTTTTGACTTTTAGCTCTATTTAATTCAGGTTTATCACTTTCGTCTGGTTCATGCTTCCAATTATGTATTTTAAGTAAATAAATATTTGCTGCCTTCATTTAAATTTATATAAAGCAGGAAGTTTATGAAATAGGTTGAGATGGTTGATAAGATCGGTTGCAATTAAATTAAAAACACAGTACCCACAAAACAATTAAGTCACGCTACAATAGGTTTACGTAACGGGTTAGTTTATTAATGAAATTTAACCCATCCTGAAATTTTTCTGCGAAAACTTCAGAGAAGTATAAAAATGGCCAAATAAATTTACGACAATGCTAGGTAAATATGTTTCAAACCTCATTTTGGATTTGTTGGTTCATCTTCTGGATAAAAATAGCAGAAATCGGTATAGCACTGTCATTTAGGACAATTGTCAACTCAAACATGTCAAATATGCGAACTAAATTATTTTAATAACGCCAAGAGGAACAGTTCTTCAACTGCAAGATTTATTGGTGAAAGAAGGGGGCTCCAGAAACTGTCAAATTTCCTAGAAATTGTAGCGCTTTAGTTGTAATAGCGGGGTAGAAGACGGTTGACATTTTCTTTGCTAGTGTTGGCTTTGCATCCGATGGAGTTAGTGTAGAAACTTGTTTTCTTCATTGTTCTGTTTTGGTCGTATCTGTCATATTTGGTATGTGGACTATTCGGTAGGCCATTGTTTTGAAGCTTACATTTTTACCTTATTATTTTGGTATGATGATCCGATTGTGTGATTTCGTAGAATCGTGGATTCCTGTAGATGTCAAACTCAAAGCAACCTTCTTTCCTTTCAATTATTGCTTCTAGGAACGGCAATTTATTAGTAATCCTAATATCAAAATATTTTGATGTTTTAAATTGGCCAATACCAATTATTTCGCGATGTTACTGTTTTATGCTCCGACCTGTTACTTGCAGGTACTTTAGAAAACAGCTACTTTTTTTTTTTTTAAATAAGACGAAGTGTACTTTCAAAAATTGCATATTTATACGTCTCACTTGTTTAAGAACCATTGAAATATCTCGTTTCTAAGGCTAAAAAATAAAACTTAAAGAAAGTCAGTTCGTGACTAATCCATTGACGTGTGCATAACTATGCCTAAAGGAAAGTTCTTGAATATAGACTAAAAACACTAAATTCGGGCTTTCAAGGAGGACAATCATAGTAACATAGTATCAGCCTATTTGCTGCTAAAATTGAAAGAAGTTCAACCATTGCGCAGAATTACCTCAGTAAAATCCAAAGCTATGGAAAAAAAGCATAGTAAAGGTCATGTGAGCAGGCTACAATACTTCAAGACCGACAAGCCACTCTCGACTAGCAAAATAAGGACTAAAACCGGTGTTACGACCAGCAAAGCAACCGTCCATCGTTTAATACAGCGCGTTCCAAATTTAAAATTTCAAAAAATTAATTAAAAACCGTTGTTAAAAGAAGCACACAGGAACCACTGTCTTTGCCTTGCAAAGCAACACATTACCTGGGATAGAGAATGGCAGAAAGTTGTCTATTCCGATGAAAAAAAAAATTTAATTTGGACGAGCCAGATAAATACAACTATTATTTTCATGACCTAAGAAAAAAAGGAAATTATTTTTAACAAAAGTCACAGAAAAGGGGGTTGTGTTATGGTGTGGGGAGCGGTGTCTTCTTTTGGAATTGATTTAGATTTTCAGACAAATTCCTATAAAACCGTTTTGGAATGAGCATTTCCGAAATTTACCGAATTTTTTAATGGACAACTTTTTAATTTCCAGCATGACAATGCTCTGATTCATACTGCCAGGATAATTATGCGTGGATTCAGGAGCAAGATGTAATACTATTGTCTTGGCCGCCTTAAACATAATGGAAAACGTTTCGGGATGGCTATCACGGAAAATCTAGGAAGGAGGAAGGCAGTTCGAGAATAAGGAAGAATTAATTAAAACTATAAAACCCGTCTGGGCCGAAAACTCCTTCGCTATTTGCGGTCACTTAATTCATCTTAATTCATTTTATTTTGACTTGTACTAAAGTATATTAAAAGAGTGTAAGGTTATTTCCTCTCTGTCTCCGCTCTCGAACATTTCACTGGTTTCAGATTTGTCGAGTAAATGAAGCTTTTCAGCGGCCCTCTTCTAAGGTTTCCCATTCTGTCATAGTAACTCAAGTTGTAATTAATTATTCGATGTACCGGAATCCTTTTGGTAATAGTTCTATCAAATAATATTCCCTTGACCGTTCTTTGTTTGGGTTATTGGTGTTAACTTTGGCTAACATCATCAGGAAAAATGTGAAATTATGGGATTGTGCATGGTAAGGATGGGCTTGAAGGGCACTTTGTATTTTTGATAGAAAGTTGTATTTGCCGGGCGATGGCATTTGCATGGCAACATCTATTTCGGATGATGAATGTTCTACTTAGACTTAAGGTTAAGTGGGTGCCCAAATAGCGCATTAATTCGACGCGGGTGAAGGTTATACCAGCTAAAACTATGCTAAAGGTGCAATCGATGGCGAATGTTGATTTTTGGGAGTGGATTTCTGGGCCAGCAGATCTCAGGGTATCGATTAATTCTTTGAGATCGGGCTTTACAGCTGAGATGTTGCGGCTGATGATGATGCTGTCATCGGCGTAAGCGAGAATAAGCTGCAGGTGTTTACGTTTTGTTCCACCTTAAGTTCGGGGAACTGATCGGCAACGGTCATGGGTATTTCGTTAGGATAAAGTTAGAGTTGCACCCGCTGATTGACTCTTTTGTAGTTTTTCGTCTTGAAGGTGGATACTTTAAACCATATAATGGTAGTGTGCTCCCAGATATATGTCTTGATGATCTCCCGCACGCCATTCTTTGCCCAGAACGCGATTGACGGTATCTATATGTTTTTCAGAAGATCGACTGGCTAGAAAGATAGTTATCAAGCTCAATCGAGCGGTAGCTTTGCGTATATTTTACAACCGACGTTACACAGAGTTATGCTTGTGCAATCGGCAACACACCTGGGCTTCCTTATTTTCGGAATGCGAACCTGAATGGCATCGATCCACTCTGAGGGGGATCATTATTGGTCTACGCTACTTCAACGACTTTTTGTAGTGCATGAAATATAATATCTGGTGCATATTTCAGCAGTTCGATGGGAATCCCAACCTTGCCGGAAGCAGCTCCGGATCTAATGTGTTGGATCATTGATTTGACCTCGTCTTCGGTTGGTAGAGGCGCTACTTTGAGGTAGTCATCCTCCTCAATCCGGTTTGGCCAGGTTCCGGAGGACTCCATCAGTCATTGCACCAGGAAGAAATTAGATTATAGGGCCCGATTTATTGGTGGCTAACTTTTTTGTATTTACTGTTTAAAGAATTCATAGGTTTTGCGTAGTCGATCTGACAGGACGTTAAGTCATTCAATCGAGGCATGATTTTAATAGGTGGAAAACTATTATGGTGAAAAAGCCGATTGTACAATAAATATTATGTGATATGTGGTTGAAGTCAAAGAAAATCGGTTTTTGGTTCATCAGTTAATTGATAATGATGGACTTAGGTACCGCTTACCGGTTATATTTTGAAAACTATTTCTAAATTTATCAGCCCTGATCTTACTCATATTTTGAATCTTTCCTTCAATCAGGCATTATTACTAATAAGACTCAAGGCGGATTTATGGTTGCCTTCGTTCGTTCTGAATTTTTTTTTAAACAATCATATTTCTTGAAAATGACGTTATTTTTCGTTTGTGTCCGTTTGATTGGATAAAAAAAATTATCAGAATGAATGAACGAACGAACGAAGGCAACCTATTTTTACAACGGTTGACCATAGTAATAATGGGACTATAGACCTACTGTGGTTCAGTACAATAATTCTGACTATACAACTCATTGGAAAATAAACCAATCAGATAGTTGAATTTTCCTTAGTTACGCTGTATAATATCGGTTATTTGCGTTGCTAAGTAGTGTTTCGCGAAACATTACTAGTGGTGTTTCGGCCGCAAACAAATAAATCATATCTTCCATGAATATAAACAAACAATTAATATTTTTGATATTTGACATGGTTGATTCGTTGTATAGTCTTAACATATACAACTCGAGCTTCGAAAATCATCTGAATATACAGTTGCGGACTCGTTGTGTTACCTAAGAAACACAACTCCACCTGCGGTGTCGTTGTGTTTCCTAGGCAACACAACTCGTCCTATAAACTGTATATTCGATTATTTTCGAACCTCTTGTTGTATAACTAGTGAAAATACTTGAAGAATAGGAAATAACTATACACATGAGTTACGTCAACAAATAAATACGGAATCGGCTTTGTTCGAGTTTTTGAAGAATATTCATAACGGGTTGAACTGTGGTAAACTTTATGGTGTTTTTTATTGTTGATGCTGCAATTGAAGAATTTGCCTTTGATATGGTCGACAAGCCTCTTTTATCCATTCTGTATATGATAATGGTTTGGTTTAAGGAGTGTATCAAATAAGTGGTTTGCGTCTTATCTAGAAAACAAAACAGTGAGAGTTATAATTAATGATACTTTCAGTGACCCCAGATTTGTGGACGTTGGGACAAGTCCTTAGTCTTGGGCTCTTAAATGTTTCTGATTTACAATCAGTAATTCTATTTCCAAACCGAAATTAAGCGGGTTGGAGCCCCGGGTTTGCTGGCCAATTAGCTTTGGCTTATATAGGTACTTCCTCCGCTGAGGTTATTTTTACGATTATTTATGATCTAAAAGTTTTACAAACATGGCTGATAAGTATCACGCTGTTTTAAGCTACTTACAAATGTTGTGATTACTGGAATTCCAATTAAGAACCATAACAATAATGAATTAATAACGAAAGGCCTGTCTTTTGTGCAACCCACTATCAGTAACATCTGTGTGATGTGCTTGATGTGAACAAAGTAAATACCGAGGCCAAATAGTTCAAAACAAAAGCTACAACGGAGCTTTCTATTGTCAAACTAGAGCATCTAGCGATATCAAAAATGGAATACTTAACTCTATGACGAACTTCAAAAATTTCACTACAGATAATTTGGACTGAAGAAGAAAGAATTTTTCGAAACCGGTATATCAACCAAAATATAATAATATTATCACTGAAAAATAGAAAGAAAAACCTAGTTAATACAAATAATTATAAAATATAAGATATCGTCACCCCAGTATTTAAGTGATACAAACGACAAAAACTTGATTTTGAGATAATTGAATTTGAAGTTTAAACTGTCTAATTTTAAAATGTATAAAAGTTTATTAATATATTATTAATGAGTTTTAAAGAGCTTCGCCAACTTTGTATTTTAATCTAAAAAGCTTTTCAATTAGACGTATAGTTTTCTCACAAAATGAAATTGAAAATTTTCAAAAATGCGTATTTATCATTAAAATTTTTCATTTTGTTCGAATATGTATTGTATGTAACACTTTTTCACAAGCGTATGTATCACTTAAAAATTAATTTTTTTTCTGCGTTTGGATCATGATTCCATATGAAAATCAAGAAAATTATACTTTTTTAAGCTCGTTTATTGTAAACAAAAGCTTATAAAGCTTTTCATAAATTATAAAATATATCAAATTAAACATTGCGTAACATTCTTAATTCAAATTTTATTGCAAAAACATAACCAAATTAGTACAAATTCATCTTTCTTCTAGGTACCAAATTATAAAAAAAAAATACAAATAAACTTAAAAACTTTAACTAAATTACTTTAAAAATAAGAATTTTATATTAAATTGAGTAAATCTAATCAAGCAATTCCTATTTTTTGACTTTTTTACTTTTATTATTTTGTGACTTATTAGCTTTCGTCGATCTTTTGATTAAAGAATTATTATTTAATGGAGAAATAACTTTAGTTGCTCTTTGACGTGGGTTAACATTTAATTGACTTGCAGCTGGTTTATTTAGTATTGTATTGTAATATTCGATATCGATCTTTTCCATATATTTTAGCATGGATATTATATCTTTCTTTTTTTCTTCGGAAATAGCCCAATTAAATGTTGATGGTTTAACTGATATTATTGGAGCTTTCTTCATCGAGCTTTTAGTTAATTTGATACTAAGAAATGAATCAGATTCGCATAACGTAGTTTTGTACCAGACTGTGCTTAAATCTCTTGAATGATATTGCATTACCCTGACTTGCATAAAGGGCACCATATTAACGAATATCTTGGATGCCAGATTAAAATTTAAAAAATCACTGTCTTTCATTTGCATCAACCGTAAATGAACTTTATCGTAATTTAATTTTTTTAACTGCTGCATAAGTGTAATCGGACTATGAATTGTAACACCTCTCAAATGCCTTTCGATTGCGCTGTGTACAGCGTCCACTTCTTGTAGTTGACTATGTCCAGGTTCTGAATATTTATGGGTTATAGTTTCTATATTGGAATTTTCCTGTAGAAACTTTAAAATCATAGTTGTATTTACTCGATTTTTGTTTTGAGCTACACAACTGTCCGACCACAAAATTATATTCGTGGTATTTGGGAATTGTGATATTCTTCATTGAAGATTTTATAATACATGTGCTTTTTGACAGGGGTTCCAGTGCATATTTCTCTGTATAAATTAAACATCTTTTGCACATTCAAATTACTATCTAGATATAGTTTTTGTGTATTTTCCCGACAGTAATGGGACTCTACTCGAGGAAAACTTTGAATATGTTGTTTTACTTCTTCTATTTTATGATTTGCGATCTGTTTTTTCACATGTTTTCCTTTTGTTGGAGATGTTGCTATTCCAGTGATTTGATTGAAGTTATTGGTAAAAAACCATTGAATTCGCCTTGAGCTAATATCCAAAGTTTTTAAAAAGAATGATTTGCAGACTCTGATTAAATCGTCATTTAATTTAAAATAATAACTATAAGAAAATTCTCGCTTCTTTAGTTGTTTCTTCGATTTTCTTTTGGCGGGCAGTTTTTGGACAAATTGAGAATAAAAATAATTTTTAGCTTTATCGTCGAGCCTCCAGAAAGCATCATGCAATATTTGTCTTTCATTTTCATTAAAAATAGTAGTGCATCTGAACGTACATGTACATAGAACATGTTGCAAAGCCTTAGCAGGATGATTGTTTCCCAAAATATCAATGTAGGGTTTTCCTTTTTGTCTGTTAGTATTCCGTACATTACATTTCCATGCAACTTCGTTTCTTTTCCTTTTTCTTGACGGTGGTGTATTTTGATTGATTGCAGTATTAATAATTGAACTAACTGAGTTTTCTGGATTTGTAAAAATTTTAAGGGAAATTCTTGAATTTGCCTCAGTTGTTTTATTGGATTTGCATTTTTTTTTCTTTTTTGTAGCTGGTGTGCCTTCATTATCATCTGAATCAGATATCGATTCATAATTCGGGTCAGCTAGTGAGTCATCAGAATTTAATTCAAACATAATATTGGTGTCACTGCAATGTAAACTAAATGTATTAGAATGTCAAATCTTGTGAATATCATTTACCATTCCAACAAAGATGTTTCTGTCTTGTTGATCAGTTTACCTGGACTATTTTCAATAGTCATTGTAGTGTTGTCTTTTGATGTAGTGTCTAAAATTGCATGAACAAATTATTTTATAATTACCAACTAAATACCTACAGTACATACACTATAATTCTTACCTTTGTATTTTTTATCTTCATTTTCTTCATAATCCAACAAAATATCTTTCATCGCATTTGCCACTTCATCGGAAATAAAACGCACTGGTGACGAACTGTATCAAATAAAAATTAATAATTGTGTAAAATTAACGGTATCTATATAAAACACCAACGGAAAATGTAATTTAAATTACACACCTGTGACTCATTATAATGATGCTGTCTCTTCGGGTTTCAAGTGAATATTGATTTCTTGTTTTTTAATGCACTCTTATTTATATTAAATCCTAAATTGTATTTATGTAACCTTTAAATATTGAATTTATTTTCTGCAACTGTTTCATTTTTTATATTTTTAGTATGTATGTAACATTTAAATACTGAAATGTATTTTTGTTTATATTACAAAAGTAAACTGAAATTGTATTTATGTATCACTTAAATTCTAAAAAACTTTTTGCGTTTAGAACTTAGAAAAATAGAAATAGTATGTATGTAACATCTAAATTCTGATTTCACATTTTGCATTTATACTTAGATTGCCATGGTATTGTTTGTATGTAACACTTAAATATTGAATTTGTTTTTAGCGTGTAAGTTTAGGTCAAAATTAAATTGTATGTATGTAACACTTAAATTCTGATCTCTTAAGTAGCAAATATTACCATGAGTCGAAAAATTTGTATGTATGTGGCACTTAAACATCGAAAATATGTTAATAAATAGTTCATATAAAATTATGATATTCCAGTATAAAAACGTATAGAACAGATAAATACTTACAATTTAGTAAAAATTTCGCAAATGTATCATTTGTCATACTGATATCTTTGGAATGGAAAGAAATATTCAAACTTTGAAACTACCAATCGATAGATCTCGTTTTTTTACATAAGATGGCAGTGCTAACTCAAAAAAGGCAAAAATGTGTATGTATCATTTAAATACTGGGGTGACGATATGTATTTTATTTTCCTTGTAATACGAAAGAAGTGATAAAAGCCACAAAACAATAAAATGGGCAACTACCAGTTGTACAATACAGATAATTTAGGCATAAATTTCACAGCAAATATACGGAGTAGAATATCCATCATGCATCACTTGTCATAATTCCAAGCTAAACTATATAATGAGGCAAAAATCATCAAACGTGAAAATAATTTTCGTTTTTTATGAATTCGGAATGGAGTTATGAGGCTGCGTCAATATGAATCATCGCAAATAGTATTTCACATACGATCTTACTCAAACATTGATCAAATTAAGAAAAAAATCCAACAGGAAAAGTAATTGCTTACTTAACCTTATCTGGTCACCGACTAGACTGTCCCGTCACTATCTTTTGATAGAAAGTTCCGGACTATTATCCCATCCAGAGAGGACTGGATGATGTATGCAGTTTTGGAACCAGAAGTTTTAAACTTCTTCACTGATGGTTCAAAACGGGATAGAAGAGTAGGGGCTGGGGTGTTCTGCGAGGAACTCATGTTAAACCTCTCATTTTGTCTCCCTGACTACTGCAGCATTTTTCAAGCTGAGGTAACTGCGATAAAGGAAGTCGTAGACTGGTTGAGGTATAATGTAATATCGACTTGTGATATTCGCATATATACGGACAGTCAGGCTGCCATTAAAGCGTTTCAATCAAACCTGCTTAGTCCTTACATCGAAAGTAGTCCAGGACTGTCTCTCATCTCTTGACGAGGTGACAGAACAGTTCAACATCCATATCATATGGGTGCCAGAACATTTCGTTAGCACGGGGAATATAAAAGCCGATGAACTGGCTCGACGTGGTACAACGGACCACAATTCAAATAGCAAAAAGGATATTTATATGCCTCTTGCGGTATGCAAACTGCTGCTTCAGGAGGAAGCCAGTAAATTGACGAATGACAGATGGTCAAATAGTACCTCATGCGTAATAACCCGGCTGGTCTGGCAAAAGTTGAAATTGGCGAGATCCAAACAGCTGATCTCACTTCAGCGGAGTCAGATCAGTGTGGTTGTTGGAGTGATTATGGGGCACTGTCTCATAGGCAGACATTCGAGTAGACTTGGTTTCTTCTCACATGACTACTGTCGTAGTTGCGAGTACGAAGAGGAGGAAGAGACAGTACTTCATCTTCTTTGCACCTGTCCTAGTCTGGCTTCAAACAGGCTTAATTTTCTAGGGGAACCCCTTTTCAACGACCAAACGGAGCTCAGCAGGAGGGACGTCAGGAATATCCAGCGATCCTAGCAAGCTCAAAGTGGTTTCAATGAGTTGGAGGAAAAATATTTAATTTGTGGTATGGCTACGGACCTTTTTGTGTCAATGCCCCGTCCTGGTGGACCGCCACCCAAACCTAACCTAACCTGACCTTATCTGTTTACATTTATACGTGCTATTTTATCAACTTAACAATGTCAAATTTTTTACTAAGTTTGCAGCAATTTTATTTTCACTTTTAGTATGCAAGTACAGTTTTCATTATATTTAGCAAAATCCCTCGCAATCTTAGAATAACGGTTTAAATAATGGAAGGGTCGGATTATTTTTACTTTTAGTATATACTACCATAATTATAATTTATATAATCAATTGTGGAAGAGCAAATATTTCGTTGGGTATTAACATTTCGATCGGTAAGTATAGCATTTGGTTCATTTTCGAACATATACATAGTGCAGGACATGTTGCAGAACATTCGCAGCTTGCGCAAAATTTCGATATTTTCTAAAATAATTTAAATGAGCCTAATACTGATTTCATATTATATTTTTTACTGAAATCTGGATTTTAAGGTCTGAAAATAATAAATACCGTTTAGAAGGTTTCTCTTTCTTTGCTAACTGTAATGATCAATATAGAGCTAGTGGTGTTGCTGCACTTAACTCATTAAACTACCATCTGTATAATTTGAATTTCCCATCCGCTGATATTATGAAAATAATTGTACAGCTAGCAGAGACCGGAACAAGCGAAATCGAATCTAATCGAAAAACCATAATAGGTTTTTTGTTTTTGTTTGATTTTGCTCGTTTTTGAGTTTACTAGTTTTATTTTGTTTTTGTACTGCTTGCTTGTAAATTTTTTCCGAAAAATTTGCTTGCAAAATAACAAGCAAACTCGATCTTACTTGTAAATTTTTATATAAAATTAAATTTTTGATTTTTGCTTTAAGGTTTTAAGGTAATTCACCCCTATTATGATTGTCGCGTCGATCGACAATCGACACGACTCTGTATTGCGTTTTCTTTTTTTCATTTGATAAAAACAATACGAAAAAAGAAAAAGCAACATAGAGTCGTGTCGATTGTCGATCGTCGATTGAAATCATAATAGGGGTGAATATTTAGTGATTTTCTGCGTCATACATATTAACAATTAAATAATGTGTACACTAATCAAACGGCATTTGGTTAAATCTTTATGGTATTACGGTTGTGTAATAAAGCAAACAAATGTTAAGGCCTATTTGGTCGATTCTAACTTCTAAAATTTTATGTTTTAATATTTTTATTATTAGTTTTTTACTACAAGCAGAGACGTTTTCATTCCATAATCTGACCCAATAGCTCATAAGAAACCTTTTTTATTAAATTATTATGGGAGTTGTTTCCTGTTTAACACAGAAATGAAAACATTATCTTATGATGACCAATCTTTCTGACACCTAAGCAAAATGCATTCTGCAGATGATACATTTACTAAACCAATGAAAGCTCGGACAATCGGGCAGTTCCATATCTTTTCGAAGTTATTAGAGAATAACCCTATAACAAATTAAACTGAACTGTAATTTACACAACTATTCGCAAAACTACGCAGTCATTTGGTGTACTACACGTAGAATGTATCCGAAAATCTATTTTGTTTTTAAATTTGACATGGGTTAATAATCCAACGCCATGCATTACCTTTATTTCGTTGTTATCATACTGGTACATTGAAGACCCTTCCAACGTTTATTTAACAATTTTGTTCGTTCGAATCCATACAAAGAAATTCAAAATATTGTCGATTATTATAATAACTGTTTGGTTACTATAATTACCGTCAAACCAGTCTTTACTTTGGCGATCAAAATGAGCTGAATCATTGTCTTATTTATACACAATATTCTCCGTATGTGTTTTGGAATATCCCCAAGAAGTTTAGTAAACCCTGAGGATGCCTGCATGATCCAATTAATTCGCAATCACACCAGCACGTATATTCTCACTAAACTTTCAATGAATCGGTTCTAACCACCAGCACAATCTCGCGATAAGCGAATGCAGTTATTAAAAAAAGGCTACTAGGTTACTGTACCGTACTTTGACAGTAGCCGCGTTTTCCATGAGAGCTGCACTAGAACTCGATAAACTTTGGGTTTCATTTATTCTTTTAAACCGAGAAAGGAATGAATTCACAAAGCGCGGATATGTAGTAGATCGATATTTTAGATAGATATTTTAAGTTAAAAATTGGCCCCTTCAGTTATTTCATCAATATTTCTCATTTTTTGCTGACGTCATTACACACAACTACACTCGGTAAATTCAGGGGCTTATCAAGTGAAACTAAAAAATAAGCTACAATTGTAATTACTTATTGTTGTAACAGCTTAAAGTGTGTATTTATGTTAAATGCACTACGACATGGTGCTTTATGAATTTATTTTTTTTCGGTTTACGTAGAGTAAATAAAATTTAGGATTTATCGAGTTCTAGTGCAGTTCTCATGGAAAACACGACTAGTATTGCATTTAATTATTTTATTTATTGCCAAATGTTAAATTTTTGGTTGAAACTAAAATTAGAACAAACTTTTTAAAGATAATGCGGTTTTTCTTTATTATAAAAAACCAAACGATTTAAGCAAAATATTTGTTACAACCTTTTAGAAGATATTAACGTGAGTTACCAATAAAGAATATTTGTACATCTACCTACAGTTACGCTAAAAAGTCACCGGAAGATGCAGTTTTTCTAAATATTTGCGTACCTTTAAATTTGTTTCACAATTTTTTGTAAATAATGTTACCATGTTGGAACGCGAATACTTTGGTTCGAACATATTAAAAATCTGTGCAATCGTAAAAATTTTAAGACAAATTTTGTAATATGAAGCGATGCAATAGAGTTGGGTAGCGTTTTTTAAACTAAAAATTTAAGCCGGTAAATAATATAATAGAAACAATTGTAATTATATAATAATTGTGATTATATTTACTAGCAAAAAAAATATGGCGAAAAGGAAATAGTATTCCCTAGAGATAAAATTGGCAGTTTTGTATGTGTTGCCGATTGGAGTAGTAAATCGGCAGTTAGTCGTATGTTTGATATACCAAACTCAACTTAAACGAGTGGTGTACAAATAAACGCGCACGTGGTACAACCTATCAAGAGCACAAAACTAGAAGATTTCGCCATTGTAAGACAGTCATTAGCAAATCCGAGACTGTCCGCTCCAATTATAGTAGAAATCTTTCCGTTTGTACCACAAAAAATCGTGTGACTAATGATGGACTTAATGGAAGGCTTCCAAGCAAAAAACCGCTAATGTCCAAATATAATCGCGCAGCCCATTTAAAGTTTTCGAAAGAGCATTTAAATTGAAGATCCGAACAGTGTCGGAAAATCAATTGGGGCGGCGAGAATAAATTGAACATGATCTCTGCTGATGGAATTTAGTATGTTCGTCACCTGGTCAACAAAAAAAATGATGTGAAATATCTGAAAAATCCGTGAAAAATGTTTTGATTCAAAAAAATTATAACACAAAAACCAATCTTCCGGTGACTTTTTAGCGAAAGGACAGTAATGCAGTCACAATATTGTGTTAAAGTTGAGAACAAGCTACGAGAATTTTTGCAATTAGCTCCGCTGTTCAATAAGGAGATGCTCTGTCGACGATACTCTTTAATGGGATCTCTGGTTTTCGAGGCCATGACGCAATTTTCTTTAGCAGAGCTAACTACATATTTGAGGGAGTGACAAGATTCAAATACTTGAGATCTCTTACCGTTGGCGGCCGTGCTTTGTATCCTCTAACACATGCTGATGTTGTATAGGGTCTTAATCAGGCCTGTTGTCATATGTGGGTGTGAGAGTTGGAACTTGACCTTACAAAAGTCGTTTATTATTATTATCAGTCAAAAATTTAATTTATACATAATAATTAATCGTTTTGAGAAAAACTGATGTCAAAGGTCATTACTTTTGTCTTAATATCTCAATGTGTTTCGGAAGGGTATTATACAATAAAATGAAGGTAATAATAATTTCTATTACTTCAACTATATGTGGGTAATCTTCGTCAAGGTCGTTCAGCTTGTTATCTTTAATGCACTATGTCTGAGACAGGTATTGGAAATGGGTCCATGGAACCCCATTTTCACCTGTTTTAGATACAGTGCATCAAGGTAGCCATAGGGTCAATGGGAGACGTTCTAATAGAAACAAAACTACTTTTAAAATGAGCATTTATCATTTCAGCAACGCATTTTGACTTAAATGGTATAATCAAAATTGTTAATTATTGCAATTTTATTATTTTAATTAATAATTTTAGTTATTTTATATTCTTTCTCGTTAATTTAAATCAAAAATGAGCAGCAATGGCCGGCAAGGTGTACTCGTTTATATTTAACCAAATCAAAGGCTTGGTAGAATAATATAATAATACCACAATATACCACATTGGTAGAATAAAGAACATTTAAGGTCGTATTCTGGTCTAGAATTTTGAACAAAATCAAATTTTTTTTCGCATATTCTTAAAGTTTAGGCCTCTAAGAGGGTAACCTGGTGTAAAACGCCAAAAACAAGCACTTTTTATAAATAAAAAATAAACAAAACTATTCAATATTTATTTTTGCAATTATTAATGTTTATTGTGTACATATTGAAGAGTTCAAATTAATTTTTTAATATTATTTAGTATTGAAAGTTTAAGCAAGTTATTGAAAAAAATATGAACATGCCTCTAAAAATTCTTTCTTCACGGCGTGCACTCTATTCTACATATAGCATCTCGTAGAATTATCCGATAAAAAAAAATATAAATTTTTGTAAAGTTTATGTGTGTAGTTTACATATACCTAACAAATTAATTATTTCATTACAAAAAACTATAAAAATCATGATTTGAAAAAAAATCCGTTTTTTTCCAGAAATTTTCCATATTCTTTTGTTTATCACTTTTTCTTAATAATGTTTTTAGTACAAAATATGTGGTAAAAATTCAAGGCAATTAAATCACCTTTAATTTAAAAAAAGAATTATTAAAGTATCCGAACAAGGAGAGAGGTTCATGAAAGTTTATCATTGTTAATTTACCTGTAATTTTAAAAGCCGTTATTTCGTCATTTTCGCTTTGGGGGCATATTCTAGGGATAATATACTATCGATTTAAGCAAAAAAAGAAAAATCGATTTTTTCAAGCCACTACACCAGGTTATCCCCTTAAGAATAAATCTTGGAGTGAAAATTTTAAAAATTCAAATATTTACGGAGCTAGGTAGCTATTTTAGGCTTAGACCGTTGTAGCCTCTCAAAACTACTATTTTCAAAATAGTTGACATGATATCTCAAGTTCTTTTAAACCGATTTACTTCAAATTTTGTACCAACCTTCAATATATAGCTTTCTATCGCCCCTATCATTTTTGTAAAAGTCAAAAAAAGCCTTTTTTCAGACAGCCACCATTTTGCGAAAAAATACCGTCTCTTAGGTAAATAACGACATTATTATAATTAAGAACATTTTTTTTTAAATTTTGTTTCAGACGACCAAAAGGGTTGCAACTTGCAATTCGTGTCAACCTGTTGTGTACCTCTTTTTTTACCCTCAACTTTAGCAGCTCAGCATTAGCTTATATAATTTTAATTTTTTTTTTTCTTTTCAAAATTTGTATTGTATATTTTCAAAATATCAATAAATAAATATATGTGTGTTGTAAAAAAATGAATTGTAAAAATATTTTTTGTTTTTTTTTATCGAGCCCGTCAAAACGCCTAAAATATATGCCTCAAGACCGGAATACCTAGAATAATTTAATTTAAAAAAATATCTAAATTGATCCTAGTTATAAGAGTTTGAATCTTGATCAATTTTACAAAAATTTCAGTTGCTCCTTTTTAAAGGTTAAGGAAAGTAATTTATAATGATGCATTAGAATTTGCAACTTTGTTATATGTTTCTAGTGTGTGAAATTATCCGATCTTTAATTTAGGCTTTAGTACGATTTTCTGGTGCAAATCAGATTACAAAAACTTTTGCTAACTTTTGCTTTAACTAACTGCGAATAAACCGGGAACCTAATTAATTCCTCGAGGATTGTGTGTGACGAAATTGATTATTAACAATTAATTCCATGGCGAAAATGTCGTAATTAATTAATTTTTTGTGTGAAATTAATTCAGGGCAAATTTAAACAGCATGAAATAAACTTCTGGCAAATTATAAAAAACTAATAAATCATAATTATTGAGATATGTACTAATAATATTTGGTTGTTCCTCTTGCTTATATACTAAA
The DNA here is from genome assembly GCA_963556165.1 of Tipula helvola. Lineage (NCBI taxonomy): Eukaryota > Metazoa > Arthropoda > Insecta > Diptera > Tipulidae > Tipula > Tipula helvola. The sequence continues at coordinate 290,154,632 of OY744481.1, forward strand.
TAAACATACATAAGCATAACATAAACATACGTAAGCATTGTTTTATTGGTGTACCAATTGTATTTTACTTACCGTAATTATCAGCAAGTTTTAATAATTTAACACTAAATTTTTATTAATTCGTTTTATTTTAAACAAAAAGACAAAGACATACTACAAATTAACAAAAATTCAAAACGAAACAAATTCCAACAATTTCGAAATTTGAAGAAAAATCAAAGATTGCTTGCAAGTAAACCAAAAAAAATTTCCGAGTTTAACAACTAGATTTACTTGAAATTTGATATTTTGATTTTGCTTGTTTCTACAAAACGAAATGAGAAATATCGAGAAATATTTTTCGTATTTTTCGTATATTTTTGTTTTGGTTTTGCTTGTGCTTGCAATAATAAATTTTTGTTTGTTTGTGATCGAAATTTTACGCTTGTTTCCGTTCTCTAACAGCTAGTTAATGTTAAATTTAGTTTCACATTAATCTATAGACTTATTCCGCAATATCTGAGTGTTTTTGAATTGAATTAAATGACCTTCTCACTAAATGATGATAAGTCAAAGCATAAAATTATCTTATATTGATTTATTAAATGATTCGCAAATCAGTGATGATTATTTATCGTTATGTGCAGCATATGGCTTAGAATCTTTTATGAACGGCATTACTAGCCCTTGATCTAACACTTGATCATGTCTTTTCGAAAATTCTTGGTCAAAATTTCACACTAGAGCTGAAGAATTTGGAACTTTATGTAATTGATCATAATACAATCCATCCAATTTTAAAATATGCTGATGGTGTAAAAGCTTGTCGAAAATACAAAGATGCTTATCAAACTAAAGTGAATTACCCTGGCTTAGCAGAGCCCTGCTTTGCACCGATTGGAGTACTGTGTTTGGTGCTGATGAACCTGACAGTGCTTATTCAGTTTTTTTTGGCAAATTCAATGTTGTTCTAAATAAATTTAAAACAACTACTAAAATTAAACGGTTTAGTTTTAAATTAAAGCCATGTAGATGTCTGACCGGTTATTAAATCTATGTAATTAATTATCGAAATAGTTTAATATCCCGAAAATATGCTAAAAATCGCAATAATTTTTCGTTAAAGAATAAGTTGAATGTAATAAACTTCAAAATTGAAACTCGGGTTCCGTTGGCAAAAGAAAAGTATTTTAAAAATAAATTTAATGCTGCTTCTGATTTGAAGGCCAAATAGAAGGTGGTTAATAATATGTTGAATGACACTCTCAATATAAATATTATAAATGCTATAACTTTATAAAAACGGATCCGCTAAAGATTGTTAACATTTTGAACGACCATTTTATTAATATACCGTATGATATTTTGAATGAAGATACCGAAAACGAATTTATTGATCGGACTAATTCGGATAGTTTGATTCTTTCAAGGCATGTAATATTGTAACTTATACTTTTTCCCCATTTGTGAAACTAAAATTTTATTTGCCGTGAGTGAATTAAATCCCAGCTTTTCTTTTGGAGTTGATGCCATATCGAGTATAATTGTAAAAAAAATTGTTTTTACTATTGCACATATTCTAGCCTTTATCTTTAATTTGTGCTTCTCAAAAGGAATGTTTCCGGAGAAATTAAAATACGGTATTGTTAAACCTTTATTTAAAAAGGGTTTACATCTGGATCCCACTAATTATCTGCCAATCACTCTTTTAAATACCTTTTCTAAAATATTTGAAAAAATTATTAAATCCAGACTGTTGAATTGCCTAAATATGATTGGAGCATCACCGGCTGTCTATGATTTCAATCTCTCTGATCGACGAACTGGTTCTGTAATTTTCGGCGTCATTGGTATCCACTTTGGTCCAGAATCACAAATTTCGTTACTTGCAGTTGCATTGTTTCCGGGACATCTCAATTGATCAATGTGCCAACGCATGATGGTACCATTCTCTGTTTTAATTCGGTAAGAAGCAGGTCCAGTGATTTCGGTAATTATCTCTGGAATCCATTTTGATCCAGAGGAATAAATTCTGAGCAATACACTTGAATTTTTGATTAATTTACGTGGTTGCAGATCGCTCGTCGTAACTTTCCTCGGCAGTATCGGTGTTGAATCTGGATGAGTATGTCAAAATATGTGTCAATTCTGCGGTTGAACAGAAGTTCAGCGGGACTTTTCCCAGTACTCGTTGACGGCGTCGCGTGCTGGTGGAAAAGAAATCTCGACACACGTTTATGGATTTCTCCTGATGGCTCCTCCTTCAGGTAGTCCTTTGTCTCGCGCACCATTCGCTCCACTTGTTCGTTTGACGATAGATGGAATGGAGCAACCAGAGTATGTCCAATTCCGTTATTCTCGTAGAACATCTGGAAGTCAGCTTTCATCATCTCCGGAATGCCGTGGGTAGCGAAGATAGGACGAAGTGCGTTGAGGACGCATTTTGTTGATGTGCTAGATACAAGTTGCACTTCCAACCATTTGGAGTAGGAGTCGACTAAAATAAAAAATACTTTGTCTTGAAATGGTCTAACAAAATCAACAAAATCAACATGTACATCATTCCTCATTTGTCTCTCGGATTGTCAGCATCATAAATATTATTTAATATTATTTAATTGTGAAAACCTAAAACAATAATTGTACTGATAACATCACAAATATTATTTGGTTCTCAAACAAAAAACTGAAAGTTAGAACGATTTATATAGCTGGATGTTGCATTATGTCTATCATCATCACCTCCTCCTCTTCAGTGGCCGGAGCAATCGCGTTTGGTAATCGATTGAGGCCGTCAGCGTTTCCATTTTCCTTCCCTGGGCGGTGAATGATGTGGAAATGGTACGCATTCCGACGACGTTCCGTGTCGGTCAGTGCCCTAGAATAGAAAGCAACCTTCTTTTCGGAATTAACAAAGTTACTTACCCTGCGTGACATCACAATCCCGATGCCGTACGGAGAGGCATCGTATACCAGTAATAGTGAAAGATGCTCATCATAGGGAATAAGCATATTATCGGACGAAACTGCATATTTTAACTGGTCGAAACTCTACTGCTTAATTGGTCCTCACGTCCATTTCGTGTTTTCATGGAGAAGCTGATGCAGGCGCTCAGCGATGGTTGCTTTGCCCTTTATAAAAGTGTGGTAAACATTGATGAGACCCACATATGCTTGGAGCTGCACCTTGTCTATCGGTAGTGGCATCGAATTGTCTCAGTCTTGTCTTCGGTGGGACCGAGACCACTTCGACGGAAATCGACGGATTCACACCCTGAACATTTGTGCTTGTATAGACGTAATCCTACTTCAACAAAGCGTTGTAATAATTTCGGATAATCTTTTCATCTAAATATGGAATGACGTCTTCGATTCCACAGAGTAAACTTTCAAAGAAATTTTGGAAGATTCCGGGTGCTGTGGAAATTCCAAATTGGAGCCGGTCACCTTGTAGGCCCTTTTGTGTGTCGTAAAGGTTTGTATCATCGCCAACTCCTCATCAACCTTTAGTTGTTGATAGGCTTAAGCCAAGTCAAGCTTTGCGAATATATTACCCCTAGGCATCGTGGATAGCAAGTGGACGGCTAATGGTATCAGATAAGTGTGGGGAGTTAGAGCCTTATTAACGTTAGACTTGTAGTCGCCGCAAATCACGGAATTCTCCAAGATCATCTGAAAAGAGATGCTGGAATTTCTCGGTCACGTCGGAATACTTTGACGAATCGATAATATGTACTCCTTGAATTAATATGCCCAATGGCGCGAACCATTCACGACCCAATATATTTGTCCGGTTTCCCGATGTAACATATAATGGAAGTTGACCGATCTGATGGCCATTGTATTCAATGTCCACCTCCAGTCGACCTAGAATTAAGATCGGATGTTGTTGGAAATCCGTTCAGACCAGATCAGATGGCTGTAGCGTTTGTGAATTTTTTCATATATGATTCAAAGTCCTCTCAGATATAATGATATATCTCGAGCCTGAGTCGATTTCAAATTTGCATCGCATGATTTTCTCCACAAATCTCACAATGGACGGGTGCGCCATGTTGTTTTATTACCGATGGTCGGTTGTAAATAATGGTCTAATGGCGCGGCTGTTGATTGAATTGTACGTGCACGTGCATTTCTACGATAGCTTTGTGATCCGTCCTTGCCGCTTCTGCAGCAACGGCTCTTTCAATAACGGTCTCCAATAAAGAAGCTTTTTCTGCCAAAAACTGTTGTGTAAATTTGAGTCCCGTATACCACAAACAATTTTATCGCGAAGCATGCGGTCTAGGCTACCGGTCGGGAAATTGGAATCTTTTGATAAACGGCGAATTCGGCAATGAAATCGGCCCCACTCTCCTCCGGCATTTGGTCCCGTTTAAAAAATTTAAATGAAGCCGTGATTTCCGATGGGCGTGGGGAAAAGTAATCCGTTAGTTTGGAAACTATTTCTTTGAAAGCTAGATGATCGCTTACCTCACTTGGAGCTATTAACGATACTAACAGCTCAAAAGTTCCACCACCGCACAACGTCAGGAAGATCGCTCGTTTTTTATCGAAATTTTTAATGGAAATAATCTTTAATATTAACAGAATATTAACAATATTTATGAACGCAACGTTTATCCTCGTCGCCAATATTGTATCCAAAATGATTCGTTAGCTAAATATAAAACACAACTTTTTAATTTTAATAATTCTTATATAATTTATTCTATGCTTTATATTGGAGAGTTGTTTTTCGACTGACTGATGATGATTATAAATACATATACAGATAATTCGCAACACCGTTTTATGCGTTGGTAGCGCATTACAATCAATATCGTTGAAGCACAGGGGCATAGTATTGTACATTACATGCTCCAAAGTTGTTTAGTTGCTACCATCACATATTATGAATGCAAATTATCATAGAGAATTTGGGCGACTGCTAAAAGAATGATTATTTACTATAGGAAATATCGAGATTTTATTCTAGCTGTGTTCTAACAATTTCATTACATCCTTATTATGCTTATTTTATAGCAGCTGTTTTTTATATACATATTTTAAATAAAGATGTACAATTTATTTTAATTTATAAAGAAATAAACTAAACTATACAAATTAAAAAAAAAACTGATGATTTTCCCCTAGTTATGGCTAAATAGGATTTCGTGTTGGGGTGGTTCTTCAAGTTCAGATATGGCGCCGTTTTATTTAAAGTTCACTTTGCTTCAGTTGGTCATATTTCCAGTCAAAAACTTTCTTGTTTATGTCGGGGGTTAGTCCATATCTCCAATGAATTTTTCAAGCCCCCAGAAGAGAAGATGCTAAGCAATTCAATATAATTACAAACTTTGCCTTTTATTTATAGAGGTTCTAAGAAGTTATCAATTTCTTTAAACTTGAAATAAAATGTATTGTACATAAGTTTGATATTTCATTTTTCCTAAAAATAACTAAAAGGATTGATACAATTTGATTCTGTTTCAACCCGACAGACAAGACAAAATGCCTATACAATTTTATTTGTTTATTCTTTGTGTGTCCCCTGGTGATATTACATAACAACAAAATTAATAACGTTCCTTATAGGATATATTTTTTTTACCGTTACACTTGAATGGGTAACTTTTTCTCCAGAAAATTCTCTGAAATAATAAATAAGAATATTGAACATTTTCAGCAATGTTATTAATTTTATGAGACATAAGTTCAAAATTATAACATTTCTAATGATTAATTAAATTTTCAAACAAATTCGCCCGAATAATTCATTTTGTTATATTGATTATTTGGAAATATGTTGAAAATAATCAGTAAAAGTAAATCGGGCTGGGCTGATAAAAATATGTCCAAATAAGTTAACATTATTTGAAAAAGGAACAAATTGTTTTTAATTAGAAATATTTCATTTCTAAAACTTTATATAAAGTTTTTGTTTGATTTTCGAAAATTGGTCACAAATAAAAAATTGGTTGACTGCTTTCGTCTGCCAGACACATATCTATCTATATAATATCCAAAAGCATAAAAATTTATAAATCTCCAATTTGTGGTATAGTCAAACTTGGGAAATTTTTAACACTTTAAGTTAGAATAATATTTAGCTTGAAAGCGGGTTTTGTATACCTTACTGGTTTTGTGAAATATTTAAGCTCTTTTTATATCCAAAGCAAAAATTAAATTAAAATGAATATTATGTATTCTAACCCCTAGTTACCGTTTACCTTTTATGCTCTGTTTAATTTTGCCTAGAAACATTTTCATTAATTTTATTTGGCGGATGTCAAAATGTTTTATACCAAATGTCAATTATAACACATATATATATAGCAGACGTAACAATAACATAATAATAGAAGCGGAAAATGATAAAGATTCCATGAAAATTTTCACATTATACAATACATAAATTTGGTTAAGGGTCAAGGGTATAGATAATATTTTATTTTACCAAACCACTGAACGTTATGTGCGCAATAAATAATTTTTTTTTAATGTATATAAAATAGGAACATAAAATTATGTTTATTTATTTAAACGTAATATATTATTACTGAAATAAAAATGTGATTTATACGTTTATTTAGATAGACAAGAAACAGGAAACGCTTTTAATTTTTGAACTTTTATCGTGTGACTTGAGATTTTAACAATTTTTTTTTCTGAGAGACTCAAGACTTATAATCGTATACATAATAATAATTAATTGACCTAAATAATAATCCCACGAATAATACATAAATTATCTGTATTCGAAACCAAATTTATATACGGATTAAATTAATAGTTAATGTTGATTTATATACGAGTATGCCTATAATTATTTTGAAATGGGTCAGAATATCAGATAGGCATATTTTCCAGTTTATATGGCTACCAGTTATTTAGTTTTAGTGTCAAAGAAGTAATTTATAAATTTTAATATAACTTTCTTAAAAGGTTGTTTACTGCGTAAGGGATAATCTATAGAATTTAACACAATTATTTGTTTGGTGATTATCTAAGAAGTTTTGGGCTCTTGACTTTTTCAATTGTAATTTTTAGTTCAGAAAAAGTTGTTCAACTCAATATAGTGGTTCGTAAACACGCACATCACATTTTTTATTGATTGATTGGAATGTAAGGCCAATCATTATAGTAAAACTCCCGGACTCCCGGGCCCCACACCGCACACCCGTTTACATATAACAAAACCAAAGTATAGGATAGGATTGTTAGTTGGAACAGAATTGACCCGGTGACATACACCTAAGCGATCGATAACTTAGTAAAATTGTTAGTAATTATATAGTAAAATAGTTTCACAGGATTTGTTGATCCTGAAGGGTTGATTCCAGCTAAAATTTTAATTCTGAAACTCAGGATTAATTTTAATCCCTATAATAATGATTAATTCTGGAACTATGTTAAAAAATTGATATGTTATGAAATCAAATCAATATTGATTGATTGATTTAGAGTGTATGACCAAGCTTAAGGCAAGTTACTCAGAATATGGCGGGTTCACCGTACACCCTTTTACGAATAACAAAATTGAGGGAGAGAAAAGGTATGTTAGTAACAAAGAATCAACCCGATTCCAGACACCTAAGTACATAGTTGATAGTTAGTAAATAAGACAGCACAAGATAACACAATTTCTAACTACATGATTTTAACTGCTTGTTGTTCCTGGAGAGTTGATTCAAGCTATAACTTTATTCTGAAAAACAGGATTAAATTTAACCTTTATAAAACTGATTAGTTCTGCAACTGTGTTATGTTCTGAAAATTAAGTTATTTATCAGTAAAAGGAAGAAACCTTTTTCAGTACTCTTAACACTTACTTATATTAATAAATAATACATTTTTGATTGATTGATCGATAAGGATGTACGACCTAGAAGAAGCAAGACTTCTGGATACTCCGGATACAGTACTATAGAAACTCGACCCGGTCTCAGCCACCCATGCAATTGGCAGGCAGTAAATCCGTTAGTAACAAATATAGTAAAGTAAATAAATCAGCACTAGGCAACACAACTTCTAGACTACATGTTTCTTAAATTCTTGTCGTTTTTTGAGAGCTGTGACCTGTGAGTCATTATATTACTTTATTTGTAAAAATCACGATTCAATTTAATCCCTTTAAAAATGATTAATTCTTCTCTATTAGATTCTGAAACAAATTAATTTATTATTTTTATAAGCATACTAAAATAAAACCACTTCAAGTATTATAAACACTTATTTTTGATTGGTTGATACAGATGCACCACCAAGCCTTAGCAAGATTCTCGCATACGCCGGATCGCACACACCCCCTTACGTACAACAAAAAGGGACAGGAAAGGAATGCTGATATTAGAGACTCAACCCGGCCCCAACCACCCATGCAGTCTATAGCTAGAAAAATTATTTGTATTTAATATAATAAAATAGTTAGAACAAAGCAACACAAATTCTAAACTACGAGTTACTAACATCTTGTTGATCCTGGGGAGCTGATTCAAGTTATGACTTTATTCTGCAAATCAGCATTAAATTTAATCCTTATAAACATGATTAATTCTGGAACTACATATATTATACTAGGGAGTACATCCCGTCCTAGGACGGATACAATTTTTATATACAGTAAGTCCTCGACTTACGCGAATTCGACTTACGTGAATTCGTACAGTCCTCGACTTACGCGAATTTGACTTTCGTGAATTCCAACTTACGTGATTTAAAAAAAATGAGTTTTGAGGTTTGTTCGACTTACGCGATTTTTCGACTTACGCGAAATCCTTCGGAACGAATTAATCATGTAAGTCGAGGACTTACTGTAAATGGTGATGTCCGCAGTGGTTGCTGCTGCAATCACCATTTGACCATTTGATATTTTTTTAGCCGAGTAGGAATAGCTCGAGATTTAAGGCTTTTAAAGAGTATTGTACTTTAAATAGACCTTAAACCGAAGAGTAAGGGCTTTTAAGGATGATTTTATATGTATTGGGGCATCCCATAAAAAACCTTACAGACCGACAAACAGCGGGAGCTGTGCTTTTCTTATAAAAAAATCGGGGTGGGCTGTGTCATCTATACGACCGTAGGTGTTAAGCGTGATAACATTTATAAGATGTTGAGATTAATTATTTTAATTCAATATACATAAATTATAAGCCACAGTTTCTTTACGCACAAATAAATGAGGGATTCTCTCTCTACAGTGTTCTAAACTATGTATATATGTACATATTGTAAATCGATATTTTGAAACTATATCAATTTCATTTAAATTTTATGTAGGGGTTAATTATTTTAATTTAAAATAAATTATCCACCATAGTTTCTTTACTCACAAATTGAGATTAGAATTGCTCTGATCAGAAGAGGCGTTCTCTCACTACAGTGCTCACAAGTATTGTAAATCGCTATTTTGTAGTTTGTAATTTTAATTAAAATTTATGTGGAGATTAATTATTTTAATTTAAAATAAACTATCTGCCACAGTTTTTTTATGCAAAAATTGACACTATAATTGCTCCGATCAGAAGAGGCATTCTCTCGCTATAGTGCAGTCAAGCCCTATAAATCTCTATAAAATAAATTAACCACCACTGTTGCTTTACGTAAAAATTGACTCCAGAATTGCTCGGATCGAATGAGCCATTCTCTGGTTATAGTTGTTCAAGCATTTAAATCGCGCGAAATCAGAGATGATTTCGTTACGATAATATAAGAAATCATACATTTAAATTAAAGGTAATGCTTACAGTAATTGCCCACGACCAAAGGCAAAATTTCGTTTCAATTTTCTGAACATGCGTTGTAAGAGGTGATCACGTCAAAAAAATATAAACTGGAAACTAAACTAAAATGCCTTGGGCACAATCGAACCCCAGACCTTAGCCGCTCTAGTCCAATACGTTAATACTAAGCCACGTCCAACCTACCAAAATTTATTTAACTTTCATTGTTATATTGTTCTAAACATAGGATGCTATGAAGTTTATGATAGGAAAAAAATGTTTACCATCAAATTCTCATGGCTTACTACAACTCTTAATATAAAAGTTTTTAAATAACTTGTAGTAGTGTTCGCATACATTTAGGCGCAAAAAGAAATGCGCACCACGTATTTTCTTGTATAATTACTGTAATGATTATAAAGTGGAATATTTAATTTATAGTAAAATATTTGGTCATTACATGAAACTAAAAAAAAATAATAAAAATAAAAAAAAAAGTTATGTAAATGGATGAGAATCGAACCAAACACCTCTTTGTCTCGAATATTTTCTGTTCGAAAATGTTGTTAACACGTCAACATCTTTATCACTTAGGCTACTCAGTTATAATATGTTGATATGTAAATTAGAAATATAAGAAAAGCGTTCCGGAATCAGTGATGAATTGGGTAATTATATATTAGACTGGTAATTGCCCGTCAAAGCTGACGGAAGTTTCTGAAAACTCAATAATAACCTGAAAAGTAAAATTTTTGTTTCTTAAGATAATTAAGACAATCAACATAATCTGCACACATCTAACATAACATAATGTTAAAGTTAAAATAACAGAAATTTTCGCACGCAAAAAAATAAATCAAAACTATTGAAAACTATATACTTTGAACACAACTAAAAAACAAACTAAATTTTTTGTTTTATTTCCCTAAAAATACAAATCTGAATTTGAACAGAAATTTTCATGTCATCCAAACAACGAAACAAAAATATGTACATATGTACATAAAAGAAAAGCTCGACTATTGTGATGGTTTTTTGTGTTTTGCGTTATATCCATACAAACAGACAGACGACGGTAATTATTATATAAATATAGATAGATTAGATTCTGAAATAAATATTACGTTATTTATCGGTAAACAAGGATTTTCTTTCTAAACTGAAACAAATTAATCGATTATCCTCGAAATAAAGAACGACGTACCGACGTAATAACGTACGACGTAATAAATATTACGACATCCTATATAATAACCAACCGATTCACTTCCTATTCTATAGAATCCAAATCCTATTTTACTTAAAAGCCTTGTTAAGAAAATTTCCTTAAGACTCTAAATTTAAGTTTTATATTTTGATTTTTGGCAAATGCGCAGCATACCAACCAACCACCGTTAAATTACCCTTAATTATGATTTTTATTTCATGTAATTTTAGAAAATCCGACAAACAAATCTCGTTTAATTCAATTATTTCAAATAAAAATCAGAAAATCTACAGTCGAAGAGTTTAAAATCTTCGAGTGGTAATATTTAGAATAAAAGAAATATTTAATATTTACATTCGAAATAGCCGCATCGGCGCATACAAGTGGTTAAGGGTTAATTAAGTTTCTTTATATAATGAAATAAATTTAGAATTCATGCACTGAAATAAAATTTGTAAAACCGCATATTTGTTATGAACTTATGAGTATATGTATGTTATAAATATTCTCCTGTATAATTATATTGGAACTAGGGGGTACAGCCCGTCCTAGGACGGATACAATTTATATATAATGTTGATGTCAAGCGGCCGCTGCCATAATCACCATTTGACCATTTGATATTTTTTTAACCGTTATTTTTTAGCCAAATAGGAATAGCTCGAGACTAAATTCTTTTAAGGATTATTGTACTTTAAATAGACCTTAAACCAAAGAGTAAGGGCTTTTAAGGACGATTTTACATGCGTTGGGGCATCACACAATAAACCTTACAGACAGAAAAAAATAACAAATCGGGGTGGGTTGTGTCATCAACACGGCCGTAGGTGTTTTGCGTGATAACGTTTATAACATGTTGAGATTAATTATTTTAATTTAAACTAAATTAACCACCACTGTTTCTTTATGCAAAAATAGACTTCCAGAATTGCTCGGATCGGATGAGCCATTCTCTTACTACAGTTGTTGAAGGATTTAAATCGCATGAAGTCATTCGATAATATTATGTATGAGGCATGAAGCCTAAGGACCAACCTAAGAAATCATACATTTAAATTAAAGGTAATGCTTACAGTTGATTAGTAATTGCCCATGACTAAGGGAAAACTTTCTTGTCAATTTTCTGAACATGCGGTGTAAGACGTTATCACGTCAAAAAAATATAAATTGAAAATCAAAACTAAAATGCCTTGACCACAATCGAACCCCGGACTTTAGCCGCTCTAGTCCAAAACATTTCTACTAAGCCATATCAACCTAAGTAAATTTATTTAATTTTCATTCTTATATTGTTTGAAACATATAGCATGCTTTGAAGTTTATGAAAGGAAAAAAATTTTTTACCGAAAAATTCTCATGGCTTACTACAACTTATAATATATGAAAGTTTTTAAATAATTTGTTGTAGTGTTTAGGGGCATCATAAACGCGGACCACGTATTTTCTTGTGTAATTGCTGTAATAACTATAAAGCGGAATGTTTAATTTTAAGTAAAATATTTGGTCATTACATGAATATTAAAAAAAAAAAATAATAAAAAAAAATAAAATTAGGAGGATCGATCCGAAGACCTTTCCCGCTCTAGTCCAATGCGTTACCACTACGCCACAAACAATACAGTAACTTTTGTTTTATTTGCATTGTTAAATTGTTTTATTTTTTCAAAGCGTTCTACAGCCTCATAGCTAAATATATATAATAATATTGGAATAGAACGTACTTCCTTTTAGAATTCCGAAAAGGCATGGCAGCACTGCTTTACAAGATATCATGACGATGATTATATAATCGACTGATTATGTTCAGTTTTATAGAAATAAATTCAATTTGCTTTTAAAATAAAAGTACATTTATTTATTTTACAGAATGATCAGTAGTGCTTCAAATACAATAAACTATATATTTTTAGTGCTTAACTCAATGGAATCTTCGCCTTTTTTTTAAGAAAACTTCGTTTTATGAAATTTTTACTATAGTCTTTATAAGGGTTATTACGTTGTGACATCTAGCAGTAATCTGCCACCATTTATACATTCCATCAACCTCGGTAATTCCTCTCCATTTCTTTAATATCCTAGTGGAAACGTTCTCCTTGCTCCTCGCTAATTGCCCGAAGGTTTTCTGGAAACTGGTCTAGATGTGCGAAGAGAAAATGAACCTTAAAACTCATGTTGCAGCCTAACACACGAAAATTTCCCAATATTTTGCTGACTAGATCCTTGTTGTTTCCTAAGAACTTCTCAATAACTTCTTTAAACGAACTCCAAGCTTCCTTTTCTTTAGGTGTCATAGAATTCTGAAAGTGCTCGTTTCTACACAAAGCCCTAATATCTGGACCTACAAAAACTCCCTGTTTTAATTTGGCATCAGGCAGTTTAGGAAATTTTTGCAAATCTATTTAAAACATTCTCCGTTTTTGTCAAGAGCTTTTACGAACTGCTTAACCATAATATATTATTATAAATAAAATATTGGAAAAAAAAAATATTAATAAACAATACTATCAATTGAATTTATTTTAATTCATTGTTTTTAATTAAAATTGTGATATAAGCACAGCGAAGACATAATGGTTATGTATCATTATTTCGGTATTTATTACCAATGCAATGAGTTCCACACTCGACTGCAAGACTTTAAAGTAGTACAAAGCAAAGTGATTTGTCAAAGTCACCTTCAAATCACATTTTTGGCACAACTATTTTAAATTTATCGACAAATCCAGCTCAAGTGTACGTTACAAATTTAGAATATTTCAGATCTTGCTATAATGCACGAGTAAAATAGAACAAAAACACATATTTAATAGCAACCGAATGTTCAAAGCCGACGCCACCGGTATGACAGCGTATTAGCATTTGTAATAACTAAAATTTTGAAACAAGATTTATTTCCAATTTATGCTTAAGAATCGATAATAATCCAACCAGTATCAAATTTAAAATGAATGTAAATATTTAAAATTCAAATCCGAATCAATCTGACGGTTAACAAATTTTATTCAGATTCAATTTCCACTCCCATCATTCAACAATCCAACAAAAATGCAGCAATAATCTAGAACCCTATATAAAGATTCATCAGGTATTTCCTAGTACTCTAAAATAAAGTAAATTTTCTATTATTAATTCATCATTCATACTATTTCCGTAATTTCATGCAGATTCTGTTTAATAATTTTAGTAATTCAGAGACGATCCAATATAACAAATTCACCAGTATCAGCCCCTATTTAAACGAAACTCCTCCATTCTAGTCATCTACGCCAGTGCTTCACAAACTGTGGGCCGCGGCCCCCCAGGGGGCCGTGGATCTGGTGCCAGGGAGCCTTGAAACCTTACCTGAATATCTGTAATAAACCGCAAAATTTCCTCGCACCCAAATTTCTCAATATGCCTATTATCAATGACCGCTACGGTTTTTTTATCCTGTTAATGGTATTTGTAAGATATGTGATGTATGGTATATACATATCAATTCCACAATCACGAGCATTTTGATAGGCAAGTTCTTATTCTACAATGAACATGAACAGGAGTTTCAGATCGCAAACCTTGATCTGCGGGACAAAAAAATCATGTTTAAAATTGAGTCCTTTTATGAAATAACATTTTTAAATCACAGGTCGATATCCGAAATAAATTCTCGGAAATTTAGGAGCTAAATTTAATCTAAAAACTATAGGAACTTAGGCCTATGTACTTTTAAAAAGTTATTCTAATTTGGCGTCAACAATTTCAATTTGGTTAAATTGTATGTCAGGTTAGTGTTGAGAACTTCAAATCGAAAATTTCAGGATTCTAATGTCGAGTTTTTTTATAGGGAATCCAATACCGATTTTCGGTAAAACGATTGATTACAGAAATGTTGGTAAATGTATAAAACACAAATTACACCGGCACACAAAAAAATTCTGAACCCGAGGTCTGACATGTCAATTCTTATGTATTTTGATGCGCTGAATAAGAATCCGATGTCCGTTTTGCTCCATCACCCACCAGTTTTCCACAAAACCCCAATTTTGGGTCAAAATTGCCCAAGAAAATACCAACGTCTTTTTTTTGTACCGTTTACTGCAGATATATCGTTTCCGGAGTAGTTTTAACCGCAAAAAAGGATTCCGTAGTTCAAATTTACTTCAGTAACCCAAAAAAAGCCCAACTTTAGGTCAAAATGGCCAAAAAAATTCCAAAGTAATTTAACTTTCTAGTTTGGTTACTAATGGCTTTTGACGTTTTGACTAAACCATTGTTAAAAAGTCACACAAAGAAATTCATACTAAAACCCAGACGAACAACTTACACTTGAACTATGACAAGCAAACTGAGATTCAGAGAGTATAAGTTACACATATAGAAGACAAATAATCCAAACACTCAGACTAAACACCACCATTCAACGTTTCACAAAATTTCGCAGACAAATTCGCGGGTTGTGGGACTGAAACGAAGTTTTTGGCAATAGAAAAGTGAAACTTAACTAAGAAAGTTTAGCTGAAACGAGTTCCCCTGACCTTGCTGCAGTTTGAGTTTGTCTGCTCAAGATTTAATTACAGTTTGTTGCTTTTCATCAACTTTTTGTTCCTTGGCCTATCACGAGCGTTTAAGTAAAGTTTTATTGATGTCATTTCTTGCGTTTATAACGTACTCTCTTGTCCTCGAATGACCTATATGAAGTGGATTTCTATGCCTTATTCTCAGACTTGTTTTTTCATCTCTCTTGAGAATCCAACAATAGTTCGCTAACATGTTAACATCCCACGTTCCCTGATATCTTCTTTCCATTTTCCTTACATCCTTGTGGAAGCGCTCCCTTTGCTCTTCACTATAGTCGCCTAAATTGTTAGAAAAGTAATCAAGTTGAAAATCCAAAAAATCGAGCTTTTAGTTCATAAGACATCCCAATTGCCTGTAATTTTCTATCAACTTTGTAACAATGTTTTTGTAATGCGCACTTCTGGTGTTTCCTAAGAAGTTTTCACAAACTTCTTTAAAATTTAGCCAGGCGCCTTCCTCATTTTTTTGCATGGTTTTAACGAAATTTTTGTCTTGAAATAGTTTTCGTATTTGAGGTCCGTTAAAAATACCTTCTTTGTTTTTAGCCTCTGTCAGATTTGGAAATTGTTGTGCTATGTATTAGAAACATTGACATTCTTTATCTAATCCCTTCACATATTGCTTCATTAGCCCAAGCTTTATGTATAGTGGAGGTAAGAGAATTTTTGAGGGATCTAATAAAGATTCTTCAATTTCATTAGGTTTCCCTGGCTGAAGACAGTCTCCTAGCGGCCACTGATTTCACAAAACTAAACTAGGCTGCTGTCCTAGCGGTGCTCCGAGTACTTGATTTTTTGCAAAATATACCCTAGATCTCCATAATTCTCTCCCATATAGATTGAGTGGGCTATTGGGACAGTGGCATATTTATTTACATTGTGCAGTAGTACCGCTTTTAGGCCGAGTTTTGAGGAGTCAATGAGTAGTCCGTTCCAATCGTTAGGTTTGTAAATATTAGGTTTTAAATCATTCATCAGTGCTGGTATATTTGAGCAATACACCGTTGAAGTTTTTTTATCTTTGGTAAAGTGCTTCCGAAATTCCTTTTCCCTTTCTCGATAAATTGAAGATTTTGTTCCAGGGACTACCAAGTTTCGACTTTTCAGTTCACTAACTAAGTCTTCAGATACATCTTTTGGTAATGCATATCTCCTAACCAAATTATTGCGGCTATTCTGAGTAAACAGTATTGGAACTTTCTCTTCTTTACTTTAACTTTTTCTCCACTGGACGCTTCACTCCCACCTACGTTATCCTTTGAAACTTCCACTACTTCATTGTTTGAAAAACTTGAGTTGAAGTATAGTAATTGGTCTTTACAGGTTTCGTCATTGTATATACATCTGCGTACTTTATATTTGATTTACTCTTTAAATTAAAACCTTTCACTTCGGTATTACAAAAGTAACATTCCTCCTTCGATAGAGGTTTTTTCCATATTGTGGGTGTTATATATTTTAAATTTGAGTTAGTATTCTCTCTTCGTATTCTTGCACCGCTTTAGCGTAGTTGAACATGCATTGCATATAATATTTGGAGTTCACATATATTCCTCAAGGATTTTTCTACCAAAACATTCATGGTATATATTTTTAGTCGAGTCAGATATAGTCTTCCGACATTTAGCTATTTCAAATTTACAACAAAATGTAACACAACACATCCGAGTCCCTGTCACACTAATATCTTCTTGTAGCCGTATACTCATCAAATGCCAAGTTGCCTACCCTTGAGGAGCTACGGTCGTATGTTGACGCCACCAGCGGTTCGCTTTCCTACCCTGACTAGCCGCTGATACTGGGGTATCGCTCCTCTGCATCGTAACATTTGTATGTATGGTTGCCATGACGACATGAAAGCCGTAACCCAGGGACCTAGCCGAATAGTGGGACAACTTCGTTGCCCACGTTAATTTGCTGTTGGCACGAGTTTTTTTGGGATAACGAAGAGTCAGAAGTAAATTTGAACTACGGCATCCTTTTTTGTCAAATTACTAATACAAACAATGATAAAATTGAGCTTTCAATTTTGACAAATTAGGTGCCCACTTAGAATTTATAAGGGAAGTAGGATTTTTCTAGGAAAGTCAATTTTTCGCTAAATTACGGATATTACAATTAAAAAATTACCGAGAACCTAAAACAAAACTGATCTACTCTCATTTACTGAGCTATCATTTTCTATATTATGCCGCGTTCCGTTTTTTTTTTTTTTTTTTTTTTTGAAGAACTCCTCATAAATAAAATTAATTTTGGATATAAAATTACTAAGAGGGCCAAAGTTTCAAATTGGTTAATTATATTGAAAATTGGTAGTGAAAAAATCTAAAAAAAAACTTTGGATAATTCTGATTCAATTTTTTTGAGGTTTCAAGTACTTCCAGAATTTTCAAAGTTCGATATTTCTGAAGAATATATTAAATCCAAATTTGATTTTAAATACCTAAGTAAAAATAATTTGACACAAAAATTAAAAACGAATCAAATTCGGGTCGGGTTGCAGTCAAATAAGAGAAACGTAAATCAAATTTAGAATAGTCGTAAGCTCAAAAATGTTTTGCTTTAACTTTAGTTTAGTCATTTCGGTATCTGTTCTGCTCCACTCATATGTCCAGCTAAACTATTTAGTTTCGGAGATTTCATAGCTACATCTAATTTTTAGTTAGTTCAAACTTAACAATTTTATGGAATTCTACAATTTGCGCATATAGGCATTTTTTAACCTGTAGATCGGATGAATCTGAAAGAATATTTTGGCTTGGTAGAACATTTTTTTTAAATTGGCAGGATACGGATATCAGAGATCTGAGATATTTCAACAAGAACGCCCAAAATGCTTGACTATGTAAATTCATTATTATTAAATAAAATTTTTAGGAGCCCTAGATTTTATTTTTTCGGGGGCCGCAGTATCAAAAAGTTTGAGAAGCACTGATCTACGCCACTAAGAATACAGTTGCTAATCCGCCATTAAGACTACAGAAGTCTGCCCCGTGATGAAAGTTTGATAACTGTGATAAAGCAGTAAAATAAAACAAAACCTTAAAATAGAGATAAGATAATACAACTGTGTGAAACTAAACAACCAAAACCAATATATATATATGCCGATCTACCTTGGTAATCACAACAGCAACTGGCACAAAACAAAATGCAATTTATGCGCAAAATTAACCGAAAATAATTCTTTTATAATAATTAATAAACAATAAAATAGACTCTAAAAAGAAAATAAATCCATAAATAAAATTTCCAAAGTTTACTAAAACAATTCCAATCCAACAATATTTGCTTGAAACTACTCCAACGAAACGGATAGACACGGCCCCGCTACAAAATTCTCAAAGTAACACTGCAATAGATTATCAATATCAGAATACATACCATCAGCGAGGCTCGCAGAATTCGCAAATTCGAAACCAATTTTCAGGAGGCAATGAAAGACTATCCCCTCTACTACTTATTTTTACAAGCAAACACAGTTTTAATATTGATATTTTACAAACGTTAATCGATTCACATTTTAATATTTTTTCGTTTGATATGAAAAACGCAAAACTGGAAAAATGGACAAAGGCGTTCTGCGAGCTTCGTCGGCGACCTCTGATTTCATAAATTAATATTCAATTTTTATTTAAAAATATTATTCGATGAACTTATGAAATGAAATTATGCAATAATAGAGCTCGCGTTGGCGGTATTTATTTGGGAAGCTTCAGCTCTAAAGTTCGTAGCATTACTTAATAACCCGAATGTGCTATATAGTTATTCGAATTAGAGAGTTTTTTTGATCAAGTGATCAAATATATTACGGACAGTTATAAGTCTGTAGAATTATCTATATAAAGTGTAGAAAAGATCTAATCGAAGGTTTACATGAGTCTAACACAAATTTAAACCAAAATAAAACTTTTTGATAGTTTTAAAAATTATAAAATAATAATTATTATATTTTCGGTTAAAGTTCTGTTGCCTAGTGTTAAATTTGAATAATATTATATTTTGACCCGATATTAACTAAGCTCATTAAGCTTTATACATTTCTTTATTTTCAAAGGGCGCCCGACATATACTTCTATCACGATAGTACTAATGAGGTTTTTGGCAAGTTTAGTTTAAAGACATTTTTATTTTGGAATGTTGTCAAACATTGTCTTCGGTTATGGAATATATATATATGTAGTACTAACCGACGATGGTTGAGTTATGAAATGATTTGATTTTATTCAAATATAATGTCTTAGAGAATTAGGAATCTAAATTTATTAAATAAATTTGATTCAAACATCTCATTTTAACTTTAATGAATTTGTAAAGCTCTAGAGAGTAGTTAAAAAAATTAAGCTTTGTGATTTTTTAGGTAATAGTTTTGATTTGACACTAAGGTGGACAATCGCCAGATTGATATTGACCCCATCGAAAGCCTAAGTTATTTAAAACTCAGCTTTTGTTTTATCATTTTATCTATCACTAATCTCAATTGTTCCAATTGTTTTGGGTTGGCTAAGCATTCGGCTAAATCAACTACTATAATTTCACTGACAGAATTGTATGGAAATTTTATTTAAGCAGCATTTGTTTAAAAAGCTACATGTGAATCAAAATATTTATGTTTTCACATATTTTAAAATTCAAAGCTTTCCACAAATATCCCGATAATATTAAATTTAAAAAATATGTTTATGATACAGCTTTTTATTAATAGATTAAACTAAATATGTATATTAGAGCGGATTAAATTGTATGGAGAAAAAATTTTTAGTCTGGAGACTCCACTTTTCTGTAAATTCATTGTATTTGAAGCAAAAATGTCCACTACACCATATGGCTACGATGAATTTCGAGCCTGCATAATTTCATTTGAAGATTTTTTTTTATACCGGGTGATTTTTTTAACCTGATACACTCAAATATTTCGGAAAATAAGCACTGTACGAAAAAAATGGTAGAGATCAAAATTTAATTATTCCGCGGGGGAAATACATTAGTGTTAAAATTAGAACCCCTCCCCGCTCCTTGTAGGTGAGGCGGGGAGTAACTTTGAGAGTAAGAAAGGAACCACTATTTTTTATTGCAGATTCGGGTTCTACGGCTAAAAATACGTAGGATTTGGCTGAAAGAGATACACCATTCTGAAGTAGTATTGATAGCTTGACACAGGTATTGTTGTTTTCGAAATAATCTCCGGACTGAATCGGTATTTTTAAAACAAAATACAAACAATTTCATTAATTAGTGATTTTCCCAAATATAATTGCAACGCTTGCTGACTGACGGCTAAAATATTTCGCATGTAGTTTTATATGGTTAAACATGTCTTTGAATGTTTCATTAAATTATTAATTTCGACTAAATTAATTTTAAAATTTGATATTTATTATTAATCGCAACATATTCATCTTTATTAATCATAAAAAAAGTAGGGGGACATCCACTAATTTAGACAAGAAACTTGCATTTGTAAACATGATTTTACTTGTTTTTACATGTAAAAAAAAAAAGTAGTCAGCGCTGCCCAAGCGAGGGGACGAATGAACTAAAATCGATATTGGGCAAGTCCCTCATTTGAAAGCTGATTTAATCGCATGTTCCTGAGTTACGATAATGACAGGCCATTTTTCAGTAAATGAAAATTTAAGAAATACAAATTGTTTAAGACTAACTTCGTGTATTTACAACGAAACCATGGTATTTTTATTGCGACGTATTCAGAATCGTTTGCGTAGGTTCTCAGTAGGAGAAATAAAAAAAATTGAATATCGTCAATTACAGCGCCATCTATCATGAATGGAAGAAATGTTTCAGCCAAATCCTATGTATTTTTAGCCGTAGAATCCGAATCTGCAATAAAAAATATGAGTTCCTATCTTAGTCTCAAAGTTACCTCCCGCCCCACCTACAAGGAGGGAGAAGGGGTTCTAATTTTAACACTAATGTATTTCCCCCCCGCGGAATAATTAAATTTTGATCTCTACCATTTTTTTCGTAGATTGCTTATTTCCCGAAATATTTGAGTGTATCAGGTTAAAAAAATCACCCGGTATACACAGAGTGAGTTTTTTAAAATGCCAGGCTTTTATCTCGAGAACTCTGGTGCTGAATAGGAGAAAATTACTTTTAATGAAATTTGTTAAGGGTCGAGGGGACATCAGATGGTGACCATTAATTCGACCTTGACTACGACCTTCAAGG